>OX328125.1:112429862-112587362 GCA_946811695.1 Gonocerus acuteangulatus
CTTACTAAATGCTCTACAAAAAAGGTTCTGATGAAAGTTTTGATTAGGCGATGTCAATCGGAGAAATAAGTGCTTAAAACATTAAAGTAATTGATTTTGCTTATTCGAACTGTTCTTTTTGTCTGTTTTTATTCCTTGTTATTTTTTAATTGCTTATAGTTGGATAATGTATTTTACAATAAAACAGATTAGGCAAAATAAGAAAAACAATTCATTGTTAGAAATATAGCTTGCCAAGAGAAAAAGATTCGTTGACGTCTTTTGAATATTTTCAATTGCCTTTATGCTGTTGGTTTTTTTATTTTATTTTTTAATTGATTTTATCTGTAGAATTATTACTATAGTAAAAGAACACAGGAATGTGTGAAAATATTTGATATTTTCCAATTCATTGAAACGTATGAAATGAAGTATCGGTAGAAGAGGATTCTAGGGTCTTGCGGACCTGACCCCAGGTATAGCCAGCCATAAAACCCTTTGAACAAAGGCCGAGGAAAATATTATCTGTTTCTATTCTATGCTTTTCAAATGAGAATAGGGATATGAACAGGAACCGGGGTCTCCCGTGGTCTAATGGCTAGCGCCTTGGATTCATAAGCGGGAGATGGTGGGTTCGATTCCCAACCTCCGGCAGGAATTTTATCATCCCACGGCTCGCTGGTGAAATTCCTCGCTACACCCTGGATGTCGGCGCTAATGACCTAGATGTAGATGTGCCGTAAAAAAAAAAAAAAAACTGGAACCGCGCTAAGATGACGCAGTTCCTGCGAGTCGGACTTTTATGTTAGTAAATTAAATCTAATTAAGTGGATGTACTCAGAAGTGTTGGGCAAAATTAACGTTACTTTACTAACGTTAATTCATTCTAACGGGGTCTCCCGTGGTCTAGTGGCTAGCGCTTTGGATTCATAAGCGGGAGATGGTGGGTTCGATTCCCACCTCCGGCAGGAATTTTCTCATCTCACGGCTCGCTGGGAAAATTCCTCGTTGCACCCTGGATGTTGGCGCTAATGACCTAGATGTAGATGCGCCGGAAAAAAAAAAAAAATTCATTCTAACTAAAAATAAACTCACGTTATAGATTATTGTTGTAGAGTAAATCAATAAAATTTGCGAAACTCTTAATAAATAAATTAAAAAAAAGTTTTTAATTCACTAATTAGTTGCATACAACAGACCAAGGATTATAAATAGGAATGTATGTATTTATTTATTTTTTGAATAAGGTTATTTAACATCTGCACAATATTTAAGTACATTGGTTAAATATGATCAGTTATACAGGATCTTATTTATGATCTCACATAATGAAATTAAAAAAAAATATGTATATATAAGTAATGATAATAATATACAAAAATTAATTACAAATAAAAATGTATTTTTGTTTAAATAAAGAGTGTTTATTTATGAACTATAATGGGAAACAAATGCGGCCGGTATGGGCAAATAAGTACTTGGTGTCCGGAGTAAACCCCCCCCCCTCCAGATGAACCAATTTTGCTGGCTAACAAACTCGTTCAATCGTTAGCTAGCGGAATACTATTTACCTAGTATCGTGACAAAAAAAAAACAACAAAAAAACTCTGGTGTGGGCCATTCCATATCAAGTGATCCAAAAACAAGGAAAAAATTTCCCATATATTTTTTGATTTTTTTAAAATTCGGCTCATCAATAGTACCCCCTAAGACAATTAAAAATCCAAATTTTTAAACATTTATCTTTATTAGTTTTTGATTTATGAAAGTTTAAGTTTTTTAAAAAAGCAAATTTTAGGACCGACATTTGATCATAAAATGTACCATAACTCCCAAACGAAATGAGCTAGAGAGGTGTGGTAAAAAGCATTCGTTAGTGTATTAAATGCTGATTTAAATGATATATATCATGACTTATTTATGAAAATTGAAATTTTAAGGTAATTTTTAAAACTTTAAAATTTCAATTTCTCTTAAAACGTATGTTTAAAAATTTTCAAAAAAATTGTAAGTTTTCTTTGATATTTTATCTCAGGTTTGTGTAAGTTTCAAGCTGGGATCTCAATGGGATCATATTTATTTTAATTATTAACTTTATGTTGGTACTTAAAAAAATTGAAATTTTCAGAAAATGAAATGAAATCCATCGAACATACTTCAACATTCATAACTCGAAAACTAATAAAGAGAAATTTATAAAAATTTGGAGTTTTAATTGTCGTATGGGGTACTATTGATGAGCCAAATTAAAAAATAAAAATAAAAAAATATGAGGGGAAAAACTGTGGATCACTTGATATGGAATGATCCGTGTGTTTAATCTGCTTAAAGACAGTTCATCAAATATTCAACGTGGTTCTTTACATTAGTATAACTTTCTTATTTATGAACGAATTGACATGAAACAAACACTAAATACTACAATATATTAGTGAAAACTGCAACTAAATCGGATAAGCCGTTTCTGAGATTAGCGCGCAGAGACAAATAGACAAAAATTCTAAAAATCATTGTCATGGGTTTTTTTTTTTTTTTTTTTTTTTTTTTTTTTTTTCTTTTTTTTTTTTTTTTTAAATTTAAATATGTTTATTGAATAAAAGACAACGATTAAAATTACACATGTGTACCTCTATACCACACAAACACTATTTCTAGGATTAACACACTGAAGTGTCTTAAAATAAAGTCTATCACTTATTTATAAGGGAAAAATGACACAAAAACCCTGACTTATACTACTAACTACTATATAATGATAATATAAATTAACGATAACTAAAATAATTAATGATAAATAATACTTAATTACAATGATAATGATAATAATTATTTGAAGAGATATTACACTGATAAGTAATAGGAGAGGTAATAATAATAGATAATAATAGTAATAATAATAGTAATAATTAATAATTACTAGACATAAAACTAATTGAGCAAACTATATTCATTAAAGACTGATTGTAGAAGACCTGTGCCTTAAACTAATGAGTAAGGAAAATTGTCATGGGTACTATTGCGTTGATAAAGCTCCAATCGTATTTTTCCTTCATATCTTCCATGTACAGACAGCGATCCGTTAGAATTTAATATATCGCACAAGTATTTCTAAAGTACCCAACTCAAAAATTAGAGTTTTTCAGTTATGACTATGAAGGAAATTGGTAAATATCTCTTCATGAACCATCAAAACATTATGTACCTAGCTTCAGAGCTTGTATACCAGAGGGCACTTGTGTCACTCTTCCTGTCTCAAAGCTATCCCCTCTACATAGGCAAGAGTGTCAAATTTTCAGTTTAATTTTGAGTTTTGTTACTTTTTTAATACTAGTAAGACATGTATATATATATATATATATATATATTCTTTTCATACTACTTTATTTAATAGGCCCGACATGTTCCGTGCATATTTTCGCTCCTCTTCAGGGGCACGTCTTGCTAGGAAGTCCTCTCGTCACGATGTACTCCCTCTGGAGTCCGGCTTAATACTTAAGCCACTTAAGCGTATTAAGCCAGACTCCAGAGGGAGTACATGGTGACGAGAGGACTTCCTAGCAAGAAGTGCTCCTGAAGAGGTGCGAAAATATGCACGGAACATGTCGGGCCTAATAAATAAAGTCTTATGAAAACAATAAGACTGCTTTAACGATCCCATGTCTCCTAGGATCAAAAATAATTTTTATATATATGTATATATATATATATATATATATATATATATATATATATATATAGATATATATGTATATATATAAATCACGTGTCTGTCTGTCTGTTTATTCCGACTTTGACCAAAGTTGGTCCACAGGCAGGTCTTGATAAGGGGAGTGTCATAGGCCAGGTCAAAATCGTCTACCAACTCAGTGTCTGTATGTTTGTTCCTTATACAAATCCACACTGTTTGACTGATTTTGACCAAACTCGGCAAACAGGTAGGTCTTCGTCTGGGGAGAGTCATAGGCTAGGTCAAAGTCGTCTAGTTCACGAGTTCGAAACTTTGAACCCGAACAGTTACAGATTTGCATATTAGATTTTAATATTAATTATTTGGTTTCTAAATTATTTTTGCTTTTATAGATGCAGAAAGTAGTTGTAGCATAGCACGCCGGGTTACAGCTAGTATATATATATAGAGTTACGATTATGAAAGATTGATATTCCGCGCTGGACTTGTGGATCCCGTCATCGGCTCAACTTGTTAAGTGTGTTAAGGAGAGCGAATTCCTCAGAATATTTATAGGGAACATAACATGGAAACAACCTGATTCATTTAATGAGAATTATTTCCAGATATGTTAAATATCTAGGAGTGACAAAGTGAAAGGCATGCATGAAGACAGGAATCCTGTTGGTTTAGAATGTGTTCCATTCCCCGTACAAGGTGAATATTGGATTTTAATATTACTTGTTTGAGCTATAATTTATTTTTTGTTATCTAGGAGCAGAAAGTAGGTGCAGCATGGCACGCCGGGTAACAGCTAGATGAAATAACAACAGATGGGTTCATCACAAATGCTCTACGGGTCGGAGGTTCATTACAGCTAAGTTAGAGCTCATCATTCGTCTTTGGACTTGCAGATAACCTTGAATCTCCCAGAGAGTTTGGATGAATCATTGATGCATTCCTGGACCAGGAGAGATTAGGAAATCAGCAAATCCGAGATAAGGAGAACCCTCCTGTAGAGTATATAAGCATCAGGCCTTCAGACGGCCAGGAAGATCCTGGAAGATGACGGACATCAAGCTGGAGTTCGACTGGCTGGAGTACACAGCTTTCGGTCTGATGATATCCATGTCGGCACTCATCGGAGTGTATTTCGGCTTCATCAAAGGAGGACAGGACACGGTGGATGGCTATCTTCTGGGAGGGAAGGATATGCACGTCTTGCCTATAGCATTCTCCATGATATGCACGTAAGTTAATACATAACAATGCCATTTATAGAAATAATAAATCACCTTTCAGCGCGGTTCCTCCCTCCATCCATAGGGAGGAAGAAACACTTTTTCAAGGAACAAATTTTATATACTTTATGGTGATCATTACGTACTTTCATTATAGTTTATATACTTTATGGTGATCATTACGTACTTTCATTATAGTTTATATACTTTATGGTGATCATTACGTACTTTCATTATAGTTTATATACTTTATGGTGATCATTACGTACTTTCATTATAGTTTATATACTTTATGGTGATCATTACGTACTTTCATTATAGTTTATATACTTTATGGTGATCATTACGTACTTTCATTATAGTTTATATACTTTATGGTGATCATTACGTACTTTCATTATAGTTTATATACTTTATGGTGATCATTACGTACTTTCATTATAGTTTATATACTTTATGGTGATCATTACGTACTTTCATTATAGTTTATATACTTTATGGTGATCATTACGTACTTTCATTATAGTTTATATACTTTATGGTGATCATTACGTACTTTCATTATAGTTTATATACTTTATGGTGATCATTACGTACTTTCATTATAGTTTATATACTTTATGGTGATCATTACGTACTTTCATTATAGTTTATATACTTTATGGTGATCATTACGTACTTTCATTATAGTTTATATACTTTATGGTGATCATTACGTACTTTCATTATAGTTTATATACTTTATGGTGATCATTACGTACTTTCATTATAGTTTATATACTTTATGGTGATCATTACGTACTTTCATTATAGTTTATATACTTTATGGTGATCATTACGTACTTTCATTATAGTTTATATACTTTATGGTGATCATTACGTACTTTCATTATAGTTTATATACTTTATGGTGATCATTACGTACTTTCATTATAGTTTATATACTTTATGGTGATCATTACGTACTTTCATTATAGTTTATATACTTTATGGTGATCATTACGTACTTTCATTATAGTTTATATACTTTATGGTGATCATTACGTACTTTCATTATAGTTTATATACTTTATGGTGATCATTACGTACTTTCATTATAGTTTATATACTTTATGGTGATCATTACGTACTTTCATTATAGTTTATATACTTTATGGTGATCATTACGTACTTTCATTATAGTTTATATACTTTATGGTGATCATTACGTACTTTCATTATAGTTTATATACTTTATGGTGATCATTACGTACTTTCATTATAGTTTATATACTTTATGGTGATCATTACGTACTTTAATTATAGTTTATATACTTTATGGTGATCATTACGTACTTTAATTATAGTTTATATACTTTATGGTGATCATTACGTACTTTAATTATAGTTTATATACTTTATGGTGATCATTACGTACTTTCATTATAGTTTATATACTTTATGGTGATCATTACGTACTATAATTTTCTATAAGAAAAATGCGGTCAATGCGATTAGTAATTTTCGATGAGGCGATTTCAATCGGAGCAATAACTGCATAAAATTTCGAAATTGGTTGTTTTGTCTATTGAATGGGGTTTTCTGCCAGTTGATTCCACGTTTTAATTGGTTGTCTTAAAAAAAAAAAAAAAAAAAAAAAAAAAATCAGTCCCGTAACAGGCCACGAGGGCCCTGAGGGGCAGATACTATAGAGGTATCTGATTCATGACCATACGGAACACCAGGGAGATAGTGTGGTCAGTACTATGCTCCGGCCGCCTGATTTTCCCCTTGGCTGCTTCGACTGCTAGAGTCATTAGCACCCAAGGTACCCATTATTAAATTAATTAAAGGCTGGGTTGGCCTAGGGACGGTCAGGGAGGCCGAATCCAACCCATGAACGAAGACACTAGAAGATAAAAATCTTTAGTGCTGCATTTTTACCGTCAAAATAAAAGTTGGGTCTCACTAGAGTAGCATGTGATTGCCATCTTCCACACCATCAAATGCATAAAATCACCGTGAGAAATTTTACATCGCAATACTGATTATCATTTGAAATAACGCACTTTTTAAGAGATGTTTTTAAAGGAAGTCACAAGACTAATTGTTTTACGTGTAGTATCCAGAAAGGATGGCTATACGAGCTCGGAGGGTTACTCCAACGTGGAAAACATTAACACTAATTGTTTTTTTCACACTCTCTGGTCTTTCGTTGTTGAACATATGTTAAGTAACATGTGTTAAGTAACATATGTTAAGTAACGTATGTTAAGTAACATATCTTCTAATTGAAACATTGATACAATAGTAATGTCAATAACAGTCGAGACAAACTCATTAGACAATTTTTCTCAAATTAGGGGACTTCAGAAGATAAAAATGCAGTCCCCCCCCCCTCCAAACCGATTTCTTTCAAACTTTGCACAATAACGTATTTTGATGCACTAAACTCGAATACGATAAAAAAAACGTCGGATTTGACTAGGAAAGAAGTTATTAAGCACTTAAGTTCACTGTTGTGCAGGTTATGAGAGCTAATGTAAACAATTAAATTTGTGACGACTTTAAGGCATAAATGACGACTTTAAGGCATACATGCTATGCGTTTCCGCTCGCTACGCTCGCTCAAAAAGATAACAAAACCCCTGTCAATCCAACTCGCTAAAATTAATAGACTATAATATTAAGCACTAAAGTTAGGAAGGTTATAAAACTAGGCGTCATCAGCGTATTTGTAAACACGCGCATGCGCAGATATGTAACATTGGGAAACAGAGAACTCTCATTTGAAATGTTCAGAAACCATTTATTCAAAGATATTGTTAATTTTAAGGGCATCCTCACCTGTCGCTTAAGGGCATACGTGCTATGCGTTTCCGCTCGCTCAAGAAAATAACAAAACCCCAGTCAATCCAACTCGCTAAAATTAATAGAATTCTATTAATTTTAGCGGGTTGGATTGACTGGGGCTTTGTTATCTTCTTGAGCGAGCGGAGCGAGCGGAAACGCATAGCATGTATGCCCTTAAAGTCGTCCTAGACTTTAAGTGACCTAGACGTTAGCTCTCATAACCTGCGCAACAGTGAACTTAAGTGCTTAATAACTTCTTTCCTAGTTAAATCCGACGTTTTTTTTTATCGTATTCGTGTTTAGTGCATCAAAATACGTTATTGTGCAAAGTTTGAAAGAAATCGGTTTGGAGGGCTGGAAACTGCATTTTTACCCTTCGGAATTAATAAGTTTTCATGTAATTGGTATTTCCATTGTATACCTGTATGATCTGGCTTTAAGATCTGCTTAGCCATATTTCAGGAGTGACTATGCTGGGTATACCAACGGAGATATATACCTTCGGCACCCAATACCTAGCCTCTGCTTCAGGTTTTGGACTACTAGGGTTGACCTTTGCCTATGTCTTGGTTCCGGTTTTCTATGGTCTTCAAGAGTTCTCATTGTATAAGGTACGTCTCTATTATATATATATATAGGCCTCTATTCCTCCGTCACAAGAAAATTAGAAACTTAATGGTAATAGTGTTTTCCTACAGCGAACGTTGGGGTCTATTTTGGTCAACGGGTGCCAGTTATTTTGTTTAATAGCTGTTATATATTAAAGAAAATACATTTTAGAAAACACATTTATTTTTATAAATAACCTCAAAACAACAAGATGATGATAAAAACAAGTTAAATCTCTTGAAAAAATCGACGATGTTTTCCAAAATCTCAAACGATACCACTTGGATGGAACGTTTTCTTCGAGCCGTAACTTCATGGGATTTCCCACAAACCTTTGTACTCTGTATGATCCTTTTGCTCTGTACGAACCAAAGAGTATTGTCTTCAGTTCTTTACTGAAATATATTCATTACGTTTGAGTCAAGATCACAAATAAAACGGTAAAACTGAAGGAGAGCGTCCTCAGCTACGATTTTCTTCAAAGTTTGCACTATAACGTATTTTGATGCACTAAACACGAATCCGTTGAAAAAAAACCCGCTCCCAACTAGGAAAGAAGTTATTAAAGTTCACTGTTATGGAGGTTATAAAAGACGGGGTAAACAGCTTATATGTAAATATCAGCTTAATGACGAAGTGTAATTGAAATTTAGACTCACCTGTGGTAGCTGACTTGGTCGTAAACTGTCGCTTTTGGGCATACGTGCTATGCGTTTCCGCTCGCTCAAGAAAACATCAAAACCCCTAGTCAATCCAACTCGCAGAAATGAAAAGAATTCTATGCCCAAAAGTCGTCCAAGGCATTCTTCTCTAAACTTCATAACAGTGAACTTTTTTTAAAAATAACTTCTTTCCTAGTTGAGAGCGGGTTTTTTTCCCAACGGATTCGTGTTTAGTGCATCAAAATACGTTATAGTGCAAACTTTGAAGAAAATCGTAGCTGAGGACGCTCTCCTTCAGATTTACCGATAAAACTATAACAAAATTAGGTAATACTGAAGGAGAGTGTCCTCAGCACCGATTTTCTTCAAAATTTGCACTATAACGTATTTTGATGCACTAAACACGAATCCGTTGAAAAAAATTGTTGTTCTCAACCGGGAAGGAAGTTATTTTAAAAAAAAGTTCACTGTTAGCGGGTTACAAACGACCAAAGGTGCTGAGGACACTCTCCTCAGCACCGATTTTCTTCAAAATTTGCACTATAACGTATTTTGATGCACTAAACACGAATCGGTTGAAAAAAAAAAGTTGCTCGCAACTAGGAAAGAAGTTATTAAGCACTAAAGTTCACTGTTATGGAGGTTATAAAAGACGGGGTAAACAGCTTATATGTAAACACGCGCCTGCGCAATAGTCCTTAATGACGAAGTGTAATTGAAATTTAGACTCACCTGTGGTAGCTGACTTGGTCGTAAACTGTCGCTTTTGGGCATACGAGCTATGCGTTTCCGCTCGCTCAAGAAAACATCAAAACCCCTAGTCAATCCAACTCGCAGAAATGAAAAGAATTCTATGCCCAAAAGTCGTCCAAGGCATTCTTCTCTAAACTTCATAACAGTGAACTTTTTTTAAAAATAACTTCTTTCCTAGTTGAGAGCGGGTTTTTTTTTCAACGGATTCGTGTTTAGTGCATCAAAATACGTTGTAGTGCAAACTTTGAAGAAAATCGTAGCTGAGGACGCTCTCCTTCAGATTTACCGATAAAACTATAACAAAATTAGGAAATTTGGTTATCAACAACATATTTATACATAGTTTATAGAGTCAATGTTATTCCCTTTAATTAAAATAATCACATTTAGTGATAAAATCACTGGCATCTGCTTAGGATACTGCCAGTTTCCACTTGCGGTGCCTTAAACTTCTTTCTCTTTGAGATTTTATTTTGTATTTTTAACAAAAGGCCAAACCCTACCAGTATCTGCTTCTGTTCCTTTGCTTATGGAACTAGCGATATGGCACAAGGGAACCAAATTAGAGACCAAAATAAACATTTATTATTATTTGCAAAAATGCTAATGGACTCTAGGACGGAGAGTGATAAAA
The DNA here is from genome assembly GCA_946811695.1 of Gonocerus acuteangulatus. Lineage (NCBI taxonomy): Eukaryota > Metazoa > Arthropoda > Insecta > Hemiptera > Coreidae > Gonocerus > Gonocerus acuteangulatus. Next base: position 112,440,240 of record OX328125.1, read on the forward strand.
AGTATTGAAAAAGAGATTTTTTTTTTCAAAATATGAAAGCTTGAATTAACAGTCTCAATGCCAAACAGTTTTATCAGATTGTCCTGTAAAAAATAAGCATATACTTAAATGCAAATTGGAACATATAAAGATCCTGGATGGAGATAAAAAGCAGGTTTAGAACATGGTTAATATAACTTGGACAAGAAACATATATCAAAGAAGAAAAAATATAATTAATGCTTAAGATAAAATTATATAAAATAATCAGAGTACATAGGTTGATGTATGTATGAAAATATTTCCTCTGGTTTTACTACATTCTTATTTAGCCTAAAACTCACTTTTTGGAATTTTTCTTTATTAATTTTTCAACTATTAATAACAAAAATGTTTCAGATTATTTTTAAGACAGTTCTTAATTACCTACGTTCAAATATTTTTCTTAAAGCGTAAATTTATATTTATTTTGATATTATAAACAAGAATCAAATATTATATTATTTTAGCATAAAAGTTGATTATTTTATACATACTGAAAATTAAAACTTCTTAAATAGTGACTCATTATCAATAATTTTTCGGTCTATTAAATTAATAAAGAAAGCTACTACTGTAATAACATTATTGCAATAATTCTTAAGAAGAATGAGCGTTTGTCAACAAATTCATTGTTGGATTAGAATCAATTTAGTGATTAGTAAAATGTAAGAAATCAAACAATATCAAGAAAATCACAACGGCTCCGACCCAAGAAAGCATTTAACTTATGAAGCATTGATGTTGGTATACCACTACGAATTATCTTTCAGAGTCATTATCATAGTCTTGATAGTAAGATTCTCAAAGCTTGAAGGTCTTCTGCAAAGGGAAAATAGCACTGGCCACCAGAGTTGGGAATAATCAACAGGCCCTGTAGATATGATTACGATTATAATAACAGATCCTGGAGATATGATTACGATTATAATCACAGGCCCTGTAGATATGATTACGATTATAATAACAGACCCTGGAGATATGATTACGATTATAATCACAGGCCCTGTAGATATGATTACGATTATAATAACAGACCCTGGAGATATGATTACGATTATAATCACAGGCCCTGTAGATATGATTACGATTATAATAACAGACCCTGGAGATATGATTACGATTATAATCACAGACCCTGGAGATATGATTACGATTATAATAACAGACCCTGGAGATATGATTACGATTATAATCACAGACCCTGGAGATATGATTACGATTATAATCACAGACCCTGGAGATATGATTACGATTATAATCACAGACCCTGTAGATATGATTACGATTATAATAACAGACCCTGGAGATATGATTACGATTATAATCACAGACCCTGGAGATATGATTACGATTATAATCACAGACCCTGGAGATATGATTACGATTATAATAACAGACCCTGGAGATATGATTACGATTATAATAACAGACCCTGGAGATATGATTACGATTATAATCACAGGCCCTGTAGATATGATTACGATTATAATAACAGACCCTGGAGATATGATTACGATTATAATCACAGACCCTGTAGATATGATTACGATTATAATAACAGACCCTGGAGATATGATTACGATTATAATCACAGACCCTGGAGATATGATTACGATTATAATCACAGACCCTGGAGATATGATTACGATTATAATCACAGACCCTGTAGATATGATTACGATTATAATAACAGACCCTGGAGATATGATTACGATTATAATCACAGACCCTGGAGATATGATTACGATTATAATCACAGACCCTGGAGATATGATTACGATTATAATAAGAGACCCTGGAGATATGATTACGATTATAATCACAGACCCTGGAGATATGATTACGATTATAATCACAGACCCTGGAGATATGATTACGATTATAATAACAGACCCTGGAGATATGATTACGATTATAATCACAGACCCTGGAGATATGATTACGATTATAATCACAGACCCTGGAGATATGATTACGATTATAATCCCAAACCCAGCAGTTATTTTTACGATTATAATAACAGACCCTGGGGATATGATTACGATTATAATCCCAACCCCAGGAGTTATTATTACGATTATAATCACAGACCCTGGAGATATGATTACGATTATAATAACAGACCCTGGAGATATGATTACGATTATAATAACAGACCCTGGAGATATGATTACGATTATAATAACAGACCCTGGAGATATGATTACGATTATAATCACAGACGCTGGAGATATGATTACGATTATAATCCCAAACCCAGGAGTTATTATTACGATTATAATCACAGGCGCTGGAGATATGATTACGATTATAAACACAGACCCTGGAGATATGATTACGATTATAATAACAGACCCTGGAGATATGATTACGATTATAATCACAGACCCTGGAGATATGATTACGATTATAATAACAGACCCTGGAGATATGATTACGATTATAATCACAGACCCTGGAGATATGATTACGATTATAATAACAGACCCTGGAGATATGATTACGATTATAATCACAGACCCTGGAGATATGATTACGATTATAATCCCAAACCCAGGAGTTATTATTACGATTATAATCACAGACGCTGGAGATATGAATACGATTATAAACACAGACCCTGGGGATATGATTACGATTATAATCCCAACCCCAGGAGTTATTATTACGATTATAATCACAGACCCTGGAGATATGATTACGATTATAATAACAGACCCTGGAGATATGATTACGATTATAATCACAGACCCTGGAGATATGATTACGATTATAATAACAGACCCTGGAGATATGATTACGATTATAATCACAGACCCAGGAGATATGATTACGATTATAATAACAGACCCTGGAGATATGATTACGATTATAATCACAGACCCTGGAGATATGATTACGATTATAATAACAGACCCTGGAGATATGATTACGATTATAATCACAGACCCAGGAGATATGATTACGATTATAATAACAGACCCTGGAGATATGATTACGATTATAATCACAGACCCTGGAGATATGATTACGATTATAATCACAGACCCTGGAGATATGATTACGATTATAATAACAGACCCTGGAGATATGATTACGATTATAATCACAGACCCTGGAGATATGATTACGATTATAATCACAGACCCTGGAGATATGATTACGATTATAATCCCAAACCCAGCAGTTATTTTTACGATTATAATAACAGACGGTGGAGATATGATTACGATTATAAACACAGACCCTGGGGATATGATTACGATTATAATCCCAACCCCAGGAGTTATTATTACGATTATAATCACAGACCCTGGAGATATGATTACGATTATAATAACAGACCCTGGAGATATGATTACGATTATAATAACAGACCCTGGAGATATGATTACGATTATAATCACAGACCCTGGAGATATGATTACGATTATAATAACAGACCCTGGAGATATGATTACGATTATAATCACAGACCCTGGAGATATGATTACGATTATAATAACAGACCCTGGAGATATGATTACGATTATAATCACAGACCCTGGAGATATGATTACGATTATAATAACAGACCCTGGAGATATGATTACGATTATAATCAGAGACCCTGGAGATATGATTACGATTATAATCCCAAACCCAGGAGTTATTATTACGATTATAATCACAGACGCTGGAGATATGAATACGATTATAAACACAGACCCTGGGGATATGATTACGATTATAATCCCAACCCCAGGAGTTATTATTACGATTATAATCACAGACCCTGGAGATATGATTACGATTATAATAACAGACCCTGGAGGGGTCTCCCGTGGTCTAATGGCTAGCGCCTTGGATTCATAAGTGGAAGATGGTGGGTTCGATTCCCAACCTCCGGCAGGAATTTTGTCATCCCACGGCTCGCTGGTAAAATTCCTCGCTGCACCCTGGATGTCGGCGCTAATGACCTAGATGTAGATGCGCCGTAAAAAAAAAAAAAAAAAAAAAACCCTGGGGATATGATTACGATTATAATCCCAACCCCAGGAGTTATTATTACGATTATAATCACAGACCCTGTGGATATGATTACGATTATAATCACAGACGCTGGAGATATGATTACGATTATAATTGTAATTACAAGAGTGATTTCAATTACACTTTTAATCACATCTTATTAATGACACTCATAGATTTTTCTATAATTACACTCCTAATAATAACATTTCTGTAATTACGACTGTAATCATAGCTGTTTCTGTGATTCAGCCTGTAATCACATATTTATTCTGCGATTGCAACTGTAATTACAACCATACTGTGATAACGAGAGAACTGTTAAAGCTGGAGTACCGCAGGGGGCCATACTCAGCCCATTGCTCTACATCTTATACTGCAGCGATATGCCTGAACCAGACAACTCAGCCCTCGCAACCTTCGCAGAAGACACACTCATCATCACGAAGAGCAACAACCCCAACGAAGCGATTCATCATTTGCAAGAAGCTGCAGATGATGTGTCATCCTGGTTCCGAAGATGGAAACTCGTTATTAATCCGGTGAAATCTTCATGTAAAGTGTTTTCTCACAGAAAATTCCAAAATGAACACCTACGACAGCTGAAAATTGGTCATCACTCAATTATCTGGACTCCAAAAGATCAGAGTATACGCTATCTCGGAGTACATCTAGACACAAGACTAACTTGGAGATATCACATTAACAAAAAACTACAAGAAGCTCAAAGACGATTTTTACAAATTTATCCATTAATAAATAGAAAAACTCCCCGAAAACAACCCTGTGGTACACTACTATACAAATCGACAATACTACCCACAGTACTAACTTACGCATGCCCGGTCTGGCTTGGTGACAGTAACACACACTTAAAACGTCTACAAACATTTCAACACAAGGTACTCCGAATAGTGTCCAATGCTCCTTGGTTCGTAAGGAACAGCCAGATCCATAGAGAATTGGAGGTTGATCCATTTTTCACTCACATAGAAAAACTAGTGCAAAAATATCATCAAACACTTCCAGCCTCCAACAGTTCCGTCTTTAATAAACTTGGATAAAGAAAAACGTCGAGAATAAAACACAAAGGGGTCTCCCGTGGTCTAATGGCTAGCGCCTTGGATTCATAAGCAGGAGATGGTGGGTTCGATTCCCAACCTCCGGCAGGAATTTTATCATCCCACGGCTCGCTGGTAAAATTCCTTGCTGTACCCTGGATGTCGGCGCTAATGACCTAGATGTAGATGCGCCGTAAAAAAAAAAAAAAAAAAAAAAAAAAAAAAAAAAAAAAAAAAAAAAAAAAAAAAAAAAAAAACTTTATCAAAACGTTTTAAACCTTTAAATTAGTACCTTAAAAAATGTTGTTTCTGTATAATACGCTTGTATTGGTCCAAAAATAAAATTGTTTGTTTTGTTTCTGCAATTACCTTTATTATTTTATTTTCATTAAATAGAATACCATTACTGGATTATTATCTGTAATAACCGTAATACCAACGGATGAAAAAGTCTCAACTCTTCATGACTCGCATTAACTTGATGCAAATGGTTATCAAATTCTTCTGCTCAGAACTGTGTTGTGTTTGAGACTTTTCCGTCGTAATTATAGAAATATGTGTGATTACGATTGTAATTATAACAAAAGATATTATTACAGGTGTAATTGTAATGACGATTTGTCTGTGATTATAATCGTAATCATAATTATGATTATACCCAACTTTGCTGACCACACTATCTCCCTAGCATATTGTATGACCATAAACTGCTCAGTGTCAGATTCTCTTTGCTCTCACAACATACATTACTGATATTGTTTATATTTCTTTCTCTCCAGTACCTAGAGCTGAGATTCAACAGTACTGTAAGAAAAACTGTCTCCTTCATCTACACTCTTTATTTGGTATGTAATATGTATCAGTTATGCCACAGAATTCATATATTAATAATATAAGGTATATTTATTTGTTTGGCGAATATTTAAAGAAAATTACGTAAATAGAGGAGTCAGATAACAGGAAAATTATTTGTTTCTAATTTTGGCAGCCCAACCACCTGTTATCTTAGCTCCACAAATAGCTCGCTTTGTATTTTTAGTTAAATTAGGAATTTTAATGAGTCTTCATTCACATTTTAAGCTATTCGCTTTCTATGAGTTTTCTTGTGACTAAATGGTTATTTGAGATATTAATTATGGTAAATAATTTTAGTAATAAGCTTCTGAAGAGTTGCCAGGTTGGGGGATGAAAAAAATAGAACAAGAATAAATGAATTTTGTATATCTTTAATCAAATTTAAGCCAAGGGGCGTGGGTTCGATTCCCACTAGGGGTGGTGGCTTTTCCTTAGAAAAAAGAAAAGGCATCTGCCCTATCCTGGTGGTTACCTATAGATAACCCGTCCGTAGAGCTAATTAGTTAATTATAATGGACATTACAATTTTAAGTGATTTCAGTGATATTACAGGTAAAAATAAACAAAATTAAAGTTGTTTATTAAATAACATACTAGCTGAATACCTGTGCTTCGTCACGGCAGATAAGTAGTTATTTTATTGCGTTAAATAATGTATCATCAAAATTACGTTACTATATAATTTTGTGCAGTTTATTATAGCACGGTTCCCGTCATACTATATGTTATTCAATGGGCGTTAAAATTTAAAAGTTTATGTTTACAAAAAGTTATTTGGAAACACCCATTATATTTGCGAGCATTACCAAGGTTATAGGCGAGGAGGCTGTGCAAGGGTTCCGGATATTATTACCCCACCTAGAAAACTCTAAGGATAGGCTTACCATACATCACGGTTTGAACGGGACTGTCCCGGTATTTTGCAATTGTTTCGGTGTCCCGCCAGGTTTTATCAATGTCCCGGAAAAGGCTGTAAGATGTAAAAAGTAATGAATTCATGATTATACAAATCTTTTATAAATCGGTTACTTTTCTACAATCAACATTTTTACTACTGCTCACAGTGTCAAAGATATGAGAAGTAATCTAACTGTAAAACGCTGGAACTACCTGCACAGCACTGCCAGCTGCCAGACACTATTATTTGGCTGAGAGATTTTTTAAAGAAAATCAAGTAGCAAAAAAAGTTCTGTTCTTATTAGCACTTTCCTCCGAAGGAAAGTAGCTATTGAGGTTGGACTCATGACGGAATTTTTGAAAAATTTCTTCAAATCTTTATCGATCCTATCTAGTAGACATCGAAAATGACCCCCGTTAAAATTTATATATATATCTATATATATATATATATGCATATATATATATATATATATATATATATATATATATATATATATATATATGTCTGTTAACACGATAGCGGCCAGAGTTTCTGTTTTTTCGTCACGAAACATGGTATATAGCATTCAATTAGCAAACGATTGAACGAGTTCGTTAACCACCAAAGTGGGTCCACCGGAAGGGGGGGTTTACCCCGAACCCAAAACACTAATTTGACCATGTCAGCCGTAATATTTGTTATATTTCAACGAAACTTGGTATTCGTACTGGTAATATAGAGAGAAAAGTGATATATAAAAATGAACTAAATCGGTTCATTAGGAGGGGGGGGGGGGTTTACTCCGGACCCACAATACCAATTCGCCACTACCAGCCGTGATTTTTGGTATATTTCGACGAAACTCGGTATTCGTAGTGGTAATCCAAAGGTAAATATGTGTTGTAAAAATAAACTAAATCGGTTCATTAGGAGGGGGAGGGGTTTACTCCGGACCCAAATTCCTAATATACTCATACCGGTCGTAATTTCTGCTGTATTGAAACGAAACGCGGTATACGTCGTGGGCAACTCATGAGAAAGAAGTGTTGTAAAAATGAGCTGAATCGGTCAATCGGAAAGCGGGGGTTTTCTTTGTAATATATTTCAAAGAAAAACGTCTGCCCGCCAGACGTAGGTTCACAAAGCCGCCGCAAGGAGCGCTTTGTATCTAGAGGGACTGTATCCTGTTCCTGCGTTAGATCAAAATACGATAATATGAGGTTTTTTGTATTTATTACGTAGTGTAATAGGTACCATGTGTAAACATAACTCTGGAAGCAAATTAATAATTGATCAGTTACTCATTACAAATTTAAAAGAGAACTATTCATGTTTTTATTTTATTTATGTAGGATATTTTAAGCAAATTGTTCTGGAAAGCAGTCTACACTACCCAAATTCTGAGGAAAGTGCTTAGTTATGCAGCTCCGGCGTGACAGACTTTTTTTAAGGTTTGGGTAGACTAACAACAGTTCAGGGTTCCCCCTTCCCGTTACTTGCTAGGCTTAAAACTCACCATTTTGCTTATAATTTGTACTGTTTTTATTCCCAACCCCCCCTGGTATGCCCATCCCATATTAATGTGTCCCGGTTTGACTCCCCAAAAATATGGCAAGCCTATCTGACGGGGACAGGCAGAAAAGAAACGCAATTAAAACTCTATGAGTGACAGTTTATTTCTAGTAATTCAAGGACTGCCATCATAGTGGAAATTAACCTCAATTAAAAATAATACTATGAAATAGATAATGTACGGTAACAGCTGTTCTTTATCGTCCTAGCAACGCAGGCTGCCTAGGCTTGCCTGCTCTAACCAACTCAAACTTTAAACCCCTCTGAAAATACTTAAAAATTTGAATATCAAAAAATCCTTTCTTAGTCAGTGCCTACGTTATATAGGGAGTGTCCATGCAAAATTTCAATATTTTCTGTCGAGCGGTTTGGGCTGGGGATGATAGGTCAGTGAGTGAGTGAGTCAGTAAGTGAGTGGTATTTGACAAATATATAGTAGATACTATCTACTATATGCTAGATAGTATATTCGAATATAACTAGTAAAAATGTCACCCTTGAATGCAGCAGCAAGTTGAAAGAGTTATAATTATGACCCTCTAAAGAGCAATTACTCGAGTAATAGTAATGTGTGAAAATTGAATCATTACTAATCACTCATATATTAAATTGTTCATCATTACTCATTATTCTAAACAATGAGTGATTACGAATCATTATTCAGTACTCTAAACAATGAGTGATTACTATTAATCATTATTCATTTATCTAAACAATGCGTGATTACTCTTAATCATTATTCATTTATCTAAACAATGAGTGATTACTCTTAATCATTATTCAGTAGGTACTCTAAACAATGAATGATTACTCTAAATCATTATTCATGCTTCTAAACAATGAGTGATTACTCTGAATCATTATTCAGTACTCTGAACAATGACTGATTTCTCTTAATCATTATTCCTTATTCTAAACAATGAGTGATTACTCTTAATCATTATTCAGAACTCTAAACAATGAGTGATTACTCTTAATTATTATTCTAAACAAAGAGTGATTACTCTTAATCATTACATGGGTGTATAATGGAAATAATTTCGGAGGGGGCTGGGACAATTTCGGGGGGGGGGAGGACTGAGTCCATTTCCGGGGCATTGAATAATAGCAATTTAGAACTTGGATTAGTTTTAGCCAACTAAAACGTTATTAAAACTAAAATAAAATATTTTTTATGAACTAAGTAATCTTATTTCATTAATTTTTAGAGGTTTTATGACATTTTTACCGATCAAGTCCAAATTTCGGGGGGGGGGGGGCTGCAGCTCCCCCTCCCCTTATATACGGCCATAAATCATTATTTATTACTCTAAACAATGAGTGATTTCTCTTAATCATTACTCATTTACTCGAGTAATTGCCCAACATTGCTAAAGACCTCTAATGATCCCTATCTCACATTGTAGTTTCATTTCTTATTTTCCAGCTGATCTACATTGCCATAGTGATCTACGGGCCTGGAATCGCTGTCAATCAAGGTACAAACGCATTTTCATAAAAATATTCTATACAAATATCACTTTTTAAAATATAACAAAACTCTTCTTCATTCATTAGATAATGAGTTTTAATGGGAAAGAATGGTTGTTATTGTCTGAAAGAATTGTCAAAATAACAAAAAAATGCGACTTTTTTTTGTTTTGTCACAATCCCGACAGGTATTCTTCCATCTTCATTTATGGAAGGTATTATTATAACTGTGTTTATTAAGTAGTGTAATTTCTCGGATACACAATAAATATTTTTACATCTTATGTCTAATATAATGTACCACTTTGGCAAATGTTTAATAGCTCTTTGGCAAATGTATAGTACATCTAATGTATAATACATCTTTGGGTAATGTATAGTACCTCTATGACCAATGTTTAATACCTCTTTGGCTAATGTTTAATACCCCTTTCATGGCTAATGTCTAGTACCTCTTTGGCTAATGTATAGTACATCTAATGTATAATACATCTTTGGGTAATGTATAGTACCTCCTTGGTTAATGTTTAATACTTCTTTGGCTAAAGTATAGTACCTCTATGGCCAATGTTTAATACCTCTTTGGCTAATGTTTAATACCCCTTTCATGGCTAATGTCTAGTACCTCTTTGGCTAATGTATAGTACATCTAATGTATAATACATCTTTGGGTAATGTATAGTACCTCCTTGGTTAATGTTTAATACTTCTTTGGCTAAAGTATAGTACCTCTATGGCCAATGTTTAATACCTCTTTGGCTAATGTTTAATACCCCTTTCATGGCTAATGTCTAGTACCTCTTTGGCAAATGTATAGTACATCTAATGTATAATACATCTTTGGGTAATGTATAGTACCTCTATGGCCAATGTTTAATACCTCTTTGGCTAATGTTTAATACCCCTTTCATGGCTAATGTCTAGTACCTCTTTGGCAAATGTATAGTACATCTAATGTATAATACATCTTTGGGTAATGTATAGTACCTCCTTGGTTAATGTTTAATACTTCTTTGGCTAAAGTATAGTACCTCTATGGTTAATGTTTAATACCTCTTTGGTTAATGTTTAATACCTCTTTGGCTAATGTTTAATACCTCTTTGACTAAAGTATAGTAACTCTATGGTTAATGTTTAATAACTCTGTGGATAATGTATATTACCTCTATGGTTAATGTTTAATACCTCCTTGGCTAATGTATAGTACCTCTATGATTAAGGTTTAATACCTCTTTGGATAATGTTTAATACCTCTTTGGCTAATGTATAGTACCTCTATGGTTAATGTTTATACCTCTTTGGCTAATGTTTAATACCTCTTTGACTAAAGTATAGTACCTCTATGGTTAATGTTTAATACCTCTGTGGATAATGTATATTACCTCTATGGTTAATGTTTAATACCTCTTTGACTAAAGTGTAGTACCTCTTTAACTAATGTAATATTTAACATCAAGTTTCAGGATTGAATATCTATGGAGCAACATTAACATTCTCCCTAATATGCATCTTCTACACGACAGTAGTAAGTAGAAATCTTTCAAATTAAAGGTTTACAAATTATGATAACGTTTTCGTTTAATTTACTCTGCTCGTTTTCAAATAAAACCAGGCAAAACCAAGGTATTAGAGATTATTTGTTTTTAGTGCAAAAGACTACTTGCTTATCATTGCTTGCTTTTCATTTTGGCTTGTGTTTATTATGTTTCTTATGCAGTATTGTGTTTTTCTCCTCACCAATTAAGAATTTTTGAAACTAAGACGGCCTCTCTTTTTATTTAGTCATTTCATTATTTTTTTTAATTGATTTTTTATTTATTTATGTAGTGCTTCATTTCATGGACAATAAGCACACTAAAGTAAGTCTTCCAAGAAACCAGGGAGAAAGTGAAAATTGTATTATTTTACAATTAAAATAAGATTAAAAATAAATTATTAAAATAAATTTCAATTTTTAACTATAATGAATTATAAATTATTCATGGAATAAAAATGTAGTTCAGTAACCTGTCTTCGGGGCCCTCATATGAGATGGTGTAATCCTTTAGTTTTTAAATATGTCAAGATACTGGGCCGGGTGAATAAAAACAAATAGGACGAGTAAATACTCGTCGAGTCTCAAAAGTCAAGCAAAAACTTAAATTGATGTGAATAAAACAAGTATTTACTATTACTTGCTAGTATACTAAGTAAACCCCCTGAATCGGTGTGAATAAGCGAGAGTAAATACTTCCGTGGCGAGTAAATACTTGTAGATTTGCAAGTCTACCTGACCCCAGACTTGCCAGTCCGTATCGGGATGGCTGCATTTCTGAACCTCTGTCGTGTCAAACATTACAGAGACCGGCGAGATATAAGTCCTGATGTATCAAAGAGACTATTAAGGTTCGAGACATTATGGATGTTATGGATGAGACATTATGGATTATGAGACATTATGGATGAGACATTATGGATGAGACATTATGGATGAGACATTATGGATGCAATGTTATCAGACATTATGGATGAAATACTAGGAGATGATGCTGATAATGTTAGAAAGGTATTAAACTTCATAGACAAAACAGAATTAATAAATAAAATCTAAAGACATAAGATTAATTAAATAAGCAGGATAGTGTGTGTGTGTGTGTGTGTGTGTGTGTGTGTGTGTGTGTGTGTGTGTGTACTGTCTGTGTTAGAGAATATGTGAGTGAGGTTGCATGGATATGGGTTGGTATATGTGTATGGGTGAGTGCATATGTCTGTGTGTGTTCCCGCTTGTGTGTGAGTGCGTTTATTTACATTTGTTCTGTGTACAGAAACGAAAATAAATATTGCATGGAAAATATACTGTAAGTAATATAAGTAAGGAAAAAATGCCAGGATCAATGATAAATAATAACAATGATAAGTAATTCAATAAAAACTAAAAGCTGACTCAATAAATTATTAAATTCAAAAGAAATGAGGGAAAAATTTCACCTCCACATATAATGAAAGTTTCATTCGATGGCGTTCATGACCCTAAGGTTGACACGCCTTAAAAAAAAAAAAAAAAAAAAAAAAAAAAGAAAAGGTTCGAGAGTGAAAGTGTAGATTTTATTACAGCCTACTTTCTCGATGAAAACACCGATGCTCGAGGTGGAGGGTTAACGGCACGGAAAAAAATTGAACTTTTTCTCAGGTATGTGAGTGATCCAGGATATCAAAGTGGCTAACGATATCGGGGTGGATAGAAGTACTGCCAGCAAAACATTTTTGTATGTATTAGACCAGATAGTAACCAAATCAGAAGATTGGATTAAATTTCCATGTACTATAGAGGATATGGATCAGGCCAAGAATGATTGGGCTACAAAATTCCGAATTCCAACTTCCATCTGTGCTGTAGATTGCACTCACGTGCATATAATGAAACCTTCCGAATTCCAACTTCCATCGGTGCTGTAGATTGCACTCACGTGCATATAATGAAACCTTCCGAATTCCAACTTCCATCTGTGCTGTAGATTGCACTCACGTGCATATAATGAAACCTTCCGAATTCCAACTTCCATCGGTGCTGTAGATTGCACTCACGTGCATATAATGAAACCTTCCGAATTCCAACTTCCATCTGTGCTGTAGATTGCACTCACGTGCATATAATGAAACCTTCCGAATTCCAACTTCCATCGGTGCTGTAGATTGCACTCACGTGCATATAATGAAACCTTCCGAATTCCAACTTCCATCGGTGCTGTAGATTGCACTCACGTGCATATAATGAAACCTTCCGAATTCGGTGACGAATATATCAATAGAAAAGGCAAAACAACAATAAACGTTCAGATGACTTGTGACGCTAATGAAAAAATTACAAGTGTTGATGCTCACTGGCCAGGGAGTGTACATGACAGTAGGATTTGGCGAATGAGTGGTATTCAGGACGTAGTGCGCAGATATGATGGTGACGTTTGCCTCCTCGGAGATAGCGGATATGGGATTTCTCCTTGGCTACTTACTCCTTTTGAAGAACCAACAAATGCTCGAGAGCGGAATTTCAATATAATCCATGCTCAGGAAAGAGTAATAATTGAAAGAGTCTTTGGCCAGCTGAAACGTCGTTTTCCCATATTGTCGAGCCAAGTGAGAATAGCGTTAAAAAATGTTCCCAAATTAGTAATAAGTTGTGCAGTGCTTCACAACATTGCAAAACATTTGAATGATGCGTGGGAGCTAGAAGACGGAATCGAAAATGCTATTGATGACTCTGAGGAAAATGCACTTGTAAATAATTTTGATCGGACTGAAATTCAAATTAGGCGCCGTGGACAGCAAAAGCGAACACAAATTAGTATTCATCTTTAGTAAACAATATTAAATTGAGCATCTATCTTATGTAAATAAGTGTTTTATTTGTTGAAATAAATTTTATCCTATATCCTTTACTTAAGTATCATTTTCCTATGTTTTTGTAAAAAATAATATTAATAAAAAATAAAGGATATAAAAAAAAAGGTTTAACAATGATTTACGTCACATGTGCATATGTGAGCACCTACGTGATTAACGCACGTACGCGCTCACACGCCACGTACCAACGTAACCAAGCTGCGTGGTTTCGTACGTACGTCACGTACGCGCTCACACATCGTACATCATAACTAAACATTTTTGTATATGTATATATATATATATATATGTTGTTTATTTTTTTTTTTTTTTTTTTTTTTTTTTTTTTTTTTTTTTTTTTTTTTTTTTTTTTTTAGGAAAATAGGATACGATTTATTTCATATACAAAAATTCAGTCAACACATCTTCTTCTGCAGCCACAACATTGTATTCTGAATTATCAACCTCCATTTGTTTGTGTTATTGTGCTCTTTGGTTCAACTCTTGTACCAACAATTGTTCACGTTGAGCCTGAATCCTTGTCAACTTGATTTCTTCTAGCAATAATAAACGCTGCAGCTCACCAGTTGTTAACTTAGCGGTCTCCTCTGTTTCAGCTGAGAGTTTTAATTTCTTTTTTATTTTTAACTTGGTACGGTAAACCATACTTTCAGCCTCCGTCTGGTGTACAGCATTCATGTTTTCTGTCTCATCTTCAGCCTCATTATGATCAGGTGACGGCGAACTGACACTTGCTCCCAGTCCATGGCTTGATGCCCCAGGTATTTTAGAATAAACTGGATTCTCGTTTGACTCCACAATTTTTAGGAAATCGGACTCCCATGACATCAATTTTATTGGTTTGATTCCAGTTGCGTTGACATCAGTATTTTTCTTCACTCCCGTTTTCATATTATTTAACAGTTTTTTCATTTGCGAAACACTAGTTTGTTTCCCAGAATTTTTTGAATATTGATCGGCTAAACAGGCCCAAGCCTTTTCTTTTTCGGATGACATTTTTGGCAACATTAATTTATTAAAAACAATGCTGTAATTTTTTAATAATTCTACAAAAATTACCCTACTCTCAGAAACAGCAATCGTACCGCTTTCATTCATAGCTGCAAATAAAGAAGGCGTCAATGAGAACTGATGACAGCTAGGCAACAATGACACGACACGACACAATTATGCTGAAGAGCAATGCTACACTGATGACTGTCACTGACGACTGAAGAGCAAAATGACAAACACAGCCAGGTACAACTGCTGACTACCAAGAAAATAAAGGATGTGAGTCTTGTTGCCAAGAGGATGCAACGGCTAGGTAATCCAGGAAAGATCTGTAGCCATGAGCTGCTACAAGTAATTACTTGCGTTTGTAGTGAACTCGGCTGACTCGCGAGTAAATACTTGCAAGTATTCTCTCGATCTGGGAAGTATACGGTAGTAAACGGTCACGAGTATACTCTTCACTTTATTCACATCGGTTTACTTGCCTTATCAATACTTGTCACACTTTACTTGTTAGTAAATATTCGTCCTACTCGTTTTTATTCACCCGGCCCAATGTCTATGTACTGGCTACCTTCAGCGAGAAGTTCACACATGTTGAATGGTATGATTAAGTCTTGTCGTCTAATGCAGTCTGTTAGAATATGTCAAGATACTGTCTATGTACTGGCTACCTTCAGCGAGAAGCTCACACATGTTGAATGGTATGATTAAGTCTTGTCGTCTAATGCAGTCTGTTAGAATATGTCAAGATACTGTCTATGTACTGGCTACCTTCAGCAAGAAGCTCACACATGTTGAATGGTATGGTTAAGTCTTGTCGTCTAATGCAGTCTGTTAGAATATGTCAAGATACTGTCTATGTACTGGCTACCTTCAGCAAGAAGCTCACACATGTTGAATGGTATGGTTAAGTCTTGTCGTCTAATGCAGTCTGTTAGAATATGTTTTATTATCAGTTCGGTATTACAAATTTCACATTGATTTTTTAAAAAGTATATATTTATATTTTCTTCATTATTTATTGTTCTATCTCTCTCTCTCTCTCTCTCTCTCTCTATATATATATATATATATATATATATATTTATATATATATATATATATATATATATATATATACACACACAAATTTGACCTTCCGCCAAATGATATACATTATGAGAAATCGGGTCACCGTCTAATAATACGTTATTTTTATTGTATAATCAATATGATAATGGTTTTAGGGCGGTTTTAAAGCTGTAGTTTGGACGGACACATTACAAGGTTGTGTGATGCTAGTTTCTGCATCACTAGTTGCAGTAGTCGGGACTATGCACGTCGGAGGATTGTCTGCAGTCATCGAAGCGGCTAAAGAAGGGCAGAGGTGGGAGATGTTTGAGTAAGTACCCGGCTGGTTATGGATGAAGTATGTCGGCGTGTGATCCGTTTAGTCTTATATCGAATCTAACAAGTTGCAACAAGGAATTTCTGCTTGACTTGTTCCAGTTTCGACCTAGACCCTAGAAGAAGAGTGACCTTCTGGAGTGCTGGTATTGGCGTCCCGTTTATCATCACTTCGTCTTCCCTAGTCAACCCTTCTTACCTACAGAGATTCCTAGCCCTGCCCACCATGAGGAAGGCACAGTGGTAAGTATCAGGTTAAACAGACCACTTTCTGGTGTGTGGCTGAAATATTGATGTAAACTTATTCTGTGATTGGTCAAAAAAGGCACCAGCGAGAATAGGGCGTGGCAGATCTAGACCAGCCGGTGGGTACGGATTCGCCAATTCACACCTAATCACACCTATTAGCGGGGGGAAAAACTCGGCTACTCATGGAAACAGATGTCATTATAGGCTCCTTTAAGAGTAGTTTGTGAAGTTAGTTCAGTGCGCAAGGCACTAACAGAGAAGGAATGGGTGGATTTGATAGCTTGTAGATTTGCGGATAGGCAGAAATGATTCAATGATACGTGGCATCTACACAGATAAAAAGTCCGTCACGCAGGAGCTGCAACCGATTTAGTTCATTTATACAATGTATTTCTCTCTTTAGATCAACATAACGAAAACCGAGTTTCGTTGAAATATAAGAAAAAAATACGGCAGGCATAGTCAAATTAGTGTTTTGGGTCCGGGGTAAACCCCCCTCTCGGTGGACCGATTTTGGTGGTTAACGAACTCGTTCAATCGTTTGCTAATTGAACGCTATATACTACGTTTCGTGAAGAAAAAAACGAAACTCTGGCCGCTATCGTGTTAACAGACAGACAGACACACACACACACACACACACACACACAACACACACACACACACACATATATAAAATTTATATATATATATATAGATATATATATATAAATTTTAACGGGGGTCATTTTCGGTGACTACTAGGTAGGATCGTTAAACATTTGAAGACATTTTTCAAAAACTCCGTCATGAGTCCAACCTCAATAGCTACTTTCCTTCGGAGGAAAGTGCTAAAAGCCAGACATTGAAACACGGGTCAGTTCCAGAGTGAACCAAAGCAAGAGAGTCTGGTAGGCATCACAGCGTTGCTTCTCGTCCAGACCCCGTTATTTAGAAAGAGGTTTAATGCAGGCCTTCTCGCCGCAGCGAGAACTACTTATTGTGCTACTGTTCAATGCTAGTTTGTTAACAAATAAAGCATTCTCACCTCTACTGTACGGGATATAGTTTTCATTCTAGAAAAGTCCGTCACGCAGGAGCTGCATAACTAAGCACTTTCCTCAGAATTTTTGTAGACTACATTACTGAATAATTTGCTGTAAATAACCTATATAAATAGAATAGTTCTGCGCATTTACATTTCTTATGAGAACTGCTCAATTATTAATTTTGTAAATAATTTGCTACCAGAGTTATGTTAATACATGATACTGCGCTACTTAATAAATACACAAAAACTTCATTTTCCCTCTTTTGATCTGACGGAGGAACAGGATACAGTCCCCCTAGTGGGAGATAGCGCTCCTCGCGGCGCCTTTGGGAACCTATGTCTGGCAGGCTAATTCTAATGAAACAGAGTTTAAAGTAAACCCTCCTTTCCAATAGACCGATTTACTTCATTTTGACGACACTTCTTTCTCATGAGATATCCATGACGTATACCGCGTTTCGTTACAATACAGCAGAAATTACGACCGATATGAGTATATTAGGACTTTAGGTCCGGAGTAAACCCCCCCCCCCTCCAAATAACTCGATTTAGTTTATTTTTACAACCCATTTTTCTCTGTTGATTACCACCACGAATACTGAGTTTCGCTGAAATGTAACAAAAATTACGTCTGGTTGTGGCAAATTGGTAATGTAGGTCCGGAGTAAACCCCCCCCCTCCTACTAAACCGATTTAGTTTATTTTTACAACGTATGTATCTCTTTAGATCAACATAACGAATACCGAGTTTCGTTGAAATATAACAAAAACTATGGCTGGCATGGTCAAATTAGTGTTTTGGGTCCGGGGTAAACCCCCCCCCCTTCCGGTGGACCGATTTTGGTGGTTAACGAACTCGTTCAATCGTTTGCTAATGGAACGCTATATACCTCGTTTCGTGAAGAAAAAACAAAACTCTGGCCGCTATCGTGTTCACAGACACACACACACACACACACACATATATATATATATATATATATATATATATATATATATATATATATGCATAAATTTTAACGGGGTTCATTTTCGGTGTCTACTAGGTAGTATCGATGGAGATTTAAAGAAATTTTTCAAAGTTCCGTCATGAGTGCAACCCAATAGCACTTTCCTAGTGCTAAAAAAAAACTAAATCTTAAACCTTTTTGAGAAGAATTGTGAATCTCGTTTCCAATGTCTACAACTATTGATGAGTAATTGTTTGAATTAAATTTGTTGCAGGTCTGCATTATACTTCAGCATCGGCTGCTATTTCTTCTTCTTCGTGAGCGCATACATGGGCCTCGTCCTCTACGCCAAATATCGGGGCTGCGATCCTCTACTTAGCGGGGTTAGTAATCGCAAATCTACTGTATACAATTATAGACAAGGGGTTATTTTAAATGAAGTAAAAAAAAAAAAAAAAAAAAAAGGTTTATCCGTTTTGCACCAGTTCCTGAGTATTCGGCCCAGAGGTTTGTCGCAGGTACACCAGCCCAATATTCTCTTATCCCCAAATTAATAGTAGCCACTCTCTAGTGAACTTGTCTCTCATCTTAGCAATGTTTTATCTGTTTTGGTCTTTGCATATGTAACCTTAATCTTAGTGTAAATTAAAGCTTTGAAATGAAATTCTATTTCTCTAAAATATTTCCTCGGTATCTTTTTCTCTAATTTCCGTCCTTGTTAATCAGCCGGTTACACAAAGAAAGACGGCTCTGCCAGGTCACCTTACTAGATTAGACTAACCTGGAAAGTTGTCGTCGTTTGCCATGTCATTTTGCTATGTTAAACTGCTTGCCAGGATGTAGCACATTACCAAGGTATTTTGCTAAGTTGCATTGCTTTACGAGGTATTCTTGCAGGATTAGACTGTTCTGAAAAGTTTGGGTGCTTTGCCAGGTTATCTTATAGGATTGGACAGCCCCTGCAATGTTTGAGTGCTTTATCAGGTTATCTTGCAAAGTTTGGGTGCTTTGCCAGGTTATCTTATGGGATTGGACCGCCCTGCAAAATTTCAGTGCTTCACCAGTTTACCTTGTAAAGCACTGCTTTGCAACATTGGGATGCTTTGTAAGTATACATTGAGGATTGCTTACCCTTGTAATGCTGATATTTTGATTTTCAGCTAATATCGAAGCCTGACCAGATCCTTCCTCTCTTCGTGACAGACTCCACTCTCCCAGTCCGAGGTCTTGCTGGGATATTCTTGTCAGGAATAGTCTGTGCAGCTCTCAGGTATAAATTCGCCCATACCTTGATTATATAAGCTTTATATAATGTCTATATTTCTTACTTCAAACATCCGGTGTAAAATCAATACAATTCGGATACGTGGGGTCTCCCGTGGTCTAGTGGCTAGCGCGCTGGATTCATAAGCGGGAGATGGTGGGTTCGATCCCCACCGGCGACAGGAATTTTCTCATCTCAGGGCTCGCTGAGAGAATTCCTGGTTTCACCCTGGAGGCCCGGCGCTAATGGCCAAGACTTGTCGATGCGCCGTAAAAAAAAAATAAATAAATAAAAAATTCGGATACGTTCCTAGAGTTTTCAATTCTCTTTCAAATTCATCAGGAAGTGTGTAAGTTGTGAACCTTGCCCCTATAAAGCATGCTTCTGCAGTGTAAGGGACTTGTCACTAGTAGAAGCACACATTTGTGATTATGTACACGCTTGTAATGGGCACCCATCACTCCATAGGTACACACTAATTGTTAGGCACACATTGCTGGTGAGGTACACATAAAGTGTTAGGTACACTTAACTGATTACGTATGTAATGATTAGGTAGGTACATGTTAATGGTTATGTACATGTTAATTGTGAGGTACACATTAAGAATTTGGGACACATTAGATATTACGTATATACTAATGTCTAAGTAAATTTTAATTGGTGGGTTTTTTTAAAGGGGGGGGGGGTTAATCATCACTGGTTAAGTACACAAAACAGCTAAACGTATATTACATCACCGATATCTGCCTAAAATTCTTCAATCTCTTGCTTCCATGAACCGCAAGATTACAGAAGATTGTTGCTGAAATCAACAAGTACCTATTTTTTTGGGGCCCGATTTCTGTAGCAAAAAAATCAAGCATACAAAATTGAATTGCCTGAAAATACTATAAACTATAAATAATAAAATCTTTATAAAATGAGGTAGTTGACAACATATCAGGACCTAGGAAGAGAAAGGGCGAATCAGGAAATCTGAATGTTGGGAAATCGAAGTCAGTTCTTGAAGTGCTTCAGGTTAGCAAGAGGAAAAGTTTACTCTATGGAATGCTGGTTCATAAACCTGATGGAAAAAGTATGCAATTGAAATTTAATGTTTTAATTTTAATTTATACGAGTAACCAATGGGTAACAAAATGCTAGGAGGGACGTTTCAGAGCAGGGATTCGCCCTTGAAATAGCACATTGAATTTTTCATGATGATGCTGCTATTCACTTTAACTAGAAACTGTTAGAGAACTAAAGGCCAACCAGAGAAACAAGGCGAAGTGTCTTGTTACCTACATCTTACATAATCAGAAAAAAAATGTAGATTTTTTAGATTCGCCCTGTCTCTTCCAAAGTCCTGATAATATTGTGCAACGTTCTCGTGGGGTTTTCCAGCGATATTTTATTTATTAGTAGTTTTTTTGTTTATTTTAGTAGTAAACGGTAATTAATAATCGTGATAATTTTATGTATTTTAAGGCCGATTCATGCTCTCAAGCAATTTGTGCAAACTGGTTTACGTAAGCCAATTAGCAGAAATCGCTAGGGCGTGTAAACCCGGCTTGACTAGGCATAATGCGTTTACTAAAATTATACTTACAAAGTGTATTATAGTGGAGTAATGATTTATGTAAATAAGATTTTTATTTTCCTGAATGTGTTTTCCTTTTCAGTACAATGTCTACCGGCATAAACACGGTGGCTGGGACGCTGTATTTCGACTTTCTTCAGGGATGGTTCGGGCCGACCACAGAACGGAGGACCAGTATGATGCTGAAGGCTCTGGCCGCTATGTTCGGCTTGGTCTGTCTTCTATTGGTAGTCCTGGTCGACAAGTTGGAAACCATCTTGGAGGTATGGTATAGGGTTTTGTAGGAGGGAGGTTTAATTGACTGCTTGAGCAGTGAAGATGTGACGTCTTCAGGGATGGTTCGGGCCGACCACAGAACGGAGGACCAGTTTGGTACTGAAGGCTCTGGCCGCTATGTTCGGCTTGGTCTGTCTTCTATTGGTAGTCCTGGTCGACAAGTTGGAAACCATCTTGGAGGTATGGTATAGGGTTTTGTAGGAGGGAGGTTTAATTGACTGCTTGAGCAGTGAAGATGTGACGTCTTCAGGGATGGTTCGGGCCGACCACAGAACGGAGGACCAGTTTGGTACTGAAGGCTCTGGCCGCTATGTTCGGCTTGGTCTGTCTTCTATTGGTTGTCCTTGTCGACAAGCTGGAAACCATCTTGGAGGTATGGTATAGGGTTTTGTAGGAGGGAGGTTTAATAGACTGCTTGAGCAGTAAAGATGAGACGTCACCTGAACATTACTCACAATTTACGATCACTAGGACTAATGCCAAACATTGAGGGGTTCGAGCTTCAAAATACTATTTACAACATTTATACTGATTAAAGTAAAAATGGATGCCACATTGGAAGGACTGGAAATGAAGCTTTCCGTTGAAATGAATTTAGATTAAATGAAAAAAAATGATTTGTTCTGGGATATTGTCCCTTAAGAATAACATAAAATATGCAAATTTTAAATAAAAATATAGCTTTATACGTAAAGAAGAAACAAAAAAGAAGAAAAAAAAATACCTCTAATGCTATTTATAAAACCATAAATTGAGGCCCAGTGGCCATGAGTGCTAAGGCGTGACAGCACTGGACAAATATGCTGGAGGATATGAGTTTGAAACTCGAGCGCACCAAAGATTGTATCTTCCGATGTCTTCATTGGTGAGTTGCATTCGGGATCCCAGATCGACCCTAGGCTCACCCAACCATTAATTATTACCATGGAAGGGAAAAATGAGACGACTTGAGCATACTACTGACCACATTTTCTCCCTGGAGCGCCGTATGAGATACCTTTACAGTATCTACCCTTCTGGGCCTATTATGGGACTGACTTTTTTTTTTGTTTTATATACGACTGTACAGAATTTTGTCATTAAAAAGATATTTAGACTACATGATCACATATCGCACTAGTATTTTAAGTGTCACAACTCAAAATAACACTCAACTGAAAATTTCACTCTAGCCTATGTAGAGGGAATAGCATTAAAACAGGAAGAGTGACACAAGTGCCCTCTGGTGTAGAAGCTCTGAAGCTAGGTACATACAGTTTTGATGGTTGATAAAGAGATTTGTACCATGTCTTTCATAGTCATAACAGAAAAACACCGATTTTTGAGCTGTGTCACTTTAGAAATACTAGTGCGATATTTTAACGACACATTTTACTGTTTTGTCATAATATTTTCCAGTTGACGAGTTCGCTGATCGGGTTGACGACTGGAGTCATCACTGGTGTGATATTCCTGGGACTATTCGTCCCCCAGGCCAACAGCAAGGTAAGATCCAGCATACACGGAGCATTAAATACTATACGTAGTCCTGGATGGGGAACCAACACTCGGAATATGATGAGGATTTACAAAATTAAGAAATGATTGTCTAAGAACAATGCAGAAGTTGTAATTGAACGCGCTCTGCTTTCAATCTTAGCACTTTCCTCCGAAGGAAAGTAGCTATTGAGGTTGGACTCATGACGGAATTTTTGAATAATTTCTTCAAATCTTTATTGATCCTACCTAGTAGACACCGAAAATGACCCCCGTTAAAATTTATATATATGTATATATATATATATATATATATATATGCATATATATATATATATATATATATATATATATATATATATATATATATATATATATATATATGTCTGTTAACACGATAGCGGCCAGAGTTTTTGTTTTTTCGTCACGAAACTTGGTATATAGCATTCAATTAGCAATCGATTGAACGAGTTCGTTAACCACCAAAGTCGGTCCACCGGAAGGGGGGGTTTACCCCGAACCCAAAACACTTATTTGACTATGTCAGCCGTAATATTTGTTATATTTCAACGAAACTTGGTATTCTTAGTGGTAATATAGAGAGAAAAGTGAGATATAAAAATGAACTAAATCGGTTCATTAGAAGGGGGGGGGGGTTACTCCCGACCCACAATACCTATTCGCCACTACCAGCCGTGATTTTTGGTATATTTCGACGAAACTCGGTATTCGTAGTGGTAATCTACAGGTAAATATGTGTTGTAAAAATAAACTAAATCGGTTCATTAGAAGGGGGGGTTTACTCCGGACCCAAATTCCTAATATACTCATACCGGTCGTAATTTCTGCTGTATTGTAACGAAACGCGGTATACGTCGTGGGTAACTCATGAGAAAGAAGTGTTGTAAAAATGAGCTGAATCGGTCAATCGGAAAGCGGGGGTTTAATTTGTAATATATTTGAATAGAAAAGCCGCCAGACGTAGGTTCACAAAGCCGCCGCAAGGAGCGCTTTCTACCACTAGAGTGACTGTATCCTGTTCCTGCGTTAGATCAAAATACGATAATATGAGGATTTTTGTATTTATTACGTAGTGTAGTAGGTACCATGTGTAAACATAACTCTGGATGCAAATTAATAATTGATCAGTTACTCATTACAAAATGAGAACTATTCACGTTTTTATTTTATTTATGTAGGATATTTTAAGCAAATTGTTCTGGAAAGCAGTCTACACTACCCAAATTCTGAGGAAAGTGCTTAGTTATGCAGCTCCTGCGTGACGGACTTTTTGTTGATTTAGCACTAGCAAGCTAAGGATTGTGCTGGTAAAATGGTTAGTGGACTGTATGAATAAGAAAAGGCTAATTTAATAGTTGAAATAATATATAATTTACAAAATAGGTTTAAACTACTATTAAAATATTTGACATTAAGGTTTGGTATGAGATGCTGCTGATGATGACATTGGTGAAAGTGATTTTCATGGTGAAAGAACTTGAAGATCCTGGACTGATGATGCTTTAATTTACCTTAAGGTGATGTTGGCTAACATATAGTCCGAGAGCCAGCAACGCACTTTTCATGAAGTATTTTATGCACCCTGAAATTTTGCTATAATGTACCTCTTAGGTAGATAAGAAGGTATATACGTGTTTCCTGGACATACCTTGGAACACCAGGTACTGCACATAGGGGAAAGGTGCAAAAAAATATAGCCCGAAAATAGAGTTTTATTTAGAAGGCAACTATCTTTAATGTAAAATTAAGATAATTTTACAATGAATAATAAATATGGCAGACACTTTGAAGGGGTATAACACGTAAAAAAAAAAAAAAATTAATTGTTTTTATTCTAATATTAAATGAGAGTTTTATTTTCGCTGCCATTAAAACCGGAACAGCTGTACAAGATCATGTGAGCAAGAACCAATGAGAAAACAACCAACACTGCGCAGTCGTGTCATACACTCTTACGGTTACGCGCAGTGTATTACAGTCTATCATAAGCAACATTTATTTTCATGTTTCCTGATAATTAAACCCCACAAAAGTGTCTGCCCTTTTGCAATTATTTTCAAATATGTTTATAGAAGACGCTGTTTAAATCGCAGCGTGAATAAAGCACTTCATTAATTATTAAAAATAAAAACTAGGTACTTAGTTTTTTTTTAATATTATCATTTTAACCCCCTTAAAAGTGCCTGTCTTAGTTATTATTAATTTGAAAATTGCCTTAATTTGCCATTTATTTCATTAATAATAGTTGGCTTCTGAATACAACTCTACTCTTAGGCAATATTGTTTTGCACCTTTCCGCTATGCGCAGTACCTGGTGTTCCAAGGTATGTCCAGGAAACACATATATACCTTCTTATCCCTCCCAGAGGTCCATTATAGCAAAATTTCAGGGTGCATAAAACACTTCATGAAAAGTGCGTTGCTTGCTCTCGGTCTAATAGTCTTTCTCTCCTTACTCCTGTGGCCCAGCAGGCCGGTGGTGAACTTCTTTTGCCACTCATTGTACATTGAAAAGTCACTGAATAAACTGAAAGAATCTGAGTCAACTTGTTCAGAGCAGAGGACGAAAAAACACTGTCTTTTCGATTATTCTAATGTCACTTGTTGTTCTGAATCTGGAGCCTCCAAAGAGGTAAGACATAAAGGTTATGAGGGTGAAGGGTTCTGGGTTCTGACGTCAGAGAGTTCTCTGAACGGTAATAGTACATTTATTGACAAAATATCGTCCCTACCATGTCAAGCTATTGAATATACGAAATCTCGTTTTTAAGATTCCAGACTTTACCAGTCCATATTAATAAATAAATATATTTATTATTTATTTATTTTACGAGATTCGCAACGACGGCGACTTGCTCTTTTTTTTTTTTTTTTTTTTTTTTTTTTTTTTTTTTTTTTTTTTTTTTAAGATACAGTAAAAAATACAAATTTATGTATTCACAATTAACAGTAACTTATAGTACTAAATACAAAAAAAAAAAAAAAAAAAAAAAAAAAAATAATCTTAAAATATCTTTCGTTTCCTCAGATTCTTTGGTAAATGTTTATGTGTTTTAAATATTGAAGTATAGAGTTTATGTATGGACTACCCTCTGTGAGAAGTAATAATAATAAATAAATAAATAAATTTATAATAATAAATATAATAAATAATATAAATTTAATAAATAATATAAATATATAATAAATAATATAAATATAATAAATAAATTTATAATAATAAATAAATAACTCTTTATTTCCATTAACCCACAGAAGAGTGGAAATAGGAACTTCAACACATTCAACAAAAATAAAATAAAATGTCTCGATAAAACAATTGTACAATAAACTATTGGAAAACCGCAGCCATTACTCTTGGATAACCAGTCCATATTACTCTTGGAGACCAAGACACAATACTCCTGGATTGTGGACGATACGGCTTGTCGAATAGCCTTTTTTAGTATCGAATAAGGCCATTATTCCTTATTTGTATTGGCCATGTTTGCTCCGATTTGCATATTCGATAGCTTGACATGGTAGGGACGATATAATCCCCATTCCTAGCTTCGATTCATTTCCATCCGAAAACGATAATGTAGCAATATAATTACACTGGCCAACAAAAAAATATTTTTGTAATGTTTCCTTCACTTCATGAGTCAAATCTTACTAATTTTGGGTTGAAAAAAACGAAAATGACAATGAACAAATTTTATTAGCTCTAGTTTCTGTGATACACCATGGGTCAAAATATATAGCGTTGACAAATTGAGGCAAATCTGTAAATTTTAAACCATAAGTTTATCAACATTATAAGTTCATTTGGATTTATTAAATTGTAGTTCCATTTTTTAAGAGTTGAAAATAAATGGGAGAATACTTGGGAGGTTGGGTATTATTACCATCATGTGGATTTCATGCCTGTCTCTTGTAGGTGAGTTGTGGAGCATCCCTACACACACACCAACAGTAATCTGCAAGGATTCATTCATTCCAACAGCCCTGATATCTTTGTTCCATTACAGAAATATCCTGATGGAACCTCTCACCGTGTTCATCACTCACCGCACCACAACTAGGAGGGAAAAGTCTAGATGAAAGCGGAGAAAATGAATTTTGAGAGAAATGTTGCATCCAAGTTCATGATATTTTTGTAGAAGTATCCTCAACAACTGAACGTAGTTATCTTCTCTTTTATTCCCCAAAAGACCTTTAATAACTCCCTTGAACCCATTCCAAGCTTCCTTTTCTTTCCCCCCCAAAACTCTGTCAAACGCAGGATCTTTCACAAACTCCCGAATTTGCGGCCCAACAATAACACCTTCCTTAACTTTTGCATCACTTAAGAAAGCAAATTTTTCCCTCAAATATCTAAAGGCCTCTCCTTCTTTGTTCATGCCTTTGACAAAGTTTTTCATCAAACCGAATTTTATATGTAGTGGTGGAAGAAATATATCTTTCTGGTCGACGAGAGGCAGGACAACAACATTTTTTTCACTGGGGCCGAGATTTCTTGCAGGCCAGTCTGTTTGACTGTATGGGAGTTGCATTCCTAAAAGTATAGCGATGACCTTCAGATCACCACAGATTTTCCACTTGTGTTCAGCATATTTGATTGAGAGGAGGAGGGCTTTCATGTTTTCATAAGTCTCTTTCATGTTTTCATAAGTGTGTTTCAAAATAGCTGTGCAACGTTTGTTTTTGCCAGTTGACAGGTGTACCAACATCCAAAAACTAATTTCTCAACAAAGTAAAAGTTGAGCATGTAAAAAGTGACATGTTACTGTATCTTGAAAACAAGAGCTAAGTGGTCATTTTCGAGGTGATCTTTGAACTCAGGATGTGAAAATACATAAGAATTGGGTATTTTTAAGCCCGAAACATATTCATTGTTGGTCAGTGTTATCATCGGAGAATTCGTTTATTATCGCGGTTCTTCCTTTCCTCCATAAGTAAGAAAGGCGCTTATGTCGTCGATCCATCATCCGTTAGAAAACGTTCGACTCGCAGGAACTGCTTCATCTTAGCGCGGTTTCGTTCAATTCCCTAGTGCTATAGTAAAGGAATAGAAGCAATTATTGGTCGGCTTTGATATTTTATTAAAAATATAATAATACAGTGCAATTAAAAAAAACAACAACAACCAATTAAACAGTTAGACAAACAGATACAAAAATCTGTTCAAAGGGGAAAAAACTATCAATTTTGAAGTGTAAAGCACTAATTTCTCCGATTGACATCACCCCATCGAAAATTACCTAATCAGAACTTTTTTTGTAGAGAATTTAGTAAGCTTTCGAATGGTAGCCTTTCACTAACCACGATATCCCAGCCGTTTTCGAGATATTAAGGAAAATATACTTTTCAAGTCCATTATTAAATTTTTTTTTCTAATACATCCTTAACTCCAAATTCAACCGAAATTTAAATATCCTAGCTTATATGAATGCCAAACGTCTGGAACATTTTTCAACTGAATCAATCGTTTCCGAAACTGAAATTCGTTTACTCAAACTGAAAATTATTTTGAAAAAGTACAATAGTTGTAGATATCGCTATAAAAATTGTTTCATTCGTTTTCCTATGTTAAGAAACCTATAAAACGACCTACAAGAATATGAACTCGAATGCCTATCGGGAGGGACGTTCGCCTCTTGTAAACCACCTTTTTCAATCGAAACTAATACAACTACAGGAAAGTTAACACTCTTGTTTTAAAATGTATTTCCTCTTCTTTTTGGTACTTTTAGCGCGGTTCCTCCCTCCCCCATAGGGAGGAACCCCGCTTATAGGGTTGATACAATGAAACAATCCGGAAGTTCCGACTAGAAAATTTCGCGTTTCAGAACCCCTAGAGACCGAAAATAACGGTGGTTCAAATTTGTATATATATATATATATATATATATATATATATATATATTTGTCTGTTCGCTCTCTAGATAGAAGACGAATGGTCCGATTTTGATGAAATTTGGTACAAAGATCCTTCGTCCAATTTGAAAGGTCAAGTTCGTTAACCAGCCAAATCCGCCTAAAGGAAGATGGCGTTTGGGGCGAAATTCGCGCAAAAGAAAATCGTAACGCTTACGTTTTTGAGTTCATAAGCTTCTAAGTACTCGTTTTATATGATTCCTGGGCTAGGAAAACGAATGAAACCATTTTCAAGGCGATACCTTTAAAGTAATTGATTTCGCTCATTCGAACTCTTCTTTTTGTCTTTGATTTTGGTATTTAGAATTATGGGATTCAGTTGAAACATTTTCTGAATGTTCGAATTTTATCAAAACTAATATGTTGAAATTTTGGTTACGTTTGGAGTAAAGGAAGGGTTAGGATAAAATATTTTATTAACAGACAAGAAAAGTTTTCGTAACTTTGTATACTTTCGTTAGTATCTCGAAAACCGTTGACAATCTTGGGAAGCAGAAGGTTACCATTCGAAAGCTTACTAAATGCTCTACAAAAAAGGTTCTAAAGAAAGTTTTAATTAGGCGATGTCAATCGGAGAAATAAGTGCTTAAAACTTTAAAGTAATTGATTTCGTTTATTCGAATGGTTCTTTTTGTCTGTTTTATTCCTTGTTATTTTTAAATTGCTTATAGTCGGATAATGTATTTGACAATAAAACAGATTAAGTAAAATAAGAAGATCAATTTATTGTTAAAAATGTAGCGTTCAAAGAGAGAGATCCCAAGGCTTTCCAAATGACTCTGTGCGGAGGCCTTTCTGCCCGACTTATGGGATAGCTGACCCATACAGGTAAGATTGTAAATCAAGACCTTTCAAGACTGGTTTGTTTGAGATTTCATTTGGATAGGTGTTTCGCTATTGATCTAAACAAAGTAATAACTGTTTCTATTCTATGCCTTCATAAACACTAGAGATGAGAACGGAACCGCGCTAAGATGTCGCAGTTCCTGCGAATCGGACTTTTTCAATCGAAAGTAATACAACTACAGGAAAGTTAACACTGTTGTTTTAAAATGTATTTCCTCTTCTTTTTGGTATTAGCCCGTGCATCAGGTTTATTAGCAACGCTTTCACGTGTCCACTTACAACAATGCAACATGAAGAAACCTTTGCTCCAGGGTGCTGGTGTTGGTGCTTTGGCTGGTCTCATCTTGATGGGTTGGATCATGTTCGGGTCGAAGGCAGCACAGCAATCTGGGGAGATTGTCTACCAGAAGAAGCCGGTGTCTATCGAAGAATGTTCCTTCAACATCACCACTTACAGGTAGCTACAGACTATTTATTTCATTCCAACATACTAAACCAAGCGTCAACATCAAATTGTTGGCATCGTGTAATGAAGTTTTGCTCAGAAGGAGCCAACACAAAAATAAATAGAATTAAAGAAAACACTATTTTTATTGAATATAAATATTAATAATTTATTTTGAAATTATTGTCAAAATAATAGTTCAATTCAAAAGGCATATCTGTCAGCACTTAGCTGATGTGGTTCAAAATACCTCTGTACACAATAGCTGGAAAGCACCAAACCTTTTAAGCTTAAAGGTAGCTAAGGGAGGTTAGAGAATTTTCAGTTTCATAATAGTCAAAATAAAAATTGAGTCTCACTAGAGTAGCATGTGATTGCCATCTTCCACACCATCAAATGCTTGAATTCATCGTGAGAAAGTTTACATCGCAATACTGATTATCATTTAAAATAACGCACTTTTTAAGAGATGTTTTTAAAGGAAGTCAGAACACTAATTTTTTTTTTCACTCTCTAGCTTTTGTTGTTGAACATGTGTTAATTGAAACATATGTTCTGCTACAAAATGTTTACTTTATCAGCTGTTATTAATTTAAATAAATAATTAATTTTAAATTAGTTAAAATATGTGAAAAATATAAATATGTATGTTTTATCGCAAATCGCCAAATTGGGATGGAATTACATTCCTAGTCACTAATCACATAAGGAAATAGGTCCTCACTTACCGGTGTCCAAATGCAGAGTGAGTTGTAGTCCAATCGCGCTAGACATCGCTGCTTGCAAACCGCGAATTTTAAATATGGAGTCTGACGGGCTTATTTCAATACCGAACAATGTATTATATATATAGCTCCAACTTCTTAAATCCAGGTGGTACTGTAAGGGTACGTTCATGGTGAGGATTGATTCTACGATGCTACGATAGCTACTCCGATTAGCGCTGCCCCGATGTATTCTACATCGATGGAGGGTGTTCATGCTGACTCACCATTGCATTGGTTCTTGCTGGGAGTAAAGTAACCTTCAACAGTGAATTAGCTTTTGTTTATGGAAAAGCTCTGCTTATGTTAGTGAGAAAAAATGAGCCTTTACAATTAGTTCGCGATGTTCCTGACAAAGAAAAAGGGATTGGTTTCTTACTCGGAAAAATTAATGGAATCCTATTAATTTTAGGGAGTTGGATAGACTAGAGTCGCTAAAATTAATATAATTCTATTAATTGCGAGTTGGATTAGCTAGAGTTTTCTTATATCTTCTTGAGCGAGTGGAGCGTAGCGTAGCGAGCGGAAACGCATATCATGTAATGCTTAATAAATGTAAAAGATCCAAAAAAGAGAGAGAGAAAAGGAATAAAATATGTTTGTTTACAAATACCGTTTTTTGTTATCCTTCATAACCTGCAAAACAGTCAACTTTAATGCTTAATAACTTATTTCATAGTTGAGAGAATTGATTTTGATCATATTAACCTTTTTATTAATAAATATTACTTGCCATTATCTAATATGAATTATAACCGTAGATAACGAGTCAAGTAGTAATAGATAACCAGCAAAGAACCTGTAAGCTTATCAGCGAGTACGAGTAACTGTTATAAATCACTACTGCTACTTCAAAAGTAACTGGATGTGGTCTTCGCAAAAAGACCCAATTTTCTTTCATCTCGACAACGAAATAACCAAAAAAGAATAATCACACAAGATGAAGTAATGAGAGAGGGTAGGTGACCTGCGCACTAGAGTCCTTTTGAAGGAACCAATCACAGTCGAGCCCACATCGCGGCTTCCCTCCTCACTGCGAGGAGAAAACAAAATATTTGTTCTTCCCCGCGGTCACTGCGCGGGTGCGAGAATAGCATCGCAAGTAAGGATCCTCACTATGAACACTCCCACCTTAATACATGTGTTTGTTTTACATCGGGGCAGCGCTCATCGGAGTAGCTATCGTAGCATCGCAGAATCAATCCTCACCATGAACGTACCCTAAGGCTTGGTCTTACAAGGCCGGATATTTGAATAAGGAACAGGTACAGGAGCAATCCAATCAGCAAATCTAACGATTACACTTATAGTGAGAGCTATAAGAATATAACTTGTCACTTGGGGAAAGCGTAGAGGGGGCTCGACGTTGCAAGTTCTAAACCCCTCCTAGCCTAGCCGCGGCTCGGGGAGGGAGGAGTGGAAACCCTGCAAGGCCGTCATTGGGTAGAGGCGCCTCCACCTTCCCATACCCATCCACAGCCAAGTGACAAGTTATATCTCTCCCACTATAATAATATATATATATATATATATATATATATATATATATATATATAAATAAATAAATGATTTATAATTTTAGCTTCCATTGATTTTGTCAAATTGTTTTTTGTTTCAGAATTGTTCCGGAACCCAGTTTCGGAAAGGCTTTTCCGCTGTTCGAGATTTCCGTCTGGTACTTCAGCATCCTATCTTGCATAATTTCTATGCTTGTCGGCATTACGGTCAGCTTCCTCACTGGACCTAACAAGCCTGAAGATGTGAAGAGAGAACTCCTGTCTCCATTGATATATAGATACCTCCCAGAATACAGGCCGATACCGACGAGGGATGTAGAACTCTGTAAGAAACCTGATACTCTCCAATGAAATGAAGACTCGTCTCCAGGAGGCTTCAGAGAGTAAGAAGAAAGGGATCCAAATTGCCCTACTGTATCGTGACCTTCTGATATACACTTAAACCTTGAAAACTATTAACAGCTGTCTTAAAAGTCTAATTTAACAGCTGTTCAACAAAACAAATCTCCCGTTCATATTGAAAAGTTCGGAGAATATTATAAAATAAACAAAGAGGAGAGGGAAAACACAACCAAGCGCCAAGAATGAAGAAATCTACCTATATTGAAAATCGATCTTCTGAGCCTAGAATATCGATCTTTTGAATCTATCTAAACTCGCCGAACCTTTCATTTCTATTTGAATCGATTAATTTTCGAGAATCGCCCATCACTAGTGCAGCCGGTTCATCGTTTGCCCTCCGAGTATCTGCCAACAGCGCGCCTTCCAATTCATTCACTCGAAGCTTCTGATTTCCTGACGTTAGCTATAGGATCTTATTAATCATAGAGCAATCAATTCAAGAAATCAAACGTACGAAAATATTGATTGCCAAAGCGCAGCCGGCAAAATTTGACCAAAACTTCAGTAAGTGATTGACAACGAAGTAAATGTGCAGATATCTTCAGGACAATTTAAAGGTACAATGACCCAGTGCTGCATGAAATGAAGAATATAAAGTATCAAAATG
This sequence comes from Gonocerus acuteangulatus, assembly GCA_946811695.1. Lineage (NCBI taxonomy): Eukaryota > Metazoa > Arthropoda > Insecta > Hemiptera > Coreidae > Gonocerus > Gonocerus acuteangulatus. Next base: position 112,474,220 of record OX328125.1, read on the forward strand.
AAAACACAAAAGTTCTAGGACATGTCGATGTTCACAGGGAATAATTTGGTAAGTTCAAAATCTTAAATTTTCAGGAATACAAACAATGTACAGAATACAAAAAATTCAATCCAAAATCCATGGAAGAATATCCAATGCTCCTTACTACCCTCCATAATGACTTCAATATCCCCTTTATCCAATCCCTGGCCAAATCAGTCTATCAGAAGTTTCATTCCAATCTCCCTGGTCATCCAAATCCTTTGATAAACTCTATCCTCCTTCCAGAATCCACAAACTCCTCATAGAAGATTGAAGCGGCGCAAAGTGGTATTTTTACCTGATTTAGCTGGACAAAATTATTTTACCAGGAATTCTTATTGGAAATAATTTGCTTATCACGAACATACCCCATTTTAGGGGTCGGAAATGAAGTCTTACCGTTGTTTTCTGTCTTCTTCCACAGAAAAAGCCTCTTTTTTTTTTTTTTTTTTAGTACCTTTTAAGTGTTATCCAAAAGCATCTAATCTAATTAAATTTCTTTAAATTTATTTTTTGTTGTTGTTATGCTGTTGTTATAAATTATTTAACTTTACCAAAGGCAGTAACAACAAAAAGCTTAAAAACTAAGTATTACACAAAATAATAATAATAATTGAAAACACAACAATAGAACAAAAAGTCCGTACGCAGGAGCTGCATAACTAAGCACTTTCCTCAGATTTTTTGTAGTGTAGACTACATTACTGAATAATTTGCTGTAAATAACCTATTTAAATAAAATCAAAACGTGAATAGTTCTGCTCATTTGCATTTCTTATGAGAACTGTTCAATTATTAATTTTGTAAATAATTTGCTTCCAGAGTTATGTTAATATAAGATACTTTACTACTTAATAAATACACAAAAACTTCATTTTCCGTCTTTTGATCTGACGCAGAAACAGGGTACAGTCCCCATAGTGGGAGATAGCGCTCCTCGCTGCGCCTTTGGGAACCTACGTCTGGCCGGCTAATTCCAATGAAACAGAGTTTAAAGTAAACCCTCCTTTTCAATCGACCGATTTACTTAATTTTTACAAAAATTCTTTCTCGTGAGATACCCACGACGTATACCGCGTTTCGTTACAATACAGCAGAAATTACGACCGGTATATTACTACTTTAGGTCCGGAGTAAACCCCCCCCCCCTCCTAATAAACCGATTTAGTTTATTTTTACAACGTATTTCTCTCTTTAGATTAACATAACGAATACCGAGTTTCGTTAAAATATAACAAAAACTACGGGTGGCAGGATCAAATTAGTGTTTTGGGTTCAGGGTAAACCCCCCCTCCCGGTGGACCGATTTTGGTGGTTAACGAACTCGTTCAATCGTTTGCTAATTGAACGCTATATACCACGTTTCGTGAAGAAAAAACAAAAACTCTGGCCGCTATCGTGTTAACACACACACACACACACACACATATATATATATATATATATATATATATATATATATATACATAAATAAATTTTAACGGGGGTCATTTTCGGTGCGTACTAGGTAGGATCCATGGAGATTTGAAGAAAATTTTCAAAAATTCCGTCATGAGTGCAACCTCTATACTACCTATACTATCTAGAAAATACTGCAAGGTCCAGTTAGGGATTTGTTTTCATGATTTTTTTTTCGAATTTTGTCCAGCTGTATCAGATAAAAATACCACTGTGTGGCGGTGGCCTAGAGACAATTTGTTTTAACATGCCATCTGCAGTACATCATGCCTTACAATGTTATTGTTCCAAAACCAGCAAAATAACTGGAAATATGTATATCATATTGTTGTAATTATCGATAAAAAAAGAAAACAAAAATTTCAGGGCAGCTACTTAACAGAGATTACATCCTGTTTGACAAGATGTCAAGAAACCCACAACTTTATAAATTGGATACTATCAAGGCTGTGAGTTAGGGACTTGGTTACACTATCCATGAGTCTTAGGTGATTATCATAGTGCACTTAAATCATTTTGCCAATTTTTCGACTTATCAACTTATTTCCCTGTGATTATCATAATATCTCTCTATAAATAAATACTGAATGTCCAAGGTTGTCAAAATCAACCAAAAGATATTATATGATAAATATGCTTACTCCTCGCTGCAAAATGACGTCGGTTTGTACCATTACGAGCCTTAGCTATTAACAGATTACTCAATAAGAAAATCATAATAGGTTTTAATTATTGTATTTATTTGGCCAGTAATAACTTTTTATAAATAAAAGAATGAATATTTTATTTAATGTATTTATTAATATTTTATATTCATATGTAAATATTTATAGAGAGTTTAGGAATATTGTAAATAAATAAGTCGGCTATTTTAAATTTTTTTCTTGATTATATCCTCCTTCCTGCAAATATTTCTGAAAATATTTGCAAAACGTTAACTATTTATCAATAAAACCCAGTCCAATTTCCTCACAATTGTTTTTTGTGTAATGTGCAACCTGATTAAAAAAAGACCACGAGAAAGTCCGTCTTAACCAAGTAAATGAGCAGGAAATAGGCGGGGTGTGAATAGTCGGAAGTCACCATGGATTGAACAGGAAGTGATCTGTGAGTGCGAAGGGACGCTACATTTGCAACACCAAATAGTCAAGTTTTGATATGGATTTGCCTTATCTATGGCCTTGTAAGACGCTAAAACTGTAACGCTTCGGATACGTCCGGACGATGGTAAACGAGGGTTCCGTTGCTATGGCTACTAACCCACGTGGTTACCGTACTATCGAAACCGTCAAATTTTCGTAGGTTGTGAGGTAAAATCATTGTAGATTTAATCAGTAGAGTTAGTTACAGGGTTTTATAGAGGAACTAGTCAGTCGGGATGGTGTGAGTCAGGATGTCATCCGCAGACATATCCATGATACTAGCTATTTCTCACGGGGAAATAAATGTCTTCCCCCATTTGGTTTGGGTTCTTAGAATCATGGGATTCAGTTGTTTCAAATAAATGTGTACGGTTGCAAGGAACATAACGACCGGAAGGACGTGATCAGGTCTTGTCCAAGGTGAAGGACGTGATCGGGTCTTGTCCAAGGTGAAGGACGTGATCGGGTCCTGTCCAAGGTGAAGGACGTGATCGGGTCCTGTCCAAGGTGAAGGCCGTGATCGGGTCCTGTCCAAGGTGAAGGACGTGATCGGGTCCTGTCCAAGGTGAAGGACGTGATCGGGTCCTGTCCAAGGTGAAGGGGGTGATCGGATCCTGTCTAAGGTGAAGGCCGTGATCGGGTCCTGTCCAAGGTGAAGGACGTGATCGGGTCCTGTCCAAGGTGAAGGACGTGATCGGGTCCTGTCCAAGGTGAAGGCCGTGATCGGGTCCTGTCCAAGGTGAAGGCCGTGATCGGGTCCTGTCCAAGGTGAAGGACGTGATCGGGTCCTGTCCAAGGTGAAGGACGTGATCGGTAACCAATCGTTTGCTGCCATGATAATGTTACATCATGAAAAAAAAAATCAAAACTTGTCACTGCTATCGTTTTAAATAATCACCAGTAAATTACTAATTTGGGTCCGGAGTAACCCCCCTAGATAAAACGTTTCTCTTGTTTTCATCCGTGGTTTTATGGCAATGCTTCATACAATATTTCATGGCGAAAACACAACAATTGTGGCCGCTATCCTGTTAACGCCCCTGATCCAACGGTTATAGTCGCTTCAATTTTCCCATGAAAAAGTTAACTTGGGAACTGAACATTTTACGGATAATTAATGTCTTCGCTCGTAACTATTATTACCAGGACTACAATTTTGTGTTGTATTTTTTGGGGTTGGGACTGGATTGTGCCTTTTTGAGGTCCTTTGTTGAAGCCCAAGTTAACCAGGGTAATATCATGGGCCATAATAAACATCTTGTTTTTTCTAAAAATGATTTTAATTTTCTTGTGCATTACAAGACATCATCTATTGAGCGATATATGTATGTAATAAAAAAATGATAATAAATTTATTTTGATAAAAGAACGTTTTTACATAATTTTTAAAATGAATTTCGCCATTAAGCGATTAACACACACACACACACACACACACACACACACACACACACACTCACACACACACACACACACACACACACACAAAACACACACACACATAAATATAGAGTTTCATAAAATCATTTAGGTAAAAAAAATTTTTTTTTGGGTGTAATAGCGCTTCAATTGGCTAAATATACCAGGTTCTAGATTGTTAGTATTCCAAACCCCCCAAAAGCTCCCAGCCCCCTTCCCCAAATTATTTTCTAGATACGTCCATGTAGAGTTTACTTGGGGTCATTATCAGTTTCTGCTTGGCAGGTTCGATAAACATTTGAAGACATTTTTCTAAAATCCTGTCAGGAATGCAACCTGAATAGCTACTTTACTTTGGAAAGTGGTAAATGTTTGTCCGAGCTGCCATTTGACTGAGGGAACTCCAGAATAAGTAGGCTTTGTTTCTTTATGCCAAATTAAGAATGGAAGTGTTATGTAAGAGGCATGCCAGAATTCCAGAGAGATCCGAGATTACCTGGTCAGTTTTTTTTTTAGAATGAGGACCGGTTTTAAGTGGCGCAGGCCGAGCAGCCACCTTGTCTAGCACGTGCAGTACTTCTTCAGCTGTTAGATCTGTACCGTTGCATTGGAATGCACTTTTCGCTTAAGGGAGGACATTGGAGATAAGAACTTCCTCCTTAATCAGACTTCCACCTGTTGATTATACCAACAAGATCTGGAAGAGTTGCAAGCCGCCGACTGTTGTCATGGAACTGGACTGGTTGGAATGGACAATGTTCGTGGTCTCTCTTTTGATCTCTGCACTGATCGGGGCGTACTTCGGCTTGAAGGATAGCAAAGAATCCATAGAGGTATATTTCTTCGGAGGTAGGAATATGCAGCTCTTACCAATATCGATCTCCTTGGTCTGCAGGTAAGACAATCAATTCATAACCATACCTCCTCTCTTTATCGAATCAGTCCAGTCAACGACAGTTTGACTTCGTAACTTTGTTTGGGCTGGATAGGGGGTGAACTTATCAAAAGTCCTCACCCGTAGCCTTTGTGCCGGGGAGAGGGGGGTTTAGAAGGTCTCATTTTTCGGGTTTTCACTTATATGTCGGAAAACCTGCGTCCTTGCGACATAACTTTTCGATAAAAAATGAAAGCTGATTAAATTTCCTACAAGTTCTATTCATTTTCGAGATGTCTTTAGTTTTCGAAATATCCGCTTTTGAAAGTATGTCATTTTGGGAAAAAACACACTTTTTGCTCTTTTTGACCGGATAACTCTTTAACGATAAACCCCAAAAATAAATTCCGTTTATAGGGTTGTAGAGCATTACATTCCCTTCAAGAATATATATAACTTTACTCTTTTTATGTTTTTTCCTTCAAACGTGAAAACAGTTTTAGTGTTCATCGTGATGTCTGGCGACAACTGTCGACCAATGAACCGTTCAATTTCTCACCATTTCCAGTCAATGTATTGTCCAAAATATACTCCATTATGTAAATATAGTGAGTACTGGAAGTATAAATAGTACGAAATATATAATTTTGGGCCTCTGACCAGTTATTCACACTCAATTATCTAACATCTTGACCATTATATTGGCAATGGTTTTGTTAAGACCAAGTGAGTGCGTATATAACGTTCGAAAGAAAATACATAAAATAGTATTGTAATATATATTATTGGAGCGAATGGAATGCTCTACAACCCCAAAAACGACATTTATTTTTTGGGTGCATCGTTGAAGAGATATCCGGTCGAGAATAGAAAAAAGTGTGTTTTTTCCCAAAATGACAGACTTTCAAGAGCGGATATTTTGAAAACTAAAGATATCTCGAAAAACTTTATTGAATAGAACTTGTAGGAAATTGAATCAGCTTTCATTTGTTATAGAATAGTCATGTCGCTAGGACACAGGGTTTTCGAGATATAAGTGAAACCCCGAAAAGTGGGACCTTCTAAACCCCCCTCCCCCCCCCCCCCCCCGGCACAAAGGCTACGGGCGAGGACTTTTGATATGTTCACGTCCTATCCAGCCCAAACAAAGTTACGAAGTCAACAATTTTGTGTTTCTTCCTTACTTATAGAAACAGTTTGAAAAAAAGGTTGTCACATTGTTATTGTCATTGATAGATAATTGTAAGTATTGATCATAGTCAAACAGAACCAAGTCCTCCACATGGTGTCTTTTACTTCTAATGAAAACGGATTTTTCACTGTCTTATCTTCGTGAATTATGGGAACAAGACATAGTGCCATATACCATTATATGGATCGAAATATCCACATTAAGAACATGTTATCAAGTCAATTTAATAAAAAAATGGACATGGTGTCCTTATAACTCATATATATATATATATATATATATATATATATATATATATATATAATGTATAATATTTTAAGTAAATGATAGCGTGTTGTTAGTAATAGAGTTTACCTTTCGAATGAGCGGAAGTCGAGAGTGAAGAGATTGATTTCCGCTTAGATTCGGTTGCTGCTATATTTCCTGTACATTGTGGCGCCTAAAATTTTTCTTATTTTTCGAAATTTATCACTAAAATTATCCAAAAATCATGAATCTATTCCAAAGGACACTATAAGATAAGAACAGAAACGGCGCAGATCCCGTGAATCCGATTTCCGTTCCATTGAGTCTCTGCGTGGGCTTTAAACCGATAATAACAATCTGTCGTTACATTACATCAGCAATTAATTCCCGTCCTCGTGCCAATTAAAGTTCTTTCAAGACCTTGACAGAGGATTGGAGAAAATAGTTTAAACTAATCATTTCTACTTAATTATTCCTATTTCCACCGCAATTATGCTCCATCCTTACAGCACTTCATCCACAAGGCAAAAAAGTCCGTCTCGTAGAAACAGCATCATCTTAGCGCGGTTCCGTTCTTATCCCTAGACTCATTTGGAATGATTAAAATAGAAGCAGTCATTACTTTGGGTAGGTCAAATTTCTAGAAAGGTCTTGATTTATGATCTTACCTGGATGGGTGGGTCGGCCAACCCAAGGAAGGCCCTCTCTAGGCAGTTGAAAAGCTATATCTTGGAAATCCATATTTCTAACATTAAATTGTTTTTCTTATTTTACTTAACCTGTTTTATTTTCAAATACATTAGCCAACTATAAGCAATTAAAAAATAACAAGGAATAAAAACAGAAAAAAAGAACAGTTTGAATAAGCGAAATCAATTACTTGATGTTTTAAGCACTTATTTCTCCGATTGGCATCGCCGAATCAAAACTTTTGTCAGAGCCTTTTTTGTAGAGCATTTAGTAATCTTTCTAATGGTAATCTTTCGTTTACCAAGATTCTCAACCGTTTTCAAAATATTAAGGAGAATATACGAAAGGGGCCTAATAGATATTCATACGGCATCTGAGAATCCCAAGATTCCGTAAAAAACAAATATTGTTTCTAATTATTCGTATCCTGTTTTATTGACAAATACATTTGACTACTATAAGCAATTACAAAAATAACGAGCAGTGAAAAAAAACTGCGGAAAACACACAAATAGATCCGTTTAAAAAAACGAAACTAACTAAGTTTTGAGCACTTATTTCTCCTAATATGACCATCCCATCAAAAATTTCTTCAAAACATTTTTTGTAGAGAATTTAGTAAGCTTTCGAACTGTTACATTTCACTTTCTTGGATTTCCTAACCGTTTTCGAGATATTAATGAAAGTATACGAAGTTCCCAAAATGTTTCATGTCTGTTAATAAAATATTTTATTCTAACCCTTCCTTATCTCCAAACGTAACCAAAATTTCAACATATTAGTTTTGATGAAATTCGAACATGCAGAAAATGTTTCAACTGAATCCTATGATTCTAAGAACCCAAACCAAAAACGGTATTCATCAACTATTTTTCCAATTTTCTCGAAAACGGTTAAAGCTATTGCCTTAAGAATGGTTTCAATCGTTTTCCTAGGCCAAGAAGCCTATAAAACGAGTACTTGCAAGCATATGAAGTAAGCGGAACGATTTTTTTCGCGCGACATTCGCTTCAAAAACCATGTTCCGGTGGGCGGATTCTGCTGGTTAACGAACTTGGCCTTTCAAATTAGACGAAAAATTTTTGTACGAAATTTCATCAAAATCGGACCATTTTTGACCTGTCAGGGCCGCGAACAGACAAATATTTATATATATATATATATAAAAATAAATATATACGTATATATATATATATGTATATATATATATATATATATGTATATATATATATATATATATATATATATATATATATATATATATATATATATATATACAAATTTGAACCACTGTCATTTTCGGTCTCTAGGGGTTCTGAAACGCAAAATATTCTAGTCGGCAATTCCGGATTGTTTCATGAGATCAACCTTATAAGCGGGGTTCCTTCCTATGATATTACTTTCAGAACGAATTTAAAAACCTTTTGAACATTACATAAAATTACAATTTAAGAGCATTCCCGACATTATATTTAGTGCAATTCACTCCTGTAATATCTGTATAGTACAAAAGTCCGACTAGCAGGAACTGCATCATCGTAGCGCGGTTACGTACATCTCGAAGAAATGGAATAGATTAACATCACAAATCACAGGAAACTGACGGTAGCCAACTTACACAGAAGCGGATAATTCTTAATCTGTATAAGTCAATACAATAACAAAGTACAGTTCAATTGTAGATTGTAATATTCTATAAATAAATATATATATATAAACGAGATATAAGTCAATACAATTATGTACTGAAAACGTACTTACTCTTTGACTACTGCTGAGAAGCCTCTATTCTAAACAACCAAAAATTCGTTGTCACTTTAAGTATTTTGTTTTACTAGAAAATTCGTTTTACTGTTATAATCAACTGTAAATATGTGCTTCATGGCGAATAAAATTTCATTTTGTCGTGGGTTAAATCTTTCTACAAAATAAGAAATAACGATAACTTCAGTTGGTGGCTATGAGGAAGGTTATATATAGGAGCATTCAAAACAAACTACGTCATCATGATTAGCCACTGCCATCTTGATTACCACTGCCACTCCAAACTTATTACCAATACCTTTCACCGTTTCTTAGCTTATTTTACTACAATACTAATTTTACTGATAAATGCAATTTAAAACAAAAAAACAACCAATTAGGAAGTGAGATAAACTAAGAGAAAAACCCTTTCAAAACAAACACTTTTTAAGTTTTAAGCGTTTATATCTCTGATTGACGTTGCCCCATCGAATATTGCTTCAGAATCTTTTTTTGTAGAGAATTTAGTAAACATTCAAATGGTCACTTTCCACTTAGCACGATTTCCCAACCGTTATCGAGATATTTACGAAAAATGTATGAAGATCCGAAAACTTTTCATGTCTATTAATAATTTTTTTTTCGCATACTTCCTTAACTCCAAATATAACCAACATTTAAACATATTAATTGGGATTAATTTCCAAGATGTAGAAAATATTTCAATTGAATCCCGCGATTCTAAGTACTCATACAACTATAATGACTTACAAAAACATTGATTCCACTTTTCTCAGGAACGGTTAGAGATATCGCCTTGAAAATGCATTCGTTTTCGTATGTTATGTAACATATAAGACAAGTACCTGCAAGCATATGATCTCAAAAAGTCCGACTCGCAGGAACTGCGTCATCTTAGCGCGGTTACGTAGATCTCGAAGAAATGGAATAGATTAGCATTATAAATCACAGGAAACTGACAGTAGCCAACTTACACAGAAACGGATAATTCTTAATCTGTATAAGTCAATACAATTATGTACTGAAAACGTACTTACTCTTTGACTACTGCTAAGAAGGCTCTATTCTAAACAACCAAAAATTCGTTGTCATTTTAAGTATCTTGTTTTACTAGCAAATTCGTTTTACTGTTATAATCAACTGTAAATATGTGCTTCATGGCGAATAAAATTTCATTCTGTCGGGGTTAAATCTTTCTACAAAATAAGAAATAACGATAACTTCAGTTAGAGGCTATGAGGATGGTTATATAGATAGCAGAATTCAAAGCAAATGCGTCATCATGATTAGCCACGGCCATCTTGTTTACCACAGCCACTCCAAACTTATTATTACCAATACCTTTCACCGTTTCTTAGCTTATTTTACTACTATACTAATTTTGCTGATAAATGCAATTTAAAACAAGAAGACACAATTAAAAAGTGAGATAAACAAACAGAAAACCCCATTCAAAACAACAAAACAAATACTTTTTAAGTTTTAAGCGCTTATATCTCTGATTGACGTTGCCCCATCGAATATTGCTTCAGAACCTTTTTTGTAGATAATTTAGTAAGCATTCGAATGGTCACCTTCCACTTAGCACGATTTCCCAACCGTTATCGAGATATTTACGAAAAATGTATGAAGATCCGAAAACTTTTCATGTCTATTAATAAAATAATTTTTTTCGCATACTTCCTTAACTCCAAATATAACCAAAATTTAAACATCTTAGTTGGGAGTAATTTCGAAGTTGTAGAAAATATTTCTATTGAATCCCGCGATTCTAAGTACTCATACAACTATAATGACTTACAAAAACATTGATTCCACTTTTTTCAGGAACTGTTACAGATATCGCCTTATAAATGGTTTCATTCGTTTTCTTATGTTTAGAAACCTATAAAACAAGTACCTGGAAGCATATGAACTCAAAAACGTAAGCGTTACGATTTTTTTTGCGCGAATTTCGCCCCAAACACTATCTTCTAGTGGGCGGATTCTGCTGGTTACCGAACTTGACCTTTCAAATTAGACGTCAGATTTTTATACCAAATTTCGTTAAAATCGGACCATTTTTGAGCTAGCTAGAGCGCGAACAGACAAGCATATATATAAATATATACATATATATATATATATATATATATATATATATATATATATATATATATTTACAAATTTGGGCCACCTATATTTTCGTGATCTATAGGGTCTGAAACGTGAAAGTTTCTAGTCGGCACTTCCGGATTGCGTCATGAGGTCAACCTCATAAGCGGGTTCTCCCTATGGAGATAGGGAGTAACCGCGCTAAAAATAATTTTCATTGTAGAACACTTCACAGGGCGATGGTAACCTTTGGCGTTCTTCGTCCTTAAACCCTATTCATACATACATAAATATCGGTAGATATCATGCAATACTAAGAAGGAACATGTCTTGTAGAAAAAAACTTAATCGGTTTGGAATGTGGTTTAATCCAGAAAAAAAATTAATAATTGAGTAAACTGTACATTAGGTTTTTCTTGCTTATTTTTCATTTATATAGATTACATTAAGGAAATTATTTTGGAATGTGGTTTAGTGGAACAACGTTGCTATGCATGGTTATGCAGCTCCTGCGTGAAGGACTCATACCGTAGTAAAATGCAGTTCCAATATTACGTAAATTGATTATAAATATTCTATTTAGCACTTTCCGAAGGAATGAATCTTCGTCGCTTTTACCTGTTTATATCAACACATATTATTATTTAAATTTTAACGTCCATTATAATTAACTCAGAATTTTAGGACGGGTTATCTATAGGTTACCACCCTTTTCTAGCCAGGATAGGGCTGTTGCCCTATCAGTGGGAATCGAACGCACGACCCTTGGCTCGGATTGTTAGGTTATCACGCCTTAACACTCACGGCCAACAGACATTTTAGAAGTCTACCGAATCTTACTATTTGTTTTAGTGCCGTATTTAAACAAAATTGGATAATTTTTGGCGCTTTTGCTCAGATCACAAAATGTTTTAGAACCCATAAATCACCAAAATAACGATGGTTCAAATTTTTACCCGCTGGGATTTCTGTGTTTTTTTTTTAGCGCGGTTCCTCCCTCCCCCATAGGGAGGAACCCCGCTTATAGGGTTGATACAATGAAACAAACTGGAAGTGCCGACTAGAAAATTTCGCATTTCAGAACCCCTAGAGACCGAAAATAACGGTGGTTCAAATTTGTATATATATATATATATACATATATATATATATATATATATATATATATATATATATATATATATATATATATATATATGTATATATTTGTTTATATATATATATATATATATATATATATATATATATATATATATATTTGTCTGTTCGCTCTCTAGCTAGAAGACGAATGGTCCGATTTTGATGAAATTTGGTACAAAAATCCTTCGTCCAATTTGAAAGGTCAAGTTCGTTAACCAGCAAAATCCGCCTACTGGAAGATGGCGTTTGGGGCGAAATTCGCGTAAAAAAAATCGTAACGCTTACGTTTTTGAGTTCATAAGCTTCTAAGTACTCGTTTTATATGATTCCTGGGCTAGGAAAACGAATGAAACCATTTTCAAGGCGATAGCTTTAACCGTTTTAAATTTTTACCCGCTGGGATTTCTGTTTTTTTTTTTTTTTAGCGCGGTTCCTCCCTCCCCCATAGGGAGGAACCCCGCTTATAGGGTTGATACAATGAAACAAACTGGAAGTGCCGACTAGAAAATTTCGCATTTCAGAACCCCTAGAGACCGAAAATAACGGTGGTTCAAATTTGTATATATATATATACATATATATATATATATATATATATATATATATATATATATATATGTATATATTTATTTATATATATATATATATATATATATATATATATATATATATATTTGTCTTTTCGCTCTCTAGCTAGAAGACGAATGGTCCGATTTTGATGAAATTTGGTACAAAAATCCTTCGTCCAATTTGAAAGGTCAAGTTCGTTAACCAGCAAAATCCGCCTACTGGAAGATGGCGTTTGGGGCGAAATTCGCGTAAAAAAAATCGTAACGCTTACGTTTTTGAGTTCATAAGCTTCTAAGTACTCGTTTTATATGATTCCTGGGCTAGGAAAACGAATGAAACCATTTTCAAGGCGATAGCTTTAACCGTTTTCGAGATAATTGGAAAAATATTTTTTGAATACCGTTTTTGGTTTGGGTACTTAGAATCATGGGATTCAGTTGAAACATTTTCTGCATGTTCTACTTTCATCAAAACTAATATGTTGAAATTTTGGTTACGTTTGGAGTTAAGGAAGGGTTAGAATAAAATATTTTATTAACAGACTTAAAAAGTTTTGGTAACTTTGTATATTTTCCTTAATATCTCGAAGAAGGTTGAGAATCTTGGGAAACAAAAGAATACCATTAGAAAGCTTACTAAATGCTCTACAAAAAAGGTTCTGATGAAAGTTTTGATTAGGCGATGTCAATCGGAGAAATAAGTGCATAAAACATTAAAGTAATTGATTTTGCTTATTCGAACTGTTCTTTTTGTCTGTTTTTATTCCTTGTTATTTTTTAATTGCTTATAGTTGGATAATGTATATTACAATAAAACAGATTAGGCAAAATAAGAAAAACAATTCATTGTTAGAAATATAGCTTGCCAAGAGAAAAAGATTCGTTGACGTCTTTTGAATATTTTCAATTGCCTTTATAATAAAGGTTGTTGGTTTTTTTATTTTATTTTTTAATTGATTTTATCTGTAGAATTATTACTATAGTAAAAGAACACAGGAATGTGTGAAAATATTTGATATTTTTCAATTCATTGAAACGTATGAAATGAAGTATCGGTAGAAGAAGATTCTAGGGTCTTGCGGACCTGACCCCAGGTATAGCCATAAAACCCTTTGAACAAAGGCCGAGGAAAATATTATCTGTTTCTATTCTATGCTTTTCAAATGAGAATAGGGATATGAACAGGAACCGGGGTCTCCCGTGGTCTAATGGCTAGCGCCTTGGATTCATAAGCGGGAGATGGTGGGTTCGATTCCCAACCTCCGGCAGGAATTTTATCATCCCACGGCTCGCTGGTGAAATTCCTCGCTACACCCTGGATGTCGGCGCTAATGACCTAGATGTATATGTGCCGTAAAAAAAAAAAAAAAAAAAAAAAAAAAAAAAAAAAAAAAACTGGAACCGCGCTAAGATGACGCAGTTCCTGTGAGTCGGACTTTTTTTTTTGCCACGAAACTTGGCATACAGCATTCCTCTAGTAAACGATTGAAAGAGTTCATTAATCAGCAAAATTTCGCCAGAGTTTCTTGTTTTTTCGCCACAAAACTTGGTGTATAGTATTCCACTATCATTTTATCTGTATTTAATGGGTACCTGCAAAAGGGGAAAATTAGGCGGCCGGAGCATAGTACTGACCACACTATCTCTCTAGTGTGCCGTATGGTCAAGAATCAGATACCTCTACAGTAGCTGCCCTTTGGGCCCTTTTGGCCAGTTATGAGACTGATTCTTTTTAGATTGTTTACAGTGTATATATTTTGTTTACATTATTTCTTTATTTGATGTGTTCCGCCTCATTGACAATCAACACAAAGAACAGCATCCTCTGAAGCATTCATCCTAGGAAATCACCATAGCTAATGTAATAGTATAAAAATTTTAACTGTAGAAGACTTTGTGTTCTCCGTTAATTTGTACTTAGTATCTATGGAAGTATAATGTTATTTTTAAGTCAGCAGTGATTATTGCCATCAAATAAGGTTGTATAGTCCTGTGTTCTTGAGGTAGGTCAGTATACTGTTGATGTACTGGCTATCATTGCCCAGGAGTTCCTGTATATCATTCGGGATGTTCAAGTTGCATCATCTTTGGCAGTCTGTGAGTATGTGTTTAATCCTAAGTTCTTTGTTACATATACTGCATATAGGTTTATCTCGTCTTGTCATTAAGTATTCGTGAGTTAGTCGAGTATGTCCAATCCTCAGTCTAGCAAGAATTATTTGTTCACGTCTGTTATCTCGATGACAAGAAGGCCATTCATTAGCTTGTTAACATAAACTTGTTAGTTTGTGTAGACTGAAGATACTTTGCCTCCTGTTTTCCAGCTTCACCTCTGGAATCATGTTGCTAGGCATTCCTACAGAGATCTACCTCTATGGAACACAGCACATGGCTGCTATACTCAGCTTCATCCTAGCAGGTCTTGTAACAGCATTCTTATTAATACCAGTCTTCTACAGGCTCAAGTCCGTATCTCTATATCAGGTGAGACGGTTAAAATATTTATATATTTAATATTATAATAACTAGGGACCGGATTTTTCGGATAAAATACGCATCCAATTAGGTTTTTGCAACAGGCAGAATAGGTCTTTTTAGGTTTTTATTAAAAAATCCATTTTAGGATTTTTAAAATTATTTAATAAAACAAACATTAATAAAAAAAAATAATAATAACATAAAAAGGGGTCTCCCGTGGTCTAGTGGCTAGCGCGCTAGATTCATAAGCGGGAGATGGTGGGTTCGATCCCCACCGGCACCCCGGCGGCAGAAATTTTCTCATATCAGGGCTCGCTGAGAATATTTCTGGAAGCGCCCATTTCACTGTCTATAGAAAGGTTAAATAATTAAATCTTGAAAAAATTTTAAAAGGGAAAATATAGAGAAATGTGCTCTTAATTGAGAGCACCACAAATCTCGTTGCTCTGGAGGAACATCGAAGCCTTAGAAATGGCAGGTGCTTCCTTCATATCCAAAGCGTTTATTTTTTCCTAGAACGTCTGGACCCGGAAAGATGCTTTTAAGAAAATTTGCTTGATCGAGGAAATGAGTTCATTGAATTGTATTTTCTATATTAAAGATTAGGTCTGTCTAGGTCATAGCATCATTATTTAGGTGATATCATCCTGAATAGGTTTTTTTTAGGTTCTTCCAAATTTGCATGAATGATACTACAAGACGCGAATCATATAAAAAAGCACAAAGGAAAAATAGGTGTAAACCTAAGAATCCGGTCCCTAATAATAACGTATGCTTGTGTGTCTGGCACATGAAAAAACAATACAGATATATATATATATATATATATATATATACACACACACACACACTTAAAAGATGGATATTTCCCGCGACAAGCCCTTGACCTGGACGAGGCTGCAGAAGAAAATAACCAAAAATACCAACTAGACTAGTAGAACTAGTTTTTCTAATTAATATAATTCATGTTCGTATTTGAAATAATTTAAGGGGGGCTGGGACGATTTCGGGGAGGGTTGGGAGCATTTGGGTGGCATAGAATACTAACAATCTTCAGCCCCCGCATGATATAATAATATGGAGATTAGAAAATGGTATTGTTATTTTTGCAGTATCTAGAGCAAAGATTTAGCCCGACAACAAAGAAGATGGCGTCCTTCATATTCACCATCAATGTGGTAAGGCAATATCATCTTATATACATTATCATTTATTAAAGTAAACAGTTACCATTTAGCTTTATCATTATGAATATTAAATATTGTAATTTTCTGTACATTGTGTGTATTTTTCAGTTACTAAGTACTCCTATAGTTATCTACGGTCCAGCACTGGCTATAAATCAAGGTAAACAAACAGAGGTCATGTTATTCTTTGCATCTGAAATTAAGGACATTCCGTTTTCAGTTATGAAACGTTTATTGAAATATTTATCGAGTATGTCTGATTTCCATACTCCCTCCCTCACTATTAGCACTTTCCTCCGAAGGAAAGTAGCTATTGAGGTTGGACTCATGACGGAATTTTTGAAAAATTTCTTCAAATCTTTATCGATCCTACCTAGTAGACACCGAAAATGACCCCCGTTAAAATTTATATATATATATATATATATATATATATATATATATATATATATATATATATATATATATATATATATATGTTAACACGATAGCGGCCAGAGTTTTTGTTTTTTCGTCACGAAACTTGGTATATAGCATTCAATTAGCAAACGATTGAACGAGTTCGTTAACCACCAAAGTCGGTCCTCCGGAAGGGGGGGTTTACCCCGAACCCAAAACACTTATTTGACTATGTCAACCGTAATATTTGTTATATTTCAACGAAACTTGGTATTCGTAGTGTTAATATAGAGAGAAAAGTGAGATATAAAAATGAACTAAATCGGTTCATTAGAAGGGGGGGTTTACTCCGGACCCACAATACCAATTCGCCACTACCAGCCGTGATTTTTGGTATATTTCGACGAAACTCGGTATTCGTAGTGCTAATCCACAGGTAAATATGTGTTGTAAAAATAAACGAAATCGGTTCATTAGGAGGGGGGGTTTACTCCGGACCCACAATACCAATTCGCCACTACCAGCCGTGATTTTTAGTATATTTCGACGAAACTCGGTATTCGTAGTGGTAATCTACAGGTAAATATGTGTTGTAAAAATAAACTAAATCGGTTCATTAGAAGGGGGGGGGGTTTACTCCGGACCCAAATTCCTAATATACTCATACCGGTCGTAATTTCTGCTGTATTGTAACGAAACGCGGTATACGTCGTGGGTAACTCATGAGAAAGAAGTGTTGTAAAAATGAGCTGAATCGGTCAATTGGAAAGCGGGGGTTTAATTTGTAATATATTTGAATAGAAAAGCCGGCAGACGTAGGTTCACAAAGCCGCCGCAAGGAGCGCTTTTTTACAACTAGAGGGACTGTATCCTGTTCCTGCGTTAGATCAAAATACGATAATATGAGGATTTTTGTATTTATTACGTAGTGTAGTAGGTACCATGTGTAAACATAACTCTGGAAGCAAATTAATAATTGATCAGTTACTCATTACAAAATGAGAACTATTCACGTTTTTATTTTATTTATGTAGGATATTTTAAGCAAATTGTTCTGGAAAGCAGTCTACACTACCCAAATTCTGAGGAAAGTGCTTAGTTATGCAGCTCCTGCGTGATGGACTTTGTTTAACTGAACTCCCTCCTGATATATCCTGATAGTTTTCCCCTGGCAGATAGCCTATTGGTCAGACAAAAATAGAATAAGAAAGCAATATCAAATTTCTGGTGCTGGATAATAATCTCAGCTGGCAGAAGCATATAGACAAGATTAAAAAAAAAACTTAACACTTCATGCTTCATGATGAAAAATCTTTCAAAGTCATTGAACATTAAAGATTTTTGAGTCGCAATTAAATGGCATAGAATTATGGGGTAATAAATTGCAAGCCAACCAAATGTTTAATCTTTTTATAGCCCCCATTCCTTTAATATTTTTTTTTTTTTTTTTTTTTTTTTTTTTTTTTTTTTTTTTTTTTTTTTTTTTTTTTTTTTTTTTTTTTTTTTTTTTTTTTTTACGGCGCATCTACATCTAGGTCATTAGCGCCGACATCCAGGGTGCAGCGAGGAATTTTACCAGCGAGCCGTGGGATGATAAAATTCCTGCCGGAGGTTGGGAATCGAACCCATCATCTCCCGCTTATGAATCCAAGGCGCTAGCCATTAGACCACGGGAGACCCCTCCTTTAATATTTATTCAACTTTTTAATATTTATTTGTTTATTTAAACTCTTTATTCCCATCCCCCTCTGAACATTGTATCATCATTGCCCCATTCCAATGAATGTACATATTTACTTATATTTCATTTTATTATTTAAGGCTTCACATATAATATTTGTATTAGTTGCTTTCTTTGTTTTGTTCTTTTATACTTTTGTTTTTCTTTATTCATATTTATATTTTTAGGTTAATTTCTTTATTGTTTATTTTGTACTTATTTTTATTCTTATGGGACGAAGTCCCAGAATAAAGTTTTTTTTTTCATTCATTCATTCATTTAAAATACAAAAGAGGATTGTAAAGCATATCTTGAAGCTACAAAAAAGAAAATCAACAAGGAAATACTTTAAACAATTAGGAATATTAACACTGCCCTCGCTGTATATTTTAGCAGTATATGTGAAAAATAAATGAACCCAATTTAAAATTCAAGGAGATGACCACTACTTTTCTAAAAGTCAAAAAGGAAAAATAAAAATTGAGAAACATTTGACAACTTTTTATAGGAAAGGAGTGGAGTTTTGTGGAGCAGTTTTGTTGAATTCCTGCCTCAGGAATTTAAGAATCATCCAGCCGAGGAAAAAACTTATCCTGAAACTGAAAAGAATACTCCGACAAAGGCCGTGTTAGCATCCACAATGACATCCTGACTTACATCTGTAAATCTATTCTATCATGTGTCCATATCTCCATCAGGAGTTTTTGGAAATAAAGATTATTCTATTCTATTTTAGCACTTTCCTTCCAAGGAAAGTAGCTATTGAGGTTGCAATCATGACGGAATTTTTGAAAAATTTCTTCGAATCTTTATCGATCCTACCTAGTAGACACCGAAAATGAGTTAAAATTTATATATATCTATATATGCATATATATATGTGTGTATATATATATATATATATATATATATATATATATATATATATATATATATAGTTATATATGTGTCCGTTAACACGATACAGGCCAGAGAGTTTTTGTTATTTTCGCCACGAAACTTGGTATGTAGTATTCCCCCATCAAACAATTGAACGAGTTCGTTAACCAACAAAATCGGTCCATCCGGAGGGGGGGTTTACTCCGGAGCAAAAGTAGTTATTTGTCAATACCAGCCATTTTTGTTATTTTTCAACGAAACTCGGTATTTGTTGTGGTCAACTGAAGAGAAAAATTTGTTGCAAGAATAAACTAAATCGGTTGACTAGAAGGGGGGGGGGGTGTTTACTCCGGATAGAAATTACTAATTTCCTTATACCGGTCGTAATTTCTGTTGCATTGTTACGAAACTCTGTATAAGTCCTGGCTGTCTAATAAAAAATAAGTGCTGTGAAAATGAACTAAGACGGTCTATCGGAAGGGGGGGGGGGTGTTACTTTGTACTATGTTTGAATTGAATTCTTCCGCCTAACATAGGTTCGCGAAACTCATCAAGATCAACAAAATGTGAAGCTTTGTGTATTTAGTACGTAGTGTAGTACCCCGCATACACAAAACTCTGGAAGGAAATTAATTACAAAATTAATAATTGAAACAGCTGCTCATAAAAAATGCAAAAGAGTAGAACAATTTATGTTTTTATTTTATTTATCTATATAGGTTATTTTAAGCAAATTATTCAGGAATGCACTCGACACTACCCAATTCTGAGGAAAGTGCTTAGGGTAAAAATGCAGTTTCCAGCCCTCCAAACCGATTTCTTTCAAATTTTGCACAATAACGTATTTTGATGCACTAAACACGAATACGATAAAAAAAAAAAAACGTCGGATTTAACTAGGAAAGAAGTTATTAAGCACTTAAGTTCACTGTTATGCAGGTTATTAATTATAGCGAGTTGGATTGACTGGGGTTTTGTCTTCTTGAGCGAGCGTAGCGAGCGGAAACGCATAGCACGTATGACAGGTGACGAGCCCTTTAAATTGACAATATTTTCGAATAAATGGTTTCTGAACATTTCAAATGAGAGTTCTCTGTTTCCCAATGTTACATATCGTCGATACAAAAGCAAACTAACGAATATGAAAATCACCACTTTTCAGAGTGGAAAAGTATTTATTCATAACTTTTTTTTGGACAGTCAAATATTCGGCAGATTTGACCTTTCGATAGTGGAATACTTTCCCTTTAATAGAGTGAAGTCAGATTGAAGAATTTGCCGCACATAAGTCCAGCAGAAATTATTAAAGTTGGACAATGAAAGATGCATATTTTCATATTCGTTAGTTTGCTTTTGTATCGACGATATCTGCGCATGCGCGTGTTTACAAATACGATGATGATGCCTAGTTTTATAACCTTCCTAACTTTAGTGCTTAATATTATATTCTATTAATTTTAGCGATTTGGATTGACTGGGGTTTTGTTATCTTCTTAAAGATAAATAAATCTATCTTAAAGTCGTCATTTTTGCCTTAAAGTCGTCACAAATTTAGTTGTTTACATTAGCTCTCATAACCTGCATAACAGTGAACTTTAGTGCTTAATAACTTCTTTCCTAGTTAAATCCGACGCTGTTTTTTTTTTTTATCGTATTCGTGTTTAGTGCATCAAAATACGTTATTGTGCAAAATTTGAAAGAAATCGGTTTGGAGGGCTGGAAACTCCATTTTTACCGTGCTTAGTTATGCAGCTCCTGCGTGACGGACTTATTTTATTCTATTCTATTCTACACTATAACCTCCCTGTTGCAGCGTGCGGCCTGGACGTGCATCTAGTGTCGGCTGCAGTTTCTCTCCTGTGCATATTCTACACAACAGTAGTAAGTCATTCTACTCGAAATACTTACACAGTTATTTTGTTATGACTCAAATTTCTCATAAGGAAAACGGGATGAAAAAGCTGTGTCAGGCTCTTAATTTATTTCTGGCTCTTTATGAACAAATAAACACACATGTGTCCGGAGTGAGAAATGTATGTATTTATCAGCTCGTATATTCATCGCCCCTATCCTGGCTAGAAAAGGGTGGTAACCTGTGGAATTATTTACACGTAATTTAATAAACAAGGGAAACAAAAAGCAAAAATCCGCCCTGACAAAGTTGTTATAAATTTTAAAAGCTTCCATTGAAAAAATAATTCATTGAAATCGGTTAAGATTTGGAGGCTGTAGCCTTTTTTGAAAACTGAAATATCGTTTGGCCCCACTGTCCGCCGGAGGTAAGCCGGCCTTTATAATCCCTTCACCCCGCCTCTGCTCTAGTTCGAGGTAATTCTCGTCGGGCCTTAGGGTCCGCCTACACTGGAGCCGTTCCGATCCGATCCAATAGCCACCGACTGTCGGAAGAAAAACAAACACATGCATCTCACTGGAAGTGCCTACATTGGTTCGGACCCGATCCAATCCGGTCCAATCCAACGGCCACCGATTCTTGGCCATTCAAACTTGTTTGTTTCTATACCGATTTCGGACCGACGTAGCAAAAACGTGTTTCAAAAAGGTCTACAGCCTCTAAATCTTAACCGGTTTCAATGCATTTTTTTTTTTTATATTAAAGGAAATAAAATTTAGAACAACTTTGTCAATTCACATTTTTGTTTTTACTTTCCCTTGTTTATTAAATGACATGGAAAGATGTTTATAACCATCCAACGTCTATAACCGTCCAATGTTTATAACCTTCCAATGTTTATAACCTTCTAATATTTATAACCTTCCAATGCTAATAACCTTCTAGTTACCTTTCTTATAAATAATTTTAAAATATGAATACCAATATTTCTCTTACCTTCAACATTCAACCTAATGGAAGGTTTCTATGCTTATTAGATGGTATTTATTAAATTAACCACTCATTTTCATTTCACTACGAGGTCATTTCTGACGAGCTGTAACTAAA
This sequence comes from Gonocerus acuteangulatus, assembly GCA_946811695.1. Classification (NCBI taxonomy): domain Eukaryota; kingdom Metazoa; phylum Arthropoda; class Insecta; order Hemiptera; family Coreidae; genus Gonocerus; species Gonocerus acuteangulatus. The sequence continues at coordinate 112,496,451 of OX328125.1, forward strand.
TCGGATCGGATCGGGTCGAGACCAATGTAGGCACTCACGTCGGCCGCTGTCGATCAAACGAAATCGGATCGGATCGGGAGAAATACGGGCCCGATGTACGTGCAGTCCCTTACCCTACGTGTCTGCCACATGCGGTACGAATGACAGACGCAGCGTCCCCACCTCCGTTGTTTTCACACCCCCAATGTTAGACACCCAATCTTTTCTCTCAACTTTATTCACTTAGCAAAGTCCAAGGGAATTCGGGGCCTTACTATAAAATATATAAAATAAACTAAATTGGTTCATTAGAAGGGGGGTGTACACCGGTAGTTATTTGCCAATACCAGTCGTAATTGTTGTTATATTTCGACGAAACTCGGTATTCGTTGTGGTCAACTGAAGAGAAAAATGTGTTGTAAAAATAAACTAAATTGGTTCATTAGGAGGGGGGGGGGGGGTTCTCCGGACCCAAATTACTAATTTGCTCATACCGGTCGTAATTTCTGTTGCATTGTAACGAAACGCAGAATACGTCCTGGCTATCTAATAATAATAATAATATCGGAAGGGGGAGGGGTTACTTTGTACTATGCTTGAATAGAATTCTCCCGCCAAAATCTCCCACTAGGAGAGAGAGAGAGAGTTGTTGAGTTCTGATTTCTACCACAAAGAGGTGCTGTATCTCCTTCCTGCGCTATTACTGTATCCCGTTCCTTTTAGTATTCATCAAGAACAATAGATGGAAATGTAAAGTTTTTGGACATTATTAACTACTACCACGCCTACACAAAACTCTGGAAGTAAATTAGTTTACAAAATTAATGATTGAAACAATTGCTGGGGTCTCCCGTGGTCTAGTGGCTAGCGCGCTAGATTCATAAGCGGGAGATGGTGGGTTCGAACCCTTACCGGCGCCAGAAATTTTCTCATCTCATGGCTCGCTGAGAAAATTCCTGGCTGCACCCTGGATGTCGGCGCTAATGGCCAAGAATTATGTCGATGCGCCGTAAAAAAAAAAAAAAAAAAAAAAAAAAAAAAAAAAAAAAAAAAAAAAAAAAAAAAAAAAAAAAAAAAAAAAAAAAAAAAAAATTTCTCAATACAAATGTAAAATAGCAGAACTTTTCATGTTTTTATTTTATTTATACATTATTATAAGCGAATTATTTAGGAATGCACTCGACACCATCCAAATTCTGAGGAAAGTGCTTAGTTATGCAGCTCCTGCGTGACAGACTTTTTAATTTAAATTTCATAAATAAATGTACGAATCTTAACGTTGAAATCATCCGAAAACACATTTGAAGTCGATGAATTTGCAAAAATGCAAACAAAACAAGTGATCTACGTGACGAGATTTGTAAATACTGAATATTATTACGGTTGTATATATGTTTATATTGGGGCCGAGGTTAGCTCAGTGGTAGAGCACTGGACTAATAAGCTGGAGGCCTGAGATCAAATCCCGAGCAAGCACTAAAGAATTTTTCTTCTAGTGTCTTCGTTCACCGGTTGAATTCGGCCTCCCTGACCGTCCCTAGGCCAACCCAGCCTTTAATTAATTTAATAATGGGACCTTGGTTGGTGCTAATGACTCTAGCAGTCGAAGCAGCCAAGGGGAAAATAAGGCGGCCGGAGCATAGTACTGACCACACTATCTCCCTAGTGTGCCGTATGGTCATGAATCAGATACCTCTATAGTATCTGCCCCTCAGGGCCCTCGTGGCCTGTTACGGGACTGATGTTTTTTTTTATATATAAATAAAGGTTATTAATGTTATAATTTGCCCTCAGGGCGGACTTAAAGCAGTGGTGTGGTCTGACAGCCTCCAGGGCTTGGTGATGATAGGAGCTTTGGTGATGACAGCAATCCTAGGAACGCACGCTGTTGGAGGGTTTGGTGAGGTGATGGATGCTGCTCAGAGGAGTGGCAGGCTGGAACTATTTATGTAAGTTCAGTATTACATTGAAGCAATTGCTATAGGAATGATTAGCGCGGTTTCATTCCTTCCTGAAGCATTTACTGTACCTATCTCTCCATAGGATCTAAGTGGCATGGCACCCGCAAGATAAAGCATTCGAAGATGGGCAGAAGCTGAACGCGGGATGAAGTGGTGATACAGTTCCGCCCGAAGTCGTGCGAAGCAATTTATATACACAGGATGAGGAATGAGACCCTTCTTAATCTGTGCCGTACTAATTAAAGACTAGTAACAGCTCCCCTTACAGGATGCAGGAGATTGCACTGGCATTTTCATTCTATGGGACTTACCAGGACTACATGTCATACTTTGAGGAGGACGAAACTCCGTACCACATTATTTGTTGCAGTACGGCGCTTAGAGATATCTGCAGTTTGGAACGGACCTCATCGACAGCCCAATGAGGTCACCAGAGCTGAACCTCACAGCCCTTAGGAAGTTCATTGCTGACACGGCTATGGTACTATAACAGAACGGCATGTCGGGTGGCACAATAAGTCTTATAGGCCTCGGTTCTTTCTGAAGAAATCCGGGCACCAATGTTTTAATCTCATTTTATCGAGTCTTCCTCCTCACCACTCAGTAGAGAGGAAACCCGCTTAGGAACCGATGACGCAAGATGAAGGCTTTTTTGGAAGATTTCACTGTAGTAATTGTTTAGTTTTGTTTAACTGTTAAAATTATTTTATCCGTAAACTTAAGCCAATGGAAACTAGAGATTCATAAGAGGTTTACGTTAAACGACATGAGCGTCGTTACCGATGCATAGTGCGGCATGGCTTGTGTAAGGAGGTGCTTGTATGCTTGCAAGCAACCTTATCACAAAACGGACTTCAACCTGTTCTCTCTGTTCTTCACGGTTGACTAGTTTATTATTAGCTGGGAGAAGATGAACTTACTGTACTAATCGACGAAGCTTCCTATACTAAAAAAATACTATACTATTCGTTGAAGTTTCGTAGTTTATCTTTTGCAGAAAGAAAGGACAAAATGTATTCATCAAGACTTCAATGTTGAAGGCAGTGAAGCCCAATGACGCTGTTGAACCAATCTTGCCTTAGAGATCTTTTGGTAAAAGAAAGTCACGGTGAGTCCGTATTGAAGGATAATTCTGGAGGATGGTGGCGATATTTCAGAAAGATCAACGCCTTCGATTGCCATAATTTGAGTAGTTCTGCCTTGGCATTGTCTGCTACACGACGGTTCTATATCATTTTCCACTGCGGTGCTAATTTATTAAAAGTAAAAAATGATATTTTTCAGACTTGACTTGGATCCAAGAGTGAGGAACACCTTCTGGTCTGTTTCCATCGGTTTGAGCTTCGTTTTCATCGGTACGACGGGCGTGAACGCCTCGTTCATCCAGCGGTACGTCGCTCTGCCGACGATGCGGAAGGCCCAGTGGTGAGTAACTTACCAGTAATGACGTATTAAACAATTTCTCCTTTAATGGATCCTTCTTGCTTTTCCAGGGCTGTCCTTTACTTCGTCATCGGTGCCTGCATCTTTTTCCTTCTTGGCGGCTACTTGGGACTTGTTGTTTACGCCAAATACTCACAATGTGATCCTCTTCTCAGTGGGGTCAGTATGTCTGCACATTTAGAACAATACATTTTATTTCCATGCTTGGATGGAAATTTGTGTATGTATGTGTATATATATATATATATATATATATATATATATATATATATATATATATATATACATATATAAATTTGAAGCACTGTTATTTTCGTGATCTATGGGTTCTGAAACGTGAAATTTTCTTGTCAGCACTTCTGGATTACGTCATGGGCTCAACAACATAGGCGGGGTTTCTCCCTATTGGGGGAGGGAGGAAATACGCTAAAAGGTGGCTTTTCGTATAAAAGGGATCGTTCTACAATTCCGAGTTTCATTCCCAAACGTTTAGAGTATAGTAAACTGTTGTCATGTGTCTTTCTCAAAAGTGCAGGAAAGGCTTTCGACATTTTTCCAGCTCCTCAATATTATCGAATGAAATTCCGAGGAATAAAAGAACCTATTTTTTTGACAAAAGGAAGTTTTAACATACCTCCATCTGTTTCCAGATTTTAGTCTCGATTTCCGTGTAAATTTTTCATATGAAGCTTCAAAGGTAGACTGGGGTTTTAACAAGACTTAAGAGAATAGTGTCTACTAAGTATCTTCACCCTTGGCATATGTGTTGGTTACGTGTACCACAGTGTATTTCTTTGCTTTGTTAGTCTATTTTTGGGCCTCGAGTTGTTCATTGGTCTTGAGAAGCTCGTTTCATCAATTTGACGGATTTTAATTATTGATTGTAAAAGCACTCTCTTTACAAATGTGACGTTGTTCGAGAGACAGTTTTGCCAGTTGGTAATATTGAGGGACGCTGAGGTGAGGCGCGGAGGTCGGCGGGAGTAAGGGGCTTGGCTAGGGTTGGAGAGGAGCCCCTAGGGTTTGGTTGCCTTGGCACCAGCAAGCACACCTTCTATCATAGACCTAGCAGCCAGTCACCCAATGCGGGCCACAAAGGTAGAACTGGCTGAGGGGCTCCCGGTGGCGTCTCCCGCTGGCCGTCGGGTTTTGTCTTAGTCTTCGATGCTACCGGTCATAGTGGTTGAATTGCCGTAAAAAAAATAAACACTGCCTGGTGTTGTGTTTGGCGAGTCGAGTGATTAAAGGGCTGTGCGATTGAGAGATCAAACTTATGAGTGGTATGATTGACGGAGAGTATCCCTTGGTGTGTAACAGACTGACACGGGGGATATATCAGTGAAGTATGTTGGTAGCAGTGACCATCACTGCCAGATGGAAGCTCACGGTTGCCAAGATAATTCATTGAAATTTCCCTCATGTCTGTCAGACACTTTATACACGCCAGGGGTTAAGATTGACACGTGTTACGATTGTCGGGCGGTTAGAATCAGAGGCGACATGATTGAGGTGTGGTAAAAGTGACGGGTTGTATGGTGTAAAGGTAATATGGTTGAGATGTGTGACCAGTATGGTTCATGTATGTTCGTCACCTCTGTCGCATCTTCTGAACTTTTCTCTACGCCGACTTCATAGGATGCAACGGGATATCAACTTTCTGTCCTTGCGGATCTATTGGTGAAAATCTTAATTTATTGTTAAATATGATTTACTTATTCAAAATAAAATTCCCGCTTAACTAATGGATGCTGTGTTTCGTCTAGGAAATCAAGCAAGCAGACCAGATCCTTCCGTTCTTCATTGTCGACTCCTTGAGCCGGTTCCGAGGTCTTCCAGGACTCTTCCTTGCAGGCATAGTCAGTGCTGCGCTCAGGTAACCACCACGTGTAGGTAATATATATACAGCTCATAGGTAATATATATTTTGATGCAAATATTTAGCCGTTCAAGTCATAATAGATAAAGGAAAAATTGGAATTCGGCTAAGGAAAACAGACTGATTTTCGGAAAAATCTACAATTTGGAAGTTGGAAAAAATCGTGGGTGTGTATATATACATATATAATTCTATACAAATTTTCGGCCAAGGAGGCACGACAAAAATCTTAACACTAACGATTTTTCGTGTACATGCTTCTAGAAACATTTTTCATGGGTAATGTATGAAACCATGTGAAATCTCATTTGTGGCAATATCTTATAGAGTTTTTGTGAAAACTGGAAAACACTTGATTTTCGGGTACTCAAAAATCACATATTGACTTGAAAATTGTTCCACATTGATCTAAGAAATGTGTAAATAGTCAAAATAGCTTGAAATGAGAATAGAGAGGCGAAGTGGACTTGGTTTTAGTGTATTTTTTGGTAAAACTGAAGTTTAGCGTCCTCACAAACGATTACTTTAACATTTTTCTCTACACCGTATTTTAATGCACTAAACACGAATACGTTAAAAAAAAAAAAATCGCCCTCAACTAGGAAAGAAATTATTAAGCACTAAAGTTCACTGTTATGGAGGTTATAAAAGTAGGCGTAAACAGCGTATTTGTAAACATGCGCATGCGCAGACATGTAACATTGGGAAACAGAGAACTCTCATTTGAAATGTTGATTAACTATTTATACAAAAATAATTGTCAATTTTAAGGGCATCCTCACCCGACATAACCTGTCGCTTATGGGCAGACATGCTATGCGTTTCCGCTCGGTACGCTCGCTCAAGAAGTTATCGAAAATTTTAGCGAGTTGGATTGACTAGAGTTTTGATATCTTCTTGAGCGAGCGTAGCGAGCGAAAACGCATAGCATGTATGCCCAAAAGTCGTGCAACTTGAAACTTCAGCAGGCGCGAATTAGAGCGGACTAGTAATTATAAAGGCATTAACTAATTATTAAGGGCTTTCTGTTATATAATACTTATCATGAACAAGAAAAGAAATGTGAACAATGGTTCATTATTTAAAAAAATGGTTGTGAATAAATAAGTGCAGGTAAATTAAAAAAAATAATAGTAAATTTCAATTAGACTTCTTTATTACAGACTTTTCCATACCTGCGCATGCGCATGTTGACAAATATAGTTATTTACATGACCTTTCATAACCTGCATAACAGTGAACTTTAGTGCTTAATAACTTCTTTCCTAGTTGAGAGCGAGTGTTTTTTTCAACGGATTCGTGTTTAGTGCATTAAAATACGTTTTTTTTTTTTTTTTTTTTTTTTTTTTTTTTTTTTTTTTTTTTTTTTTTTTTTTTTTACGGCGCATCGGCAAATCTTGGCCATTAGCGCCGGCCTCCAGGGTGCAGCCAGGAATTTTCTCAGCGAGCCCTGAGATGAGAAAATTCCTGCCGCCGGTGGGGATCGAACCCACCATCTCCCGCTTATGAATCCAGCGCGCTAGCCACTAGACCACGGGAGACCCCTAAAATACGTTATTGTACAAAATTTGAAAGTAATCGGTTGTGAGGACGCGAAATTTCAGTTCTACCTATTTTTTTGTTGTTTGTTAATTTTTTAAATATTTTTTGTTATTACTTGATATTACAAAAATGAATATTTAATTACTACAGAAGCCTGGAGTTCCAGTATACGGAACGTAAGGCGAGAAGAAGTCGTGCTTACTAGACTACGTATTGGACATTCACACTCGACTCATTCCTATTTTATGACAAAACAGGACATACCGATTTGTGAACTTTGCAATGTTCGACCAACAATCATACACATACTTACAGACTGCAGAGAAAGAGAAGACATTGACTTACCTATAGACTTACACGAATTACACTGTGAAATATTTAAAAATGAAAAATAAGTTCCTACTTTTTTTAAAATTTCCCTTATAATTTATTTTATTTGATTTTATTATTATTATTTTTTTTGATAATTTTGTTTTTTTTCTTACATAATTATATAAGTTTTTTGAAAATTTACCCTTTTGTATTTTTTCCTTTTGATAGCTTGTATAATAATAGAAATATTTAGGTTTGTTCGCACATAGCAATAAAGAGTAAATCACCTTGTTGTGTACTCTCAATAAATAATTAATTACAGTACAATGTCGACGAATTTGAATACTATAGCTGGTACGATCTACGGTGATTTTCTCGAACCTCTGCTTCCTGAAATCACCGAAAGGAGAGCTAGCTTGTTGGTGAAGATGCTGACACTCGTCGCTGGTGGAATCTGTCTGCTTCTTGTCTTGGTCGTCGAGCAGCTTGGGGATATTATAGAGGTAGTTCATTTATTTAGTTCATTTCAAGTTTCATAGATTGGAAAGCGTAGATATTACAATTGAAGGGGTCGGGGCAAAATAGTGCCAAGCAACAGTTTTAACAAAACTTGACTGTAGCTGCTATATGTTGGATATTATGTGGGACTATCAGTAGAGCCTGTAGTCATATTTTAGTAGCATTTGCATCATAGACTGATAGTCCAACATAATATCCAACATATAGCAGCTACAGTTACGTTTTGATAAAAATGTCGCTTGGCACTATTTTGCCTCAACCTCTTCAATTGAAATAATGATTTGATGTAAATAATGATAATTTATTCTTTAATTTTAGGTGAAAGTTTTCAATCCGAAGTCCTAAGGACCATCGAGAATGCCCGTTCTATGTTTCCAACGACATCCTGCATATCTCTTTGCAAATAATTTCGGGAGGGGCTGGGAAAATTTCCGGGGGGGGGGCTGAGACCATTTCCGGGGTATGGAATAATAACAATTTAGAACTTGGAATAGTTTTGAACAACTAAAACGCTATTACACCCAAAATAAAATATATTTTATGAACATAGTGATCTTATTTAATTTATTTTTAAGGGTTTATCACACATTTTTACCGATCAACTCAAAAGTTCGGGGGGGGGGGCTGCAGCCCCCTCAGCCCTCCCCCTTATATACGCCCATGTCTCCTTGGTAAAAGGCGTAATATTTCACGTTTAAAGAACAAACTTTCCACTTATCAAAATCTTGAAGTACTCCTCATTTCAAGCACATCCCGTCCTCTCTCTTCACCAAGGCGACTCAGAAGAAAGTGGGCCAGAGATCATTTGTACTTAAATGTTGAGAAAATGAAAACCTCAAGGGAAGTCAAAAGGTGGCCATAAACGTTCAGTTCAAACTGCACAGTTACGCCTCCATTTTCGGGCTGAACACGACAAGTTAATAAACCTCAAGGCGGGGTCTGCACAGTCCAGTTGTAGTGGACCTACAGAATGTGAAGGAAATATCCTCTTGAACTTTTGTCTGGCTTGGACAGTCCCGGCCTCATTGGACTGTACAGTTAATCTATTGGTTTTATCATTCTACTTCGATGGACTGTAAAGTTCAAATCTGGCATCAAGGATGTCCCAAGATTTTGGCTGCGCAGTCCAAATCTTCAGATATTCCCCACCGAGTAAGGTCATCTTTAACAAAAGGTGTCTCTTCCTTCAAATGCGCCTATGTCCGTGGTTGGCGTCTTTCAATGTCATCTGAAAGTCTCATGATGATGGGAGGCCTGGAGTTCAGACCCCTGCCCATAATCCGTCACATTTCGGAATTTATTTCATTTACAGAAATTAATATTCAATAACAAAATGATGATTGGACGTTATTGTCTGTTCCCAGCTGACCCTGGCGATTTTCGGACTGTCAACAGGAGCGATGTTGGCGATGTTCACGTTGGGCATGATGTTCCCCCGAGCGAACAGCACCGTGAGTATTATAGAAATACCAACTACAGACCAATACAGCTAATCGGTTTACTGATTGAAGTTTCTCCACAGGGTGCGTTGGTCGGGGCCGTCACCAGCCTGTTGGTCATGTCTTGGGTACTCGTCGAGTCAAGGGCTGCGGTCCAATCTGGAAGGATTGTCTATCCCCTGAAACCCTTCTCCGTCCAAGGCTGTCCGTCCAACGTCACCATCCAAACATCGAAGAAGACTTGGTTTGTATTATTCCTTGTTTATATAAGCTTATTACTTGTCAAGTGGGAAGTTGAAGTGATTCGAAATGGAATCTATTTACTAAGTGACAAGTAAGCTCTCCCACTACCATTCTACCACGTGGTTGTCCTTTGCCGCCTCGTGTAACCAGCCCCGCATCAGATGTTTACTGACAACGTAATTTGTATACATAAAACATCTAGTTCTTTCAAGTTCAACATCCCTTCGATGTTATGTAATCGGAAAAGTGGAATTCTCAAACCACAATTAAATTAATAGAAATATTCCAACCGGAAGACTGTTTGTTAGATGAACGAAGAACGTTAAATCTATTTTACTCCTTCTAATCTACATTTGCCAACTCTATTGGACAGAATTAACAGTTAAAAATTAACTGTTACACTACGACAGGAGAAGCATTAATATTCATATTTTAAATTTATTTATAAGAAAGGTAGCAAGAAGGTTATAAGCATTGGAAGTTTATAAACTTTGGTGACCAAAAATGTGAACAGACAAAGTTTTTCTAAATTTTATTAGCTTTCATTTAAATGAAATGCATGGAAATCGGTTAGGATTTAGAAGCTGTAGGCATTCTTGAAACGCAATATGTCGTTTGGCGTCATTATGCGTCGGTCCGCCGATGTCGGTCTAGAAACGAACAAGTCTGGCCATCGGATCGGATCGGGACCGATCTAGTCACTTCCATTAAGATGCATTTGTTAGTTTTTCTCCCAACAGTCGGTGACTATCTGATCGGATCGGGACCAACGTAGATGTCCCATAAGAGTGTCGTTAGTTATGTACCTCCATGGGGAAGGACTTTTTTTCACAAATAGCTAATCCTTTATGGTTTATTTGTAGGTCTTCAGAAAAAGACTTTGAACCGGTTTTCCCACTGTTCGAGATCTCCGTCTTCTATCATTGCTTCCTGGGCTGGCTGATAGCAACGATTGTAGGCCTGGCTGTCAGCTATTCCTGCTCTAGAAAGGATCTAGGATATACTCCCGTCAGGAAACTAGGACAGAAGGAGTCTGTCCTTGAAGGATTCGAGCTACAGACCAAGGACTCTGCCGTGTCACCGCTGTAAGATGTTGGCGATACCTCAAGCAATTGTTGGCTTTCTTCACAACAACATCTACATTGCCAAATTCAAACACATCATCGACAAAGTCTAATTGTAAGGAAATAGCCTGTAAATACGGTGGAGTCTCACTTATACGATACTAATTTATGCGAAACATTCAGTTATACGGAGAATTTTTGGTTCCCCGGTGGAACTCCATGTATTCCTGTGTAATGAATTATTCACTTATACGATATTCAGATCTACATAATATTCACTTATACGAAAGCTAATTTGTTCCCTGGTGTAAATACTATTCAGTTATACGAATAGACAAGAGCTTTTCCATAAAATGTTTACAGACTTACCAGTGACTTACCCCCACCAGTCTCTCTCTCAGTTCTTCCTTGTGATTCTAGTAGTCCAGCCGTGTTCTATCTACTCTATCTTGTGTGATTTCCTTCGTGGCCGATCTAATAACACGGCACTGCCAGTGATTCATCCCTCCCCCTCCACGTTCTCGTTTTTCACTTCTCTATACAGTAGTCGTCTAGAAGCAATGTTCTATTGTGTTTGTTATCTTTTAAAATTAATAAAAAAAAAAAAAAAAAAAAAAACAAGGACAAAGCTTTCGCTTGAAGACAAAATAAAAATCCTGAAAGAAGTTGATGACAACCCCAAAGACATAGCTAAACGGTTGAAATTACCTTTGTCAACCTTCCGACTGTTGTCGGTAGTAGGAAAGAAATCGAGGAGAATTTTGTGATATGAAACTTGAAAATATAATCATGTACAACGTTATGTAACAACACAATATGTACAAACAATAAAATTGTGAAATTTTTATGAATTTATCTTATTTTAAAACAGCCACGAAACGTAGTACTATTCAGTTATACGAAACATTGATTTGAACGAAACATTTTCCGTTCCCCATACATTCGTATAAGTGAGACTCCACTGTATATCTTACCAACTAGAGTCTAGTCTTCAAATCTAGAATCTTGACACAACCTTGCTGGTATAAGATTCTCTTTCAAAAGTTAAAACTGTCAACCTTTTCATTTTATCTAATTGACCAACAGCTGTAAAACATTTAGAGATATAAATTTAAAAAAAATATTTATCGTGTTTATTGATGTTTCTCTGACCTGCCTACTTCACCGATACATAGATGTGAATAAAGGGGGATTGTAATTAATAATTTTGAAGATAAGAGTCTTTTTGCGAAGACCACATCCAGTTACTTTTGAGGTAGCAGTAGTGATTTTTAACAGTTATTCGTACTCGCTAATAAGCTTACTGATAACCTTCTAGGATCTTTGCTGGTTATCTATTTCTGCTTGTCACGATATCTACGATTATAAGCCGTATTAGATTATGGCAAGCAATACTTATTAATAAAAAGGTTAATATGATCAAAATCAATGGTAATTGGAGAAATTAACGGGCCTCCTCACGGATTTTTTGGTCCGTTGGTTCTATAATGTATTTTGATACACTAAAGACGAATCCTTTAAACAAAAAAATCGCTCTCGACAACAAAAAAAGTTATTAAGCATTTAAGTTAACTATTTTGCAGGTTATGAAGGATCACATAAACAATGATATTTGTAAACACATATATGTATGTTCTAAAAGCCAAACCAGCTGTTCAAATTGAAGAGAAGAAGAAGAAAAATATTTTTATTTTGGACCAAAACAAATTCTGTTTTTCACAAATTGAAAGAAAAAGAAAACAAACAAACAGAAAAAAATAATAATAATAAAATAAATAATAAAAATAATAGATTGCTCTTTACATTAAAATAAAATGTCTTGATACAGCCTCGGCTTGAGGCGTCGACCATGTCGGTACTCCAAGGTTGTAGATCGTGGCAGCTGAAGAAAGAGGTAGTTTGTACTGGTGCCTTCGGGTCAGTTCTTCGATGTGAAATGCTAGAGGATCAACTCCCAGTTCCCGATGAAGCAAGGTGTTTCGAACGAGCCAAGGGGCGTTGGCTGCAATCCGTAGCACTTTGTTCTGTAAAGTCTGTAGTCGTTTGACGGTGTGTGTGAAGGTGGCGTCTCATTTCGTGGAAACTCAAAATTTTTTGAGAGTTCTGGCTTTATTTTGAATAGTTCTAGAGTTATTGATAAGTTAAATTAATAGTTCCGGCCTTTAAAGCAAAAAAAAGGGCATAACAAATGATTTGCCAAGTTCACACAGCAAATCATTTTGTTTTTCGACAATTTCCGTATCAACAATCGTCAGAATTCAAAAAATCATAGATTTGTAAGAGTTCTGAGGATAGTTCTACATTTTAGAAGAAAAAAAACGATTAAAAAAGAAAAACATTTACAGAAATTATCACGATATATACACGGTTTGAGATCTAAAGCCAATCAATAACTAGTTGTTTTGATTATTCTAAACGAGTTCTAATATAGTTAAAGTCATGTACAATGATTTTCCGACCAGTTCTGATACAAGGATTAATCGGAAGTATTTAAAAAAAATTATTATACTTGTAAAATACGTTCATATTTGTAAAAATAAAAAATTCAACGCCGCTCGAAATTTGACAGTTCTGATTATTCCAAAAGAGTTCTGATATAGTTAAAGACATGACTTATGATTTTCCCAAGAGTTCTGGTACAAGAAATGATGAGAAGTATTTTTCAACAATTATTATACTTGAAAACTGCATGTGATAAATTTGAAATTGCAACCACGGTCTATAAGAAGGAGTTCTGATTATTCCAAAAGAGTTCTGATATAGTTAAAGACATGACTTATGATTTTCCCAAGAGTTCTGGTACAAGAAATGATGAGAAGTATTTTTCAACAATTATTATACTTGAAAACTGCATGTGATAAATTTGAAATTGCAACCACGGTCTATAAGAAGGAGTTCTGATTATTCCAAAAGAGTTCTGATATAGTTAAAGACATGACTTATGATTTTCCCAAGAGTTCTGGTACAAGAAATGATGAGAAGTATTTTTCAACAATTATTATACTTGAAAACTGCATGTGATAAATTTGAAATTGCAACCACGGTCTATAAGAAGGAGTTCTGATTATTCCAAAAGAGTTCTGATATAGTTAAAGACATGACCTATGATTTTCCAAAGAGTTCTGGTACAAGAAATGATGAGAAGTACTTTTCAACAATTATTATACTTGAAAACTGCATGTGATAAATTTGAAATTGCAACCACGGTCTATAAGAAGGAGTTCTGATTATTCCAAAAGAGTTCTGATATAGTTAAAGACATGACTTATGATTTTCCAAAGAGTTCTGGTACAAGAAATGATGAGAAGTACTTTTCAACAATTATTATACTTGAAAACTGCATGTGATAAATTTGAAATTGCAACCACGGTCTATAAGAAGGAGTTCTGATTATTCCAAAAGAGTTCTGATATAGTTAAAGACATGACTTATGATTTTCCAAAGAGTTCTGGTACAAGAAATGATGAGAAGTACTTTTCAACAATTATTATACTTGAAAACTGCATGTGATAAATTTGAAATTGCAACCACGGTCTATAAGAAGGAGTTCTGATTATTCCAAAAGAGTTCTGATATAGTTAAAGACATGACTTATGATTTTCCCAAGAGTTCTGGTACAAGAAATGATGAGAAGTATTTTTCCTTTTTATAGGCCGAAGTTGCAATTTCAAATTTATCACATGCAGTTTTCAAGTATAATAATTGTTGAAAAGTACTTCTCATCATTTCTTGTAGCAGAACTCTTTGGAAAATCATAAGTCATGTCTTTAACTATATCAGAACTCTTTTGGAATAATCAGAACTGTCAAATTTCGAGCGGCGTTGAATTTTTTATTTTTACAAATATGAACTTATTTTACAAGTATAATAATTTTTTTAAATACTTCCGATTAATCCTTGTATCAGAGCTGGTCGGAAAATCATTGTACATGACTTTAACTATATTAGAACTCGTTTAGAATAATCAAAACAACTAGTTATTGATTGGCTTTAGATTTCAAACCGTGTATATATCGTGATAATTTCTGTAAATGTTTTTCTTTTTTAATCGTTTTTTTTTCTTCTAAAATGTAGAACTATCCTCAGAACTCTTACAAATCTATGATTTTTTGAATTCTGACGATTGTTGATACGGAAATTCTCGAAAAACAAAATGATTTGCTGTGTGAACTTGGCAAATCATTTGTTATGCCATTTTTTTTTGCTTTAAAGGCCGGAACTATTAATTTAACTTATCAAGAACTCTAGAACTATTCAAAATAAAGCCAGAACTCTCAAAAAATTTTGAGTTTCCACGAAATGAGACGCCAGCTTCACACACACCGTTTGACGTTCGTCGTGATTGTTCCATACCACACAGGGCAGGCGTAAGTCAGTATTGGGAGGATCATGGTCTTGTAAAGGAGTATTACTAGTGAAGGTCGAAGTGATGTCTTTCTGTTCATCAGAGGGTAAAGTTCTGAGAGTCTGGAGTGTGCCTGTCGAAATTTTATGTTAATGTGTAATTTCCAAGTAAGTCGGGTGTCAAAGTATAGTCCTAGATATCTCACTCCCTGGTCCATCGGACTGAAAAAGAAGAAGAGAAGATTTTGTAATCAGGCGGAAAGAAGAATATCATTGGATCCAGAATTGATTCTACCAAACAAAACGAACTTCGAAATCGAAGAAAACTAAATCACTTTTTCTAAATTAATTCTGATGAGAATCTAATTTGTTGTATATTTTCTTTCAATTATTTGGGTAAATGTGAAGACGAGGGTTCTAGGCACCGATTATTTCGAAATTTTGCACTATATCGTATTTTGATGCACTAAACACGAATCCGTTAAAAAAACAAAAACTCGCTCTCAACTAGGAAAGAAGTTATGAAGCACTAAAGTTCACTGTTATTGAGGTTAAAGTTGGCGTAAACAGCGTATTTTTTTAGCGCGGTTCCTCCCTCCCCCATAGGGAGGAACCCCGCTTATAAGGTTGATACAATGAAACAATCCGGAAGTGCCGACAAGAAAATTTCGCGTTTCAGAACCCCTAGAGACCGAAAATAACGGTGGTTCAAATTTGTATATATATATATATATATGTATATATTTATATATATATATATATATATATATATATATATATATATATATATATATATATTTGGCTGTTCGCTCATTTCTGGCTTCCCTGATGGTCCGATTTTGATGAAATTTGGTACAAAAATCTGTCGTCCAATTTGAAAGGTCAAGTTCGTTAACCAGCAAAATCCGCCCACTGGAAGATGGCGTTTGGGGCGAAATTCGCGTAAAAAAAATCGTAACGCTTACGTTTTTGAGTTCATAAGCTTGTAAGTACTCTTTTTATAGGCTTCTTGGGCTAGGAAAACGAATGGAACCATTTTCAAGGCGATAGCTTTAACCGTTTTCGAGAAAACTGAAAAAATAATTTTTGAATGCCGTTTTTGGTTTGGGTACTTAGAATCAAGGGATTCAGTTGAAACATTTACTGCATGTTCTACATTCATTAAAACTAATATGTTGAAATTTTGGTTGCGTTTGGAGTTTGGGTTAGAATAAAATATTTTATTAACAGGCATAAAAAAGTTTTGGTAACTTTGTATACTTTCCTTAATATCTCGAAAAAGGTTGAGAATTTGGGAAACGGAAGAATACCATTAGAAAGATTACTAAATGCTCTACAAAAAAGGTTCTAATGAAAGTTTTGATTAGGCGATGTCAATCGGAGAAATAAGTGCTTAAAACTGTTAAAAGTGATTGATTTCGCTTATTCGAACTGTTCTTTTTGTCTTTGATTTTGATACTTAAAATTATGGGATTCAGTTGAAACATTTTCTGCATGTTTGAATTTCATCAACACTAATATGTTAAAATGTTGGTTACGTTTGGAGCTAAGGAAGGATTAGAATAAAATATTTTATTAACAGACATGAAATGTTTTGGGAACTTCGTATACATTCCCTAATATCTCGAAGACGGTTAGGATTATTGGTAAACGGAGGGTTACCATGCGAAAGCTTACTAAATGTTCTACAAAAAAGATTCTGAAACAATTTTTGATTAGGCTATGTCAATCGGAGAAATAAGTGCTTAAACTTTGAAGTAATTGATATCGTTTATTCGAACGGTTCTTTTTGTTTGTTTTTATTCCTTGTTATTTTTTAATTGCTTAAAGTTGGATAATGTATTTGACAATAAAACAGATTAATTAAAATAAGAAAAACAATTCATTGTTAAAAATATATCAGGCTGTACCGTATGAAATGTCAGTTTTGGATTTGTCGATTTCCTTCAAATGTCTTGAAACTGTCGAGGCTCCTACTCCGAGTTCTTTGGCATATTCCCTAGTGTTTTTAATTGCTTATAGTAGTCAAATGTATTTGTCAATGAAACAGGATACGTATAATTAGAATCAATATTTTGTTTGTTAGAATTCGAAGATGCCGTATGAATATCTAGATGTGACAGTACTGGTGTTGATTTCGTTCTTTAGAATTGTTCTTGGTATTCCCTATTTTCATCTGTTACCCATAGTTTTTTATTGTTAGTAGATTTTTCTTATTGATTATAGAATATAAATCTATTTGGCTATAAAACAGGATACGTAAAATTAGTGACAATATTTCGGAGATTTCTGAGCGAAATACGTTTAAGATTTTCTACCACCACGAACGGCTTTTTTCCTCTATTTTTATCCACTAGATAGGCTTTATTTTGCATATTATTCTATATAAGTTTTATTCAGCAGGGGATACTGATGAAATGCCGTGTTTTTTCTGTGGATTTTAAATACGATGTATCTAAGATTGGATAACATTAGCGAGTCTACATAGTTAAGAACCGACGACGGAGGATTACTTCTTGCTATGATTTAGTCCACATACGTATATTAAGTCCTAAATCCAATCCTCCTAAAGTTCAATGCCCGTAGAAACCAGGGGGCCGCAGGAAATTTACCTGCTAAGAGTTAATCCTCAAGAGCTGTAAATATACCCCAGGTATCTGCCGACACAAATACAAAGCCTAGGCGGAGAGCACCCCAAAAACTGTGATCCAAACATAAGGTTATATACTAAATATTCATAAAGACTACTTAGTTGTAAACCGATTCATCAATTAGCAATCAATAGTTTTCAACAAAGGTTATATACTAAATATTGATAAAAAGTATTTAATTAGAAAAAAAAACAATATTCCACAAGACTTGTTTTTGGTCCATTTGTGTCTACTCCATAGACTTAATTAGGTATATTATTCTATTTTAGTTGGGCAACTAAACTTTGTTTTATTTTGTTAAATAAAGTTTTTTTTCTTGATTTGTTATTCGTCAAGACTTTTATTTGTCCTTGTGTATTTACTAGATAGGTTTTATTCAACATATTATTCTATATAGGCTATATTAGGCAGGGTATTCTACTCAATCTTGTGTACTTCTTCTTGATCCTTCTGTACATGGGCGTATATAAAAACAATTTCGGGGGGGGGCTGAGACCATTTCCAGGGTATGGAATACTAAATATTTAGAGCTTGGAATAGTTTTAGGCAACTAAAACGCTATTACACGTAAAATAAAATATGTTTTATGAACTAAGTGATCTTATTTAATTTATTTTTAAGGGTTTTACGAGAAGTTTTTATCATCAATTCAAAATTTCGGGAGGGGCTGCAGCCCCCTCAGCCCCCCTCATATACGCCCATGCTTCTGTATCCTCTAGAAAGGCTTTATTAGGCATATTTTGTATTGATTTATAGAGCTTTGCTTTAGAATGAGAGCCAGATTCTGTAATTTCCGCTTCTGTGTAAAAGTTAGCTACTGTCGGTGTCCCTGACGCCTTAATATCACTTTTATTCGAGATGTTCGAGAGGATTTTGACAATTTTCACGAGATATATAAAAAAAATAAGTTTATTTTTTTTCTAAGCTTATCAAATGGCACTAGGGACATGAACGGAACCGCGCTAAGATGCTGCAGTTCCTGCGAGTCGGACTTTTTTAAACATGCACTTGCGCAGACATGTAACATTGGGGAACAAAAAACTCTCATTTGAAATGTTGATAAACCATTTATAATCTCCATAACATCGGAATTCTATCCATAACAGCGAGTTGGATTGACTAGAGTTTTGATATCTTCTTCAGCGAGCGGAAACGCATAGCAAGTCTGCCCAAAAGTCGTCCTAGACATTCTTCTTAATATACATGATTATTAATACGTGTTTACGCCAACTTTTATAACCTTCATAACAGGGAAGTTTAGTGCTTTATAACTTCTTTCCTAGTTGAGAGCGAGCTTTTTTTTAACGGATTCGTGTTTAGTGCATCAAAATACGTTATAATGCAAAATTTCCAATTAATCGGTGCCTAGAACCCTCGTCTTCACATTTACCATTATTTGTTATTATTAATTTACTTTTTCTTATTTTTATATTTTTCGTTAGGGTTAGGATATTTTTTATTATTATTCTAACCATTTTTCCCCTCTCTTTATAATTTTCTTACTAATAATTCTCTTCCTTTTTGTTGTCAGAAACCTTGTGCTTATATTAAGTGGATTATTTTGCAAGTTGTTTCTTTTTTCAATATTTCATGTTTTTCATTCTTGGATTTATTTTTTCTTTTTTAACAACCTTTGTTTTCTACATTCATCGTAATCTTTACATGTTGGAGCATTTTAATGTATGTATTCATGTATCGAGTAAATCACCTTAGTTGCGTATGCTCGTAAATAAATAAATAATAAATAAGGGGTCTCTTTGCGAAAACCACATCCAGTTACTTTTGAAGTAGCAGCAGTGATTTATAACAGTTACTCGTACTCGCTTAAAAGCTTACTGATTAGCTTAGAGGTTATTTGCTGGTTATAATAATGTATTATATAATAATGTATTATTGTATTATCAATAAAGTTAGTAATTTAATTCTTTAATTACTAGTTAAAAATTGATCGTTTTTAATTAGGCGCCATGTAATAAAAATTCAATGTACCAATTTGTAGAAATTATATTGTTTTTATTAATTTTGTATGTATTAAAACCCCGAAAAGTGCTGTCATGTTACATTCACTCTGAATAAGAACGCCTGCTCCCCCCCCCCGCCTGTGTATTCTTCTGAAGCAGTCAATTTCCAGTATCTAATGAGGGGATTTCTACCAGACAAGAGTTGAACAGGAAATATAGACTCTTACGACGACTACTCGGACCTACTTCAAAGCTTACGACACACAACAAATTCAAACATACAACGAATACAAGCATTCCAATCCAAAGTCCTTCGTAGGATAGCCAATGCTCCCTTTTATGTCCCCAACCAAACCCTACATAACGACCTAAATACTCTCTTCGTAAAAGATCTGACAAAATTCCGATTCCTAACCTTTCATTCCAAATTGTCATCCCACCCAAATCCTAGAGGTCAATCCCTTTCCACTCGGACCAATCCTAAAGACCTTCCCAGGAGTCTCAAGAGACTTTGGCCCCGCGACCAGCTACACTAAGAGCGATTAAACTGCGAGAATAAAATGTCAACTTAGCTTAGGAAGTGTCAATAATGATTGGCTACTTCCAAATATTGTAATTATCATATAGTACATAAGCACAATTAATTGTTGTACTAATAATATATTGTACAGATTTTAAATGAACAAAATAAAAATAAAAATGTATATATTATAGAAGCTCCGACTGCTATGGTCATTAAAACCATTTCTGTATACAACGATTTATTTAATTGTTTTTTTTTTATTTCACTACGAATTAGCAATTGGGCTATCAGCGACGGGCTATCGACAGGTTACCACCCTTTACACTTGAAGATTGAGTTGTTTTATCTTGACATACGGGGTTTCTGAAGAAAGTTTCCATTCGGTTTTTAAATATGCTCTGACGTTTAATTGAAGAAAAGGAATGACGCAACAAGAAATCGTCTAATGGAAATACCAGAAGTCGTCTTATCAAATAGTCAAATATTTGTCAGGGGGAAATCAAGGTAGACAAACAATTTCTATAAACATAGAACTCTTGCAAGGAAGATGGAGATAAATTCACCCACGTGAACAGCAGATTGGACCCCCCAGAAGATAAGGGAAGATATAGGGACATGTGATATAGATGCAGTGAGGTATGAAGAAATCCAGTTAGGCAGTCTCATCCAAAGAGGTTCTTGCCATGGAGGTACTTTCGGATTCCAATTCCAGCGTCAAGGATGTAATTCAGGTAACCTTCGTTTGGTTATAAATTGTTCACGTTTACGGCAATTGATGACAGAATTATTAGGCAATTATTTATCTATTCTTCTTAAGCAGAGAGAATATTGGAAATTAGTTTCCACCAATGAAAACGATTTACTTCTAAAGCTCATTGCCGATAGTGCTAGCAAGCAGCAGTGTTATTGGATCAAGTCGTGGTTTAATTCTCCTTCCGCCAAGAAAACGTTTATTCTTATTCAGGGGTACATGTAAGAAATAATTTTAAATTTCACAAAATTAGTTTAAATGTAATATAAAGAATGAAATTAATTCACTGTAGTGTGAATGGAAACATGACTAGAGGTTGGACGAAACTTGCAGGGATAAGAAGAGTCGGGATTTAAAGGTTTCTAGGTTGGTAGAATGGCGGACAGATAGAGGTAAGGAATTCCATAGCGAGATGGCACGGGTGACGAATGATTTTTCGAATAATGTAGTAGGGTGGGAAGGAATATTAAGATCTGAAGGACGAGATCGGGTGTTACGGGAGTGAACAGAGGATTTAAATTTAAGGAGTTGAAAAGAAGATCTTCGGGATTGAATTACTTGGTAAAGAACTGAGCCAAGGAAGTACTGTCGACGATAAAGAGGGAATAGCCAATTTAGCTCCTGGTAGAAATGTGATATGTGGGAGTCTCTGGGGATCCCGAGGATAAAACCAATGAAACAGTTCATGAGGCGTTTGAGTATTGTTACGAGGCTGACGAGTAAAGTGGAAAGTCTGATTGAAGCAGTTCGTACCGAGGTCTGCTGTTATAGTGGACTTACATCAGACCTCACTGACAAAAGTTATTAGGGAGGCCCGGTGGCCGTGAGTGTTAAGGCGTGAGCACATAACCGTGTCAAGGGTCTTGGGTTCGATTCCCTCTTTTCTTCGGAAAAAAGAAATGACATCAGCATTTTGGCTAGAAAAAGGTGTTGTCCTATAGATAATCCGTCCTAAAATTATGAGTTAATAATAATGGACGTTACAATTGAAAGAATATCACACCAAAGAAGGTGCAGCCTACCTTCGCTACTGTTAGTGGCTGACTAAAACTTTTTTTTTTTATTACGCTTTAGAACTTGGAAGACAACAAAAAAGAAAGAGTAGGAAGAGTTATTGAAACCTGCGAAAAACAAAATATCCTGGGCACATGTTTCTACCAAAGAACATTTGAAGTTACGTAGGAAAATAATGAAAGTAGGGGAGATAAACGAGCCTAAACTGGTGTGGGGAATTAGTGACCACTGGGAATCGCAAGTTGTCCAGCAAAATTGATAGAGGAAAGAAGACAAAACTAACAGGAAAAGTCTGAGAGAAGATGAGAAATATAAAACACAGAATATAACCCACAAACTCATTGGTAGAAGTTATGCCATACTGGTTGTAGGCCGTGCATTGGGGGATTCATGCCATTCTGCATGGGGAGGTGTTGGATCATAGCAGGATCACTTTTCGACCTCACGTGTATTTATGAGATAGGACCTAGTGAAGGGCATTGAAATTTACAAGAAATTCAGCGAGTGAATATAACATATGGGATGGCCTTACTTCCTCTTCCATTTTAGCACTTTCCTCCGAAGGAAAACGAATGAATTGCCAACTCCCTTCCAGGGAATCGAACCCTAAACGCAGAAGTGCTCAAGCCTTAACTCTCTTAGGCCCGGTGCACACTGAAGAACCTGGTTTCGTGAAACTCAAGTTGTTTGCAACGCATAGCGAAAACCATAGGTTGTTGCACACAGAGTTTCATTAAACCAATAGGTAGAAAACCATAGGTTGTTGCACACAGAGTTTCATGAAACCAATAGGTAGAAAACCGTAGGTTGTTGCACACAGAGTTTCATGAAAGTTTTAGTTTCACCGATTTTATAAAAACCTGGTTTCATGAAATTCGTTAAACCGGTTTCATAAAACTGTGTGTGCAGTATTTTGAGTTTCATGAAACCGGTTTGTTCATTGTGCGCTGGGTCTAATTTTTTATGAAACTCTGGTTACATTACCTATGGCTTTCTATCTATCAGTTGCAAACAACTTGAGTTTCACGAAACACGTTTCGGTGTGCACCGGGCCTTAGCCACCGGACCTCCATCGTCCATCCTTCTGGTTTGGAAATTCGAATACTTCTTCCATTTTCCATAAAGCCCTGTTCTTCCATGTTTTTCAGAAGCAACTAGAGCTTGTAGAATTTGACACCCTGGAGTACTCCGTGTTCGGAGCAATGCTCGGGATGTCCGTACTCATCGGGGTTTATTTCGGCTTCATCAAAGGCGGTCAGGATACTGTGGATGGATATCTACTCGGAGGCAAGGAGCTGGGACTCTTTCCTATCTCAATGTCCTTAATCTCTGGGTGAGTTAGTGTTCAGATATACAATCCTATGGAATAAGAAAAAAATATTTCGTTTAGAGCCATCTGCCCAAATTCAGGAACATAAATACGCTTTAGGTCCACCCAACAAGCCTATGTAATGTACTGTATAACATATAGTGTTCTTTTTCGTGCATGGCCACTGCGCATGCGCGAATGCCACTGCGCATATGCGAACACCAGCGGACACTTTTTTGTAACGTTTTTTTCCAGTTTAGTCACCGCTAAAGCATATTTATGCCAAAAAATTGTATAGGGTGACTTTTTTAGCATGGAAAATAAGATTTTTATTTCATTCCAAATCCAAATGGATCATGTTTAATCGTTTATAAGAAAATTCTGAAAAGATGAAGTAAATATGTAAAACGTGTAAGAACTAAATAAACATAATACAATTTTAGCGCGGTTAATCCCTCCCTATCTCCATAGGGAGAACCCGCTTATGAGGTTGACCTCACGACGCAACCCGGAAGTGCCGACTAGAAACTTTCACGTTTCAGACCCTATAGATCACGAATATATATATATATATATATATATATATATATATATATATATATATATATATATATTTATTTATATTTATATGCTTGTCTGTTAACGCTCTAGCAAGCTCAAAAATAGATTTTGATGACATTTGGCACAAAAATCTGTCTTCTAATTTGAAAGGTCAAGTTCTTTAACCAGCAGAATTCGCCCACGGGAAGATTGTGTTTGGGGCGAAATTCGCGCAAAAAAAATCGTAACGCTTACGTTTTTGAGTTTATATGCTTGCAGGTACTTCTTTTATAGGTTTCTTAACATAGGAAAACGAATGAAACCATTTTTAAGGCGATATCTGTAACCGTTTTCGAGAAAAGTGGAATCAATGTTTTCGCATGTCATTATTTTTTTGTGAGTACTTAGAATCGCGGGATTCAATTGACATATTTTTTACATATTGGAAATTAATCCCAACTAAGATTTTTAAATTTTGGTTATATTTGGAGTTAAGGAAGTATGCGAAAAAAATATTTTATTAATAGACGAAACGTTTTCGGATCTTCATACATTTTTCGTAAATATCACGATAACGGTTGGGAAATCATAGTAAGTGGAAGGTGACCATTCGAATGCTTACTAAATTCTCTACAAAAAAGATTCTGAAGCAATATTCGATGGGGCAACATCAATCAGAGATATAAGCGGTTAAAACTGAAAAAGTGTTTGTTTTGTTGTTTTGAAAGGGTTTTTCTCTTTGTTTATCTCAATTTTTAATTGGTTGTTTCTTGTTTTAAATTGCATTTATCAGTAAAATTAGTATTGTAGTAAAAAAAGCTAAGAAACGGTGAAAGGTATTGGTAATAAGTTTGGAGTGGCTGTGGTAATCAAGATGGATGTGGCTAATCATGATGACGTATGCGTACTTTGAATTCTCCTATCTATATAACCTTCCTCAAAGTTGTCGTTATTTCTTATTTTATAAAATTATATAACCCACGACAGAATGGAATTTTATTCGCCATGAAGCACATATTTACAGATGTTTGTAACCACGCTAAGATGACGCAGTTCCTGCGAGTCGGACTTTTTTTTTTTAATGAAAAACTTTGTTTTCCAGATCTCTGGTTAATGTATCGTAAATAACGACCTCATTTTTATAATTTACATAAAATTTCGAATAAGAAACAACAGAAAATCATTGACCCAAGATCATCATGTCCCGCATTATTTTTAGCACTTTCCTCCGAAGGAAAGTAGCTATTGAGGTTGCACTCATGACGGAATTTTTGAAAAATGTCTTCAAATCTTTATCGATCCTACCTAGTAGACACCGAAAATGACCCCCGTTACAATGTATTTATATATATATATATATATATATATATATATATATATATATATATGTCTGTTAACACGATAGCGGCCAGAGTTTTTGTTTTATCTTCACGAAACTTGGTATATAGCGTTAAATTAGCAAACGATTGAACGAGTTCGTTAACCACCAAAATCGGTCCACCGGGAGGGGGGGTTTACCCAGGACCCAAAACACTAATTTGACCATGCCAGCCGTAGTTTTTGTTATATTTAAACGAAACTCGGTATTCGCTATGTTGATCTAAAGATAGAAATGCGTTGTAAAAATAAACTAAATCGGTTCATTAGGAGGGGGGGGGGGTTACTCCGGACCCACATTACCAATTTGTCACCACCAGCCGTAATTTTTGTTACATTTCAACGAAACTCGGTATTGGTGGTGATCAACAGAGAAAAATGGGTTGTAAAAATAAACGAAATAAGGTTATTTATAAGGGGGGCTTACTCCGGCCTAAAGTACTAATATACTCATAACGGTCGTAATTTCTGCTGTATTGTAACGAAACGCGGTATACGTCGTGGGTAACTCATGAGAAAGAAGTGTTGTAAAAATGAAGTAAACCGGTCTATTGGAAAGGAGGGTTTACTTTAAACTCTGTTTTATTAGAATTGGCCCGCCAGAAGTAGGTTCCCAAAGCCGCCGCGAGGAGCGCTATCTCCCACTAGGGGGACTGTATCCTGTTCCTGCGTCAGATCAAAAGACGGAAAATGAAGTTTTTGTGTATTTATTAAGTAGTACAGTATCATGTATTAACATAACTCTGGAAGCAAATTATTTACAAAATTAATAATTGAACAGTTCTCATAAGAAATGTAAATGAGCAGAACTATTCACGTTTTTATTCTATTTATATAGGTTATTTACAGCAAATTATTCAGTAATGTAGTCTACACTACAAAAATGCTTAGTTATGTAGCTCCCGCGTGACGGACTTTTATTATTTTTTTCTTATTATTATATTTAAGATATAATAATAAGAAAAAACAAACAGTCAAAGAATGGCCTTCAAGCATAAGGCAAACTAGAAGAGAAGAAGTTGTCTTATGCCGCTTAAGAATAGGTCATTCCCGGCTGACACACTTACATCTCATGACGAGACAGGACAGTCCGACATGCGAAGTATGTAACACTCCACTGACAATAAAACACATATTGACAGAATGTTTACTCAGACAGAACTATGACTTACCGGACAACATGACTGAGTTACTCTCTGATGGGAGCCAATATATAGACAAAATTTACAATTACTTGAAATACAGAAACTTATTTGACCGAATATGACGACAATATAATAATAATTAATTCTTCATATTAACTATCTGAAATTGAGTAATATATCCTATTAAGATTTATACAATAATATACTACTCGAACTCACTGACTACATGTAAAACTAAATTTTAACATAAACAGTACAGATACACTTTACAACTTATTACTTCATCACGACTGATTTTATTATTGTTTTTTTTTTTATTTTATTTCCTTTAAAGAACATTTTAATTGTGTTATCGCCTTTCAGCGTTAAACAATAAATAAATAAAAAAAAAAATATTTAAGATATTCTTTTTTTTATTTTTTAATATAATTCGAAACAGTTTTTCTCTCTCTTCATACTTTTCTTACTAATAATTTCCTTTCTTTGTACTCGGAATCCTGTTGCTTATATTAAGTGGATTATTTTGCAAGTTGTTTCTTTTTTCAATGTTTCATATTTTTCATTAATGGATATTTTTTTTTTTTTAACAACCTTTGATTTCTACATTCATTGTAATCTTTACATGTTTGAGCATTTTAATGTATGTATTCATGTATCGAGCAAATCACCTTACTTGCGAATGCTCGTAAATAAATAAATAATAAATAAGGGGTCTTTTTGCGAAAACCACATCCAGTTACTTTTGAAGTAGCAGTAGTGATTTATAACGTACTTGCTGATAAGCTTACTGATTAGCTTAGAGGTTATTTGCTGGTTATCTATTACTACTTTACTCGTTATCTACGGTTATAATTCATATTAGATAATGGCAAGCAATATTTATTAATAAAAAGGTTAATATGATCAAAATCAATTCTTTTAACTACGAAAAAAGTTATTAGGCATTAAAGTCAACTGTTTTGCAGGTTATGAAGGATAATATAAACAATGATATTTGTAAACACACATATTTTATTACTTTTTTCTCTCTCTCTTTTTGGATATTTTACATTTAGCATTTTGGGCATACTTGCTATGCGCTTCGGCTCGCTTCGCTTGCTCAAGAAGATATCGAAACTCTAGTCAATCCAACTCGCTAAAATTAATAGAATTATATGAATTTTTCCGAGTAATAAACCAATAGCTTTTTGTTTGTGAGGAACATCGCGAACAAATTGTAAAAGGCCCATTTTTTTCTCACTAACATAAACAGAGCTTTTCACAAACAAACGCTAATTCACTGTTGAAGGCTACTTTACTCCCAGCAAGAACCAATACAATTGGTCATAGGAATCCTCCAATAGGAAGGCAAAGGAGTTATGCGCATGCTCTGAATCACTGAAAAAATCACTACTGCTACTTCAAAAGTAATTGGATGTGGTCTTCGCAAAAAGACCCTAAATAAGATACTATAAAATAATTCCTGATTATATGATGATTGCAGTCACGTGTCTGGTATCACCATGCTGGGGATGCCTGCGGAAGTCTACACGTATGGCACTCAATACATGGTATTGATATTCTGTATTTACATTGTCGGCATTCTCTGTGCTTTCGTATTCCTTCCTGTATTCTATGAGCTACAAGTCATATCTGTCTATGAAGTAAGTATTTTACACATCTGTTTTATTATATCTACTTTTTTTGTTTATTTTACTTTAAGAGCTGCACAGCAATGGTGATCTGCCCTAAAAGAATTTATATCAATCCCATTACAACATAATATGTCAAAAATAGGCTTGGTCTAGCTCTGAACCCTTAATTTATCTAAGGATAATAGAAAAATTACTCCCAGAATTTTTTCCTGGGTCTAGGATAAGCTTTGAATAATTGGGTCGAAATATTTATGCTTGGGGACATGATCGAGAACATCCATTCAGAAAATTTGTGTAAGAAACCTTTACCTATTAAATAAAGTAAATCCCAAAAGCTAGGTGTTTTGGTTGGATCTAAGGCACTACAATATGATTGCGAAGATAGCCTCTTGACTAGACTGTTTTAGAATATGGTGGCCGCTGTCGTCGGAACTCTAAAGAAACAAAAATTACGGCCCGACACAAGGGGAGGGGGGCTGCAGCCCCCCTACCTTCGAAATTTAGATTTAATCGGTAAAAATTTGTCATAAATACCTTTAAAATAAATTAAGTAAGATCACATAGTTCAGAAACAATATTTTTGGGTGTAATAGCGTTTTAGTTCGCTAACTATTCCAAATTATAGAGTGTTAGTATTCATACCCCCCTCATATTCTACCAGCACCCCCCCCCCGAAATTGTGAATTATTTAGTAAAAAGTCTCATAAAAACCTTAAATTAATAAATTTAGAGATCAATTAGTTCAGAATTTGTTTTGGGTGCTTTAGTTGACTATTTCAAGCTCTAGATTGTTAGTATTTCATACCCTGCAAATGTACCCAGCCCCTCCCCCCTAATTATTTCCTATATGCACTCCTGTCCGGAGTAAATTAATGATTTGCTGAGGGAAAACTCAGACTCTGGCCTTTTTTCTCTGGGTAACAACCAGACCAACCATTTATTGTTAGAATTTTGGGTGCCAAAATAGTAAATTTGTTTTGATCATTTCAGTATATGGAACTGAGGTTCAACAAGGCTGTTAGAAAAATGGTGTCTTTCTTTTTCGCTCTTATTTTGGTAAGTTAACAGTTTGTACGGATATGGTGTTATTTAAATGTTTCTGTCCATTGAACATACTAACTTTCTGTTTGATATAGTTCCTTCAAACCCCTGTGGTGATATACGGTCCGGCACTGGCTCTCAATCAAGGTAATGTATTACTGTATCCAGGGCCGCCACATGGGGGGGACAACCGGGTACAGTTGTCCCGGGCACCGTGGGGGGCCGGGCCAATCCTCGCTAATTGGGAAAAAAGTACCGAAAGTGACCTTTGCAACACCGATTGTCGGCTTTTATTCTCGTTTCGCGCAAAACTCAAGTTGAAAATAATTTTAAAATGCCCAAAGTCCTATTAAAAAGTACTAGAATTTTCATTCTGGCTCTGAGAAGTGGGGGGGGGGGCCGTGATCTGGTCCCGGGCCCGGCTCTGAGATGTGACGGCCCTGACTGTATCATGGTATAATAGCTATAGTCTGTACTTTTAATAGATATGTGAGTCTCATTTGGACATACGGTTCAGAACTATGGGGAACTGCGAAAACATCGAACATCAGACGCATTCAAACATTCTAATTCAAGGTCCTAAGAACAATAGTCGATGCTCCTTTTTATGTTTCCAACCTCAACCTCCATAAAGACCTCAATATCCCGTTCGTTAATGATGTTGTATTGTCCAGAGTCCAACGTTTCCATCCTAAACTTTCCGCTCATCAAAATCCTGAAGTCCTCTCCCTATCAAGTGCCACCCACCCACTCTCTCCACCGAGGCGACTCAAAAGACATTGGCCCAGAGATCTGCTGCAGTGACCAAGTGAAGTGTTAGCAATGGCTTTCTCTTTATTCAAGTGCGACAATTTTCTGTGGCTCACCGATCTCTCTTCGACTCCAGCCACTGGTCGGAGCAGAAGGGAGCTTGTGTAGGCACCTCTCAACGTCATCTGAGGGTCTTTCTGGCGTTATTCGAGGATGAAGTTGGAAGGCCTTGGGCACAGAACCTCCATATTGTATCATTCATCATATTACCAGATGTATGTAGTTAGATATGTGAGTCAATCCATCTGAAATGGTCCAGAAAAAAATAATCTGGTTGCTTGACCATTTTGGAAAAAAATGATACTTTTACCATCAAGTACATATGGAATCAGTAGTTCAACACAATTTTTAAATTTTCAACCGTCAATCGTTTGAAAATGGCAGCCATCTTTGTTTCACCGCGCATGCTGATTTTGAGTTTATAAGCTCTTACGGAAAACTCATTCTCTCAGGACTGGGAAGTGATAGAGTAATAGTTGAGGCATCATTGTTCTCAGGACTGGCAAGTCATAGAGTAATAGTTCAGGCATCATTGTTTTCCGTACAGTCTATTCTATATTTAATATCTCCTTGTCCATTTCAATATTTTGAAGTCCAATACCTGAAACAGCCATTGAAAACAACTGTGTATATTTCTCAAAATGCCGTTTTTGAAGGTAATTTTTTGGCATAAGGGGATGTATATAAAATTTGATATTTTGCCTGATGATAAACCTAGCTAATTAATTTGTATTAAAAGTCGTAACCCTGATATTTGTTACCTTATTTTTGTATACATTTTTAAACTTCATATTTTTGCAATTATTGATAACTTTAGCCTTTAATATCTCTGGTGGGGGACTTGATAAAAATCTAATATTTGTATGTTGTACTTCGTTATAACATAAAACTACGGCAATAATTTCAACTTGTATATTTGAGTACTTTCGTAGCTATATATTTTTGAAAATAGTCCTTTTTTGGGTATATTTGGCAAAGGGCTTTATTCGCTTTACTACATACTTCATTTATAACTGGAAAGCACATATTACAAACCTACAAATAAAATTAAAGGGTATTATTCACTCTCTTTCGGCATATGCAAAATTGAAGTGGGGGCTAAACTCGAAAATTCTAAAAATTCTCTACGAAGGAGCTATTCTACCAGCTATCACTTACGGTATAGAAATTTGGCATAAAGGTCTCGATATAAAAATAAATCTTAAGAAATTAGAAACAGTGCAACGGCTGAAAAATTATCCATTCTTACAGAACGGTTTCATATGAAGCTTCTTGTGTACTTGCTGACATTATTCCTATTAAACTTCTATGTAACGAAATGATCTCAAAATTCTAAAATTTAATAATCTCCTCCCAAATCATGATGTTGAGGAAATAATTCCTTACAAAAATAATATTCATCCAAAACAAATAAAATAATATTCCTTAATTTTTATTTGGTAAAAATTAAGGAATTAACTGAAAATGATTCTGAACTTTATAATACTGAAGTGTACACCGATGGAAGCAAAACAGATGATCACATTGGATGTATATTCATTGTATTTCAGAAAGGTATATTATATCACATAGGTCGATACCGACTTGGGCCAAACTGTTCCATCAATCAGGCTGAGCAAGTTGCAATAAGTATAACAGACTATGCCGAGTGTATGCTAAGAACTGGATTATACTATCAGGAGTATGATAACTAAACATAAATATTAACTAATTAATCCCTATCTGTTTATTCTATTGTATATATATACAGGGTGTCCCAGTGTATGTGTCCACCCCCTTTTCCTCCTAGAGTTGTTGGAATTTCGAAATGAAACTTGGTAGGTCATAGTTGTGGTGCATGAGGTTTCTTTTGAAGGTTTAGTAGACTTTGTAACATTCTCCAGCGCATCTAACTCTTGATTTTCCATTGGCAGCAGGTATTTTTTATGACGAATTCTGATAGAAAATTTAATTTTAAGACTAATTTATTCCGAGACATCTTTTGATCCGACGCACCGTTTGCGCATAAAACGCAAAAAACTGAAACATATCGCCCTTTTGTAGACAAATTCCTACTTATCACTGAAACCAAGCCTTGTACGTAAAAACACCTCGATACAAACGTTGTAGCCTATTCATTTTCCTTTCAGATGATACTAAGATCAAAGTTGTAGGTTTAATATTTAACGGGATATTATGAATGAAAAATATACCTTAAAAGTTTTAAAAAATAACAAATCAGAAAATCGATATGAATAGAAAAAAGTAGCTGTCATAAACACAAAAAAAAAAGTACTTATTTACTGTATGAAAAAAGTAAATAAAAATTATTATAAAACAGAACAGAATAAATTTCTGTTTGCATATGAAATTATTATATCATAAAAATAAAAAAATAAAAATTGCCTTTGTTTTCATTCATAATACCCCGTTAAATATTCAATCTACAACTTTGATCTTGGTATCATCTGAAAGGAAAATTAATAGGCTACAACGTTTGTATCGAGGTGTTTTTACGTACAAGGCTTGGTTTCAGTGATAAATAGGAATTTGTCTACAAAAGGGCTATATGTTTCAGTTTTTTGCGTTTTACGCGCAAACGGTGCGTCGGATCAAAAGATGTCTCGAAATAAATTAGTCTTAAAATTAAATTTTCTATCAGAATTCGTCATAAAAAATACCTGCCACCATTGGAAACTCAAGAGTTAGATGCGCTGGAGAATGCTACTAAGTCAACTAAACCTTTATAAGAAACCTCATGCAGCATAACTATGACCTACCAAGTTTCATTTCGAAATTCCAACAACTCTAGGAGGAAAAGGGGGTGGACACATACACTGGGACACCCTGTATATAGTACTTCTTATTATTAACTATTTTCCTTCCAAATAATGAATTTTATACTGACTTTCACAATGTGATAGAGCAAGGAAATGAAGAAGATATATTTCATGCATTAAAGTAATTGTCATTGACATTAAAGTTAATTTGTTTTAAATTGTAAATTTATCCTTGTGGTCTGTAGGTACACAATGTATTTATCATGTTTTGTGTTTTTTATATCAAATAAAAAGTTAAATATTAGTCCTTTTTGGGTCTACTTAGCAATGCGTAAACTTGAATCCATTTGTAATCGATGGTAAAAATATCGATTACATAATTTTTTTCTAAAATGGTTAAGCAACCACCTTTGGACCACTTGATATGGCTTCACTGTATACTGGGTATATGCTGTTTGGCATTGTGAATGTCATGGAAACATCTGGCGTGTTGATTAGTCCTTGTAGCACCTTCTCAAAATTTGAAGCTACTGAGGTTGGACTACTAAGAATTGTTGAAACATTTCTTAGCTACATATTATTATTTTGTATTATTACACAAAATTATAACTCTTTTTCATTCATACTTAACATACATAGTCACTTAGTACGAAAAAATACATACTTTCTAAACAATACAATTATTTACAATTACCTCCTCTACCTCAGAGGTGGCAGGGCAGCACCAGACGACTCCAGGATCTCTACGAAGACGCTGCTTAGAAGCAGCTGTATGTAAATATTGTACATATTAGTTTTAAGTTTATTTGTTAGTTTTAAGTTAGATTTAAGTTACATCCTTGTATAGTCCCTCCCTATACAACTCTGGGTCCCTCTAGATTTAGTATTTTAGACTAAGTAGGCTTAAGTCCCCCGATTGTAAATACATCCTCCTTCTAGTACGTAAGCGTAGAATAAGGTGTAGCTCTAAGTCCAGCTCCAGGTTCCAACCCGTTGGGCCTGGAGCTCTCTCTGTACATTAAATAAATTTGGGAGGGTGGGAAAAGAAAAAAAAAAAAAAAAAAAACTTCACGACGGGAACTTCATCCCGATTCTCAGACGAAATACAATTCTTAATTTGAGAGTCTCAAATCGTAGGACGGAAGCAGGTGTTGTGTGCAAGAACCTTCTCCTTAATTTCTTTCCAAGAATCAATTCCCTACACCTCCTGTTTGAAATTTTTTCTAGTAGCGGGTCCTGGAATATTTTGTTTACATGTTCACTTCCCATTCTCACCTTTCCTTTATTGCCTTCTAACAAAACTCTCAGTCACAGTTTGGTCAAGCTATGGATAACATCGTGACGAAAAAACGTAAACGAGTGGTTGAGTCGCTCGAAAACATTCCCCCAAAAGTAAGCCATGAAGATTGTTTCAATCTGCTTCACAGATCCCTTCTCTATTTATAAAGCAGAAGCGATGTACCGCTAAATGAACTCATGATTCTAAGAAAATGGAGGGACACAGATGCTGCCGACAGAAAAAGTTCATTTAGGCAAGCCACAATTAAATATTTCTTTTTTAAAAAATAATGTCACGGTTTCTGTTATTACTAGATATTATTATTATTATTATGCATTATTATTATTAAATATTAGTTTTTTTAGCATATAAGTAGTTTTTATTCAAAAACAACCTACATTTCCAATTACTATTGGGATGGTTCCGATTAACCGATTATTTCGCTTAACCGAGGTAACCTTGGCCCCCATCAACTCGGTTAATCGGAACCCTACTGTACTTACACAAGCTAAATATAACTAAATCTACGTTCCCCTTCCGACAACAGAACACCAAAAACAGTACACAAACCTTTATAATAATTTCTTTCTTCATTAATTGTTTTTCTTGCAGTATCCGGTCTGAATGTGTACAGCACTGCATTCGTCATCTGTGGAATCTGCATCTTCTACACAACATTCGTAAGTAAACCATGATGTGACCAGTAAAGTATGATGATGATGATGATGTGACGAGGCCGTGATAATTCGTACCCCCCCCCCCTCCCCTTTCCGCCTTGGTACATTCTACCGATATATCTTTGTATTTGCTAGAAAGATTGATGGGAGGATTATTGTAGTACTATTACCTGACAACCGGCCGCCTGATTTTCCCTTTCGCAGGTACCCATTAATTACACAGGTCTACAAAAATAATCTTTCTGAAATTTGATTTGATGATTTTGGTCAATCTCTATGCTCCTTGGTGTGCTGAAGCCGAACATGAGGTCAGTCCCTCTCTATCACGTAAGGAAATTGTTCAATCTCAAGTAAGGGCAGAGGTACTACCATTAAAAGAAAACAGAATTGGCGAATAAGAGTTTTCATTTATTTCCATGATCTTTTAGTTATTTCAATGTTGTTTACTGTACAAAATACATAAATGTGTAGAAATAAAAGCTTCAGAATTAACAGTGGCATATTTAGTTATTATTTTTATGAAAACGTATTTTTTCTCTTGAAAATTTCTTCGTGTTCGTTTCCGGCTGTAGGACTCTTCAGATGATTCACGCTGCAGCATCCAACAATAGTCAGCCATCATGTTTACGTTCCATTTGCCCTGATACCTACGTTCCATTTCCTGGATGTCAAAGATCCCCTCTTTTAGCTTTGCATCACTTAATCGTGGGAACTTGGAGCATAAGTACTTAAAACATTCACCTTCTTTATTGAGAGACTTTACGAATTGTTTTATCAGCCCTAGCTTTACGTGTAGAGGAGGTAGCAGGATTTTGTCAGAAGGAACCAAGATTCTCCTAATTACATTTTTTTGGCCTGGCAACAGAGCTCCTCGTGATGGCCAGTCTTTGTTGTTCCAATGGGAATTTCTGTCTCGGCTATCCCATAAACATAAAAAACAAGGGAACTTGGTGTACCCTGATTGCTGACCTAAGAGCATAGTAAGTACTTTCAAGTCTCCACATATCAACCAGTTATGCTCATTATAATGAATTCGTTCGAGAACTAATGACAAATTTTCGTATGTTTCTTTTAAATGTACCGAATGGCCAACTGGAACTGAAGCATAAGTATTGCCATTGCGCAACAAAACAGCCTTTAGACTTCGCTTTGATGAGTCTATGAATAGACGCCAATGAATCGGGTCATATTGTATATCAAATTGACCCATAAGACCAAGAATGTCTTTGCAATAAATAAGATTCTCATCCAGAGCAAAGTAAGGAACAAAAACTGCTTCACGGTGTCGATACCAAGAAAAAGAAGTGCCTGGCTGTAATAAAGTTTTGTTTTTAAGACGGGAGCCAAGTAACTGAGCTGCATCTTTTGGAAGTCCAAGATCTCTCACTAAGTCGTTCAACTCCTGTTGAGAAATAAGCTGAGGTTCATCTTCTGAACTGCTTGCTTTGAACTCACTGTGTACTTCATCGCTCTCCGACATACAGTCTTCTCTATTAGCTTCCCTATCTGTACTGCCCAAGTCACGAGGGGGCTGAGGAACTGTCAATCCAGGACCGTGTGGTACCGGACGACTAGCAGATTCCACATTAGGGTAGTTAATGAGCTTATGAGTTTTGGAATTATAGCCTTGAACATGACAATTACAAAAGTAACAGTCATTAACGTGGTTTTTGTGCTCCCTCCACATCATTGGGATAGCAAATCTGAAAGATTTTAACTCTCCTTTGTACCATAAGCGAAGTTTTTCTACGCAGCTATGGCATACTTTGTGAGGAGCCCACACTTTATCTTGATCTCCTATTCTCAAGCCAAAATATGCATAATATACATTTTTGACAAAACCTGTTATATTTCGTTGGTATTTCTTAACTGTGTACTCACCACAGATAAAACAGAAGTAGTCTGGACTGGTAACACAACGACGATGAGACATTTTGTCTAAATGCACTTTCAAACCTTAAAATACGTTCTTAATCACTTTGACACAACTAAGAGACCTCAGTGAATGTGTTCACTTCAGTTGATACTACTGAACTGAGAGAATGAACAGAAATTTAGCTCCAAGTTCCTGATACAACAGGTTCAATCTCGTTTAGCTTCAGACGGTGACATCTGAGACCAAACAAGTACGTTCCTGTCTGAACAGGTCGTGCCTAGACACCCTCAGGCCTACAACATCTACTGAGGGAGTCATTGCCTACACCACCTAGTGAAAGATGTCTGTTTATAAAAAGAGAAATCGTTTGGGAAAAAAAAACCTACTTCTTACCAAATTTATGTGTATAGCAGGTATATTATATTTGGGACCCCAAATCCAACCCTCTAACGACAAACACTATAAGTACAAGCTCGGGGTTTGACTAGTAGGGGGGAGGTTCATTAGTCTCCAGTTCATTAGTCGAGTGCTCTACCACTGAGATAATCTCGCCCCCCAATAAATGCGGCGAAATAACGGTGCCACGGTAATAAATAATAACAGTGCCACGGTGGGGGGGGGGGGGGGGGTAATTGTCCCCACCGTGGCACGGAGCATCTAGTCTATGTTTTAAGTTGTTTATTTTGTAGCGTAGCGATCATTTTTATCAGATATTGAGATCTGATAAGAGATCTAAAAGATAGTGTAGATAGTGTGGCCATGATGACCAAGTGCCGGCTGTTGAATTCGTGGACTAAAGGGAGTGGTGGACACTGATGAATACACTTCCTGCAGTCGTATATCGAGCTCACAGGAACCTGGAGTAAGTGAGCGAAGTAACCAGCTTCTAACTGTGAGTAGCTTTTTTTTTTTTAACCCAATAAAACGAGCGAAAAACAAAAGAGAAAATAAAAGAAGAAAAAGAAAAACTGCGCAAGTGCAACTGCAATGAGGTTAAACACTGCGGGGTGGAAAAGAGACAGGACTGCCTTATGTTGTGCGTGGCACATTTGTGAGTAGCTGCACTTTACTTGCTGTTTATATACTGACGCCGGTGTTACCTCTCGCACTGGTTACATGTCCACCAAGGAGGTTGCAATAGGCATAACCCTCCCAGCACCGAGATTCAGCGTCTCGCCCCGCAACACTGGTGACGTCATCTCGACAAGAATATTTTACTTTCCTTCTTCGCTCGTCAGAGACATTTTCCTTATTTATTATTACCTGCCAGAGGACTTTATCATTTATTTATTTATTATTATTTTAGAAGTAAATTGTGATATTTATGGAGACATATTATTATTTTATTTTATCATATGAAAAAAAGATTTATTTATTTTTACTTTTGAGAACACGCATTATTGGGACCCTTCTGTCAACATCCCTACGTCCCAATAATATATTTTTTAACATAAAACACCATTCTGATTCTTTGTGCATATTACTCCAGGGTGGCCTGAAGGCTGTAGTGTGGACAGACACTCTGCAAGCAGTGGTAATGGTGATATCTGCTACTATAGTAGCTGTGATAGGAACCAGGAGGGTTGGAGGATGGACAGCAATTTGGGAAGCAGCAGATCGGACAGAGAGGTTGGAGTTCTTCAAGTAAGTATAGCAAGGTTTGGTTCTTTCAAAATAGTAGAGGGTTGGTGTAATGATTGATGATTGCTTTGGTATGCTGGAGATCATGGTCGTCTATAAGCGCCCCCATGGGCTGAGGGTGATACAGGCTCCCCCCAAATCGGTAAAACTCTCTCAATCTCTCTCTCTCTCTCTCTCTCTCTCTCTCTCTCTCTCTATATATATATATATATATATATATATATATATATATATATACTGGAAAACGTACGTGCCTGTTAGTTTGTCTGTTTGTTCCTTCTACAAATCCACACCATTTGACCGATGTTGACCAAACATAGAACACTGGTAGTTTTGTGAAAACGACTTTAAAGTTTAATGTACTAAGATGTTCCTATTTAATTTTTTTTCGTACTTTCTTTTAGTTAAGGAATAATTTTAGCCCATAAAAAAATCTTAAGAAAAAACGTTAAAAGGTAGTGTGCAAACAAGGATATACCCGTGTGCTCACTGTGTAATGTTGCCCTGAAGATAAAACACATACTTCCAGACTGCAAAAGACTAGACAATTTACTCATGCCACAAGACTCACACACATTACTCGCAGAAGGTAGCCCACACATCAAAACTATACTACATTATCTAAAGAACACTAACATACACAACAAAATTCAAGCAACCACCCTCTAACTTCCAATTCTAACTGTTTATTTTAATATCATATGCATCTGATTTTATTACAATAACGCATTTCATATTTATTAATTTAAAAATGATTTGTGATTTATTTGTATGTATAGATATATATAAATAGAAACAATGTTAACACCATGTAAATGAATTCCACCACCCCTTTTCCAGTCCTTTATCTCAACAGCATCCCTATAAAATATTTTACAACAGTTGAAAACCTTGGAATCATATTTGATAGGAACCTTTCCTGAGAAAATAATATTTATCCTGAGACAGCTGAACCTCTCCCGCCATCTCCTGCCAACAAAGGCCCGTCAACTCCTTGTAACCTCTATAGTATTTCCCCAGTTTGGTTGTTTGGTGTACGGTGGGCTTTCTGGCGATCTCGAGGCAAAACTCAAACGCCTCGTGGACTGTTTCCTTCGTTTTATCCTCGGGATCCCCAGAGACTCCCACATATCACATTTCTTGCAGTCCTTTACCAAGGAATTCAATCCCATAGACCTTCTTATATCTTTCAACTTCTTAAATTTAAATCCTCTGTTCACTCCCGTAACACCCGATCTCGTCCTTCCGATCTTTATATTCCTTCCCACCGTACTGCATTATTAGAAAAATCATTTGTCACCCGTGCCATCTCGCTATGGAATTCCTTGCCTCTGTTTGTCCGCCATTCTACCAATCTAGAAACCTTTAAATCCCGACTTTTCTAACACTTATTATCCCTGCAAGTTTTACCCAATCCCTAGTTTATGTTCAACCAGTAGATTTTATCGTCGATACAAATGCAAAGTAATTTTTGTTTACTAATTTCTGCTGGACTTACGTACAGCAGACTCTTGAATCTGAGTTCACTCTATGAAAGGGAAAGTATTCCACTGTCAAAAGGTCAAATCTTCCGAATATTTGACCGTCCAAAAAAAAGTTATGAATAAACACTTTTTCACTCTGAAAAGTGTTGATTTTCAGATTCCATACTTTGCATTTGTAACGACGATATGCTGGCAGTATTTATAATTTTATATATTAAATTGTTTATTAGTTTGTAAATGCGAAATTATTCCTATGGGACATGTGCCGCGGAATAAGAATAAAAATTTTCATTATATTTAGGTATCTATTTTACAATGTATATCAGGTCTCATTAGGAATTGTGTCGTGGTGACAAAGTATCGAATGTGAAAATCACAACTTTCCAGAGTGAAAAACTTTTATTCATTACTTTACTTTTGGACAGTAAAATAGTCGGCAGATTCTACCTGTTGACAGTGGTCACTTTCCCCTTTAACTGTGTGAACTTAGATTCGAGAGTTTTCCGTCCATCAGTCCAACAGCAATCAGTAAAGATTGAAAATGAAAAATGCATTTTTTCACATTCGATACTTTGCATTTGTATCGACAATATATGATACTTTATCATTGGTATTAATTCTTATCGTGATGATTGTTGCAGCCTGGACCCAGATCCAAGACTTCGGATGAGTTTCTGGGTAGCCATCATCGGAACGCTGATATTCAGCATCAGTAACAGTCCGTTTCATCCTTCGTGCGTCCAGAGGTTCGTCTCACTCAACACACTCACCAAGGCTCGTTGGTGAGGAATAGTTTTACAAGTAGATCTTTATTTTAATCTAAATATAGTTGTGAAACATATCACATTGATAGCTTTAACAATGAAAACCTATTATTACAGAACTGTTCTGTTTATTTACCTGTTTTCATGGCATGGACCCTATTCAGAGCGACGGTGATTAATGATGAATTTAGAAGTCGGAATGTGACTTACGATTGATTACACATGTCAACATTTCATCTAAAAAAAACACTCGGAGCATCGGAGCGGTATGGTCTTCATAAAGGTTTTGGGGTCGCTGATTATGATGAGTGGATTGGTTAATCTTCATCACATCACATTCAAGGTCATTTGAAGGTCTAATACAGAAAAACCCCGTAGGAAAAATGTGAAAAAATCCATGCGTATGTTTTTGAGGTCCCTGAGTCCGAATCCGTAATTTGTTAATTATTATAAATTGACTTTTTCCTAGAGTCCTTGTGAAGGTCAAGAAAATCTGAAAAAAAAATCATTCAAAAATTCATTTTCTGGTAGGCAGTGCGGGTCAAACAAACTAAAGGTGGAAATCGTGATGTTTAATTGATTCTCATGATTGAAAAAAACTTTGGCTCCATCTTAGAGTGTTTCCGTTCTTGTTCCTTATTACATTTGGAAAGCTTAAAATAGAAACCAAAATTAACATATCTTATTTTAGATGAATGTGAAACATCTATAAAATGTATCAACAGAATCCGTCGTTTCCTAGTACCCAAACCGAAAATTACTTTGGAAGTTATAGTTTCATTAACTTTTCTCGAAAACGGCTACATATATTGCCTCAAAAATAATTTCATTCGTTTTTCTACGTTAGATAACCCATAAAAAGTGAATCTGCAAGTCTACAAATGTAATGAATAAACGCTATGATTTTTTCCACGCGAATTTTGCCGGTAATTCAGTGTTTCGGTGGTCGGATTCTGCTGGTTACGAACTCGACCTTTTAAATCAGGCATAGT
Organism: Gonocerus acuteangulatus; assembly: GCA_946811695.1. Taxonomy (NCBI): domain Eukaryota; kingdom Metazoa; phylum Arthropoda; class Insecta; order Hemiptera; family Coreidae; genus Gonocerus; species Gonocerus acuteangulatus. Next base: position 112,537,401 of record OX328125.1, read on the forward strand.
ATTTTCGTACTAAATTTGATCAAACTAGAATCATTTTTACGGAAACAAATACTAAATGTTAGGTGAAACTTACATAAGTGAAACTGCATCTAAATCGGATAAGACAAACAGACAAAAATTCTAAAAATCGTTGTTTTGGGTACTATTGCGTTCAAAAAGGCCCTAATAGTATTTTGTCCCATATGTCTTCCATTTACAGACAGCGATCCCTTACAATTTTATTATATATTGTAATGATATTTTACATTACAAATTTAAAATTTTGAAAAATTAACAGAAAATTCTGAAGATAATCAAAAAGCTCATTGATATGTTGGATTCATTGCTGGGATAAGCAAATATTCTAGCAGTCTATACAGGTAGCATTGAAGACCGGTAGGACGCTCCCGCCAAGAAAGTTAGTCAATCTGTTGAAACAAAGCTCCAGTCTCATACATGCAGTTCAGTTGAATGGAAGATCTAATCATACGGCAGTTCGGTTGAAAAGAAGATACAGTCTCATACGTGCAGTTCAGTTGAATGGAAGATCTAATCATACGGCAGTTCAGTTGAAAAGAAGATACAGTCTCATATGTGCAGTTCAGTTGAAAAGAAGATACAGTCTCATACGTGCAGTTCAGTTGAAAAGAAGATACAGTCTCATACGTGCAGTTCAGTTGAAAAGAAGATACAGTCTCATATGTGCAGTTCAGTTGAAAAGAAGATACAGTCTCATACGTGCAGTTCAGTTGAATGGAAGATCTAATCATACGGCAGTTCGGTTGAAAAGAAGATACAGTCTCATACGTGCAGTTCAGTTGAAAAGAAGATACAGTCTCATACGTGCAGTTCAGTTGAAAAGAAGATACAGTCTCATACGTGCAGTTCAGTTGAAAAGAAGATACAGTCTCATATGTGCAGTTCAGTTGAAAAGAAGATACAGTCTCATACGTGCAGTTCAGTTGAAAAGAAGATACAGTCTCATACGTGCAGTTCAGTTGAAAAGAAGATACAGTCTCATACGTGCAGTTCAGTTGAAAAGAAGATACAGTCTCATATGTGCAGTTCAGTTGAAAAGAAGATAGTCTCATATGTGCAGTTCAGTTGAAAAGAAGATACAGTCTCATACGTGCAGTTCAGTTGAAAAGAAGATACAGTTGAGTTCAGTTGAAAAGAAGATACAGTCACATACAGTTGAAAAGAAGATCCAGTCTCATACGGTAGTGCAGTTCAAAAGAAGCTACAGTCTAAATCGTGATCCAGTTAGATGCAGTCCTAAGGCAGCTCTAGTTCAGTGCATAGCTAGTCACATATGTTCGTCAGTTTTCATGAAGCCTAGGCTCAGTCCGTTAATGGAGATACTGTTGTAAAGGAGATCCTGTCCTATGCAGTTAATACCAAGCTGGCTTTATATCAGGTAATGCTTGTTTATCCATATGCCTGGATGTAGCTTATCCATGAGTTTTTTATTTTTTTTTTTTATTATTTAAAATTATCTCTGTTCTACTTTGGACTCGAACCCGACCCCTGAGATAAAGAGTTTTTAAAATTAAATATTATACATCTTGTCGACCCAACGTGGCGCAATTCTTTAATTTAAAATATTTTAATTCATTCTTTTAATTTAAATTATAACATTTTGGCACATCAACGTGTGGCTATTTCAAAATTTTTAATTTAAATTATAACATTTTATATATATATATATATATATATATATATATGAGTGATTTTAATAATACTCAGGAGTATTTCACAGGTCTGTTTTCTTCTTCATCATCGGTATTTCGTTCCTGTACTTCCTGAGCTGCTTCATGGGCCTCGTCATCAATGCAGAATACGAACACTGTGATCCTAAAGTCTTAGGGGTAAGTATGAACATGGATGTTCTGTTTCATGCATGCTCTCTTGTAATGAACATGTTCCACTGATCATGTTACAACATTAATTGTTATCTATTTACATTTTTTAGAGGTTTCCCCCGTGCGATTGGGTTTAGGTTTTATAAGATGGTTGTATTGAAGGTCCTCGTATTCCGTCGGGCTAGGATGAGGGAATAAGGGTGAGAGAAGGCTATATTTCCAATATAGGAAATGGTAGAGCCGTGTCTGATATTGGAATGTTCAGAAGATTTTCAGTACATTGACATACATGTGCTAAAGAACCCGTGGTGACTTCCAAAGGGGTCAAGTCATTTTCTAAAATTTTTGAAAAACAATAAAATCAATGGGGTCTCCCGTGGTCTAATGGCTAGCGCCTTGGATTCATAAGCGGGAGATGGTGGGTTCGATTCCCAACCTCTGGCAGGAATTTTATCATCCCACGGCTCGCTGGTAAAATTCCTCGCTGCACCCTGGATGTCGGCGCTAATGACCTAGATGTAGATGCGCCGTAAAAAAAAAAAAAAAAAAAAAAAAAATAAATAAAATCAATCTTTTTCTTATGACAATCGAAAAATATTGATTTTATTTTATATCTGTTTTATATGGGATGTTAAAGTATAAAAAAAAAAAAAAAAAAAAAAAAATCTTCGAAAACAAAATGGGGGTGGTATGCCTGACGAACGGAAATCCTATTTTCCCAAGAGCGATAGTCTGTAAGCAGCAATTTATAAAATTATTTTGAAATAAGAGGTAAAATATAGTGAAGTACCTAGGATTTTTCTGATATATTGTTTTTTTTTTTTTTCGAAAATGGGTAATTTTCTATTAAAAAAATCTGTCCATTATCGGTCATAAAATCGTTATAATTCAATAAATCGAAAAAAAAATCTAGGTACTTTTCTAAAAAATGCCATCAGGAAGCTGCAGTTAAACTTTGAAGTGTGAAAATCAACAGATCGCATCGCCCGATTTGGAAAACATAGTCTTCACAAAATCTACTTTAAAGTTTAATGTATTGAAATTTTCATTTTAGCACTTTCCTCCGAAGGAAAGTAGCTATTGAGGTTGCACTCATGACGGAATTTTTGAAAAATTTCTTCAAATCTTTATCGATCCTACCTAGTAGACACCGAAAATGACCCCCGTTAAAATTTATATATATATATATATATATATATATATATATATATATATATATATATATATACATATATATATATGCATATATATATATATATATATGTATATATATACATATATATATATATGCATATATATATATGTATATATATATATATATATATATATATATATATATATATATATATATATATATATATATATATATGTCTGTTAACACGATAGCGGCCAGAGTTTTTGTTTTTTCTTCACGAAACGTGGTATATAGCGTTCAATTAGCAAACGATTGAACGAGTTCGTTAACCACCAAAATCGGTCCACCGGGAGGAGGGGTTTACCCCGAACCCAAAACACTAATTTGACTCTGCCGGCCGTAGTTTTTGTTATATTTCAACGAAACTCGGTATTCGTTATGTTGATATAAAGATAGACATACGTTGTAAAAATAAACTAAATCGGTTTATTAGGAGGGGGGTTTACTCCGGACCCACATTACCAATTTGCCACTACCAGCCGTAATTTTTGTTACATTTCAACGAAACTCGGTAATCGTGGTGGTAATCAACAGAGAAAAATGGGTTGTAAAGATAAACTAAATCGGGTTATTTGGAGGGGGGGGGGGTTTACTCGGGACCTAAAGTACTAATATACTCATACCGGTCGTAATTTCTGCTCTATTGTAACGAAACGCGGTATACGTCGTGGGTATCTCATGAGAAAGAATTGTTGTAAAAATTAAGTAAATCGGTCGATTGGAAAGGAGGGTTTACTTAAAACTCTGTTTCATTAGAATTAGCCGGCCAGACGTAGGTCCCCAAAGGCTCCGCGAGGAGCGCTATTTCCCACTATGGGGACTGTATCCTGTTCCTGCGTCAGATCAAAAGACGGAAAATAAAGTTTTTGTGTATTTATTATGTAGTACACTATCATATATTAACATAACTCTGGTAGCAAATCATTTACAAAATTAATAATTGAACAGTTCTCATAAGAAATGCACATGAGCAGAACTATTCACGTTTTTATTTTATTTAAATAGGTTATTTACAGCAAATTATTCAGTAATGTAGTGTACACTACAAAAATTCTGAGGAAAGTACTTAGTTATGCAGCTCCTGCGTGACGGACTTTTTTTTTCTTATTAAATTTTTTTCTCATGATTTCTTTTAATAAACATTAAAAAAATGTTTTTTTTTATTTTGAACTGTTTCGGGAATTTATGGCAGATTTAAAAACTGTTCCGCCTCAGAAACTCTTGGATATCATTTTTGATTTGTTAAGGAAGCATTTAAGCCCTTAAAAAAAAGTTACATGTTAGTATTAACCCTTAACGTACTTGGAATAGCGTTCTGTCGTAGTTATCTAGTAATGCCAGTAGATAGAGCTAGGATCAGGAGCAGGAAGGGATGAAGGATTTATAAAGTGGAGAAAATAACATGGGCGTAAATAGGGGGGCTGCCCCCCCCCCCGAAATTTGGATTTGATGGTAAAAATGTGTCATACAACCCTTAAAAATAAATTAAATAAGATCACTTAGTTCATAAAAAATGTTTTATTTTAGATCTAATACCTGTGCGCGTTTATCTTAACTGCTTGCTTATTTCCAGTTGATCAAGACAAATGACCAGATCCTGCCATACTTCGTTACTGATGTGACTGGTTCCTACAGGGGATTGCCGGGTCTCTTCCTTGCTGGTGTTGTAGCTGCCGCGCTCAGGTATATCTCACATATGCAAATGTATAATCGGTAGATATTGAATGAAATGAAGATATCTCAAGCATTTCTACCGGTTCTTTCCTAGGCGATACTACGGCGGGTACGGTAACTGGATGTGTTTAGGGCGTCTATGCCACTGAGAGACTTGAAGGGCTTGAGGTAAAGAAGTGGCAACGGCGCAGTTGTTCCCAATATATTGGTGTGCAGGCCTTGAGTGAATTCCAGAAGACTGTCTGCCTATTCAGGGATCAGGCTTCAGGACCGTGAAGAGTCAGCCAGTCGTGATTGGTAGTGATAGCTGGGACTCACCGCTGAGTGGTGGTGGCATGACGCCGATGATCGGTGTCAAATGGAAGACATTCTGCACTTTCTGTCGTAAGGATCCTCAAGCAGACATGATCTCCACAGCTCATCTGTTATTCGTTATGGATCAAGCATAGTACTTTCAAAACACATTATATCCCTACTTATTCCGACTTCCGATAATAACAATATTTCCACTATCATGAACGGGTTCTGAACATGGCGATTATTAACCTGATTATGTCAGTTCTAATTAATGTAATTAATCTAATTAACTTTCCTTTTGAATACCTTTCTGACTATACTATTCCATATGTTTCTGGGCCTTCCATGCTCCTTATTTAAACCATACTCTTGTCCTTAATTGTTTTGTTGGGATCAAACCAGTAAAGAAATATTTTCAGCTGATTTTACCCCAGATTACTTCTTATTGTTGTAATTCTGAATTTACATCCATATTCGTCGTATGTTCGTTTTATTCCTCACAGGCATTGCATTTCCATTGCTTGGAGTCATGGGCGTATATAGGGGGGGGGGCAGCAGCCCCCCCCCGCCCGAAATTTTCATTTGATGGTAAAATGGTGTCATAAACCCTTTAAAAATAAATTAAATAACATCACATAGTTCATAAAAAATAGTTTATTTTAGGTGTAATAGCGTTTTAGTTGCCTAAAACTATTCCAAGTTCTAAATTGTTATTATTCTATACTCCGGAAATGGTCTCAGCCCCCCCCTCCGAAATTTTCCCAGCCCCTCCCGAAATTATTTCCTATATACGCCCATGCTTGGAGTTGGCTTGTGCGCTTCGAGGACCCGCTCGTATGAGAATTTATGTGTTTTTGTGCACTGTTTTCCATTGCTTTTCTATTTCTCTGATATCTAGGGGTTTTACAGTGTTACATGAAAATACGTTTACTCCTATTCCTCGCCGGGTCGGGATCCGTTGAGGTTCTAAAGAATGGTCTGGCTATGGGACCTGCATCTTCTCGAATAGCTCTTCTGAGACTCAGCGTGACGTCGAAATGGAACCGTTTCCAAAGCAGTCCAAGCCAACGCCGCTGTAACATTCTTCTCTAACTCTTCGTCGTACTATTCATGTCGTCAGCTGCTGTCAAAGTCGAAGCTCAGACGAAGTTTTGTCACTGTTCAAAAAATATTTAGCAGCCATAATTCTTGCTGCAGGACTCGTAGTTTGTATTAGTAGCACGTTAGGTAAAAGTGAAGTTTCACGCCCTCCAAACCGATTTCTTTAACACTTTTCACAACAATGTATTTTGATGCACTAAACACGAATACGTTAAAAAAAAAAACCTTCGCATTTAACTAGGAAAGAAGTTATTAAGCACTAAAGTTCACAGTTAGGAAGGTTATAAAACTAGGCATTGGGATACAGAACTCTCATTTGAAATGTTCATAAACCATTTATTCAAAAATATTGTTAATTTTAAGGGCATCCTCACCCGTCGTCACATGTCGCTTAAGGGTATACGTGCTATGCGTTTCCGCTCGCTAAGCTCACTCAAGAAGATAAAAAAAACCCCAGTCAATCCAACTCGCTAAAATTAATAGAATTCTATTAATTTTAGCGAGTTGGATTGACTGGGGTTTTGTTATCTTCTTGAGCGAGAGTAGCGAGCGGAAACGCATAGCATTTATGCCTTAAAGTCATGTATGCCTTAAAGTCGTCACAAATTTAGTTGTTTACATTAGCTCTCATAACCTGCACAACAGTGAACTTTAGTGCTTAATAACTTCTTTCCTAGTTAAATGCGAAGGTTTTTTTTTTTTAACGTATTCGTGTTTAGTGCATCAAAATACGTTATTGTGCAAAATTTGAAAGAAATCGGTTTGGAGGGCGTGAAATTTCTCTTTTACCGCTCTTTTTTTTTTTATAAACCTAACTATTCAGGAATTAAAACTAGTAGTACCGATAGAGTGGACCGTAGAGAACAAACAGCATAAGGAATAAATCCAACAGGTGAGGCTAAAGGAAAGTGCACAGAGTGGACCAGCTGACAAAGCAGACAGCAACGATTTCAACTCTTACAGCTGGTATAACATGGGCTGCAGCCCCTCCCCCCGAAATCGGCAAAAATGTCATAAAAACCTTAAACATAAATTAAATAAGATCACTTAGTTCAGAATATATATATATATATATATATATATATATATATATATATATATATATATATTATTACAATTTATTTATTAATGTTAACATTTTGTTCGAAGCTGACGTATCCATATAGACCTAATAATTTGCTAATCACCTCCGTTGTGGTCAAGCAATAAATGGGGGGGGGGGTCTTCCCGTGGTCTAGTGGGTAGAGCCTTGGATTCATAAGCGGGAGATGATGGGTTCGATTCCCACTGGCGGAATTTTCTCATCTCAGGACTCATTGGGAAAATTCCTTGCTGTACCCTGGATGTCGACAATAATGGCCTAGATATCGATGCGCCGTAAAGAAAAAAAAAAAGGGTGTAATAGCGTTTCAATTGGCTAACTTTTCCAAGATCTAGTTTGTTAGTATTCCCTACCCCTCAAATTATTTTATTTTATTGCCCATGTGGCATAACAACGTTTTTCGCTCTTTCCTCTACCATTTTGATCTCTCAACCTCTGCTCTATAAGAACCCTATGTTACTGCGAGAAATTCTCTTCCACAGAGGAACAAACATGTTATATAGTGTTAATACAGGAATGGTCTTATGTATAAGTAGTATCAGATGTTACAAAATCGTATGTGGCTATGCAGCGTACAATTTTAGTCCCTTGTTTGTATTTTCTACATAGATCAACATTTAACACCAAGGTGTTGTTTGTTGCAGCACCATGTCCGCTAATATGAATACAGTTTCTGGTACTATCTATGAAGATCTTCTCGAGCCGCTGATAGGCAAGACATCGGAAGCACAGGCCAGCAGACACCTCAAGATTCTATCAGCGGTGTTCGGTATTCTATGCTTGGGCATGCTCCTGATTCTGGAGCACCTCGGATCTCTCATTGAGGTAATGTTTACTCAATCATAAAACCAGTTAATTACTGGTATCCATTCATGATGGCATAGAAACTATTACGGATAAACGGTTAGAAATAAAGTTGTTTAATATCGATTCATCAGTTTTACTGATTATTAGGGAACGGATGTTCATGTAAAATAAAAATTTCTAAAGATGAACTTCATTTTAGAAAATTGTTTGCAACCACATGCATTTTTAAATTGTCAAACGTGAAATGACGTCGGTCTGATCTCAGTATATTTTTGAAGCGACTGAATGATCTTTCAACATCTACTGGAGTCACTAGTGTGCATGGGCACATATTAGGAGAGGCTGAGGCGGGGATGCAGCCCCCTCCTCGAAATTTTGATTTAATCTGTATAAACATGTCATAAAAACCTCCATAATAAATTAAATAAGATCACTTAGATCAGAAAAAATATTTTTTTGGGTGTAATAGTGTTTTAGTTGGCTAACTATTCCAAGTTCTAGATTGTTAGTATTCCATACCCCCCCCCCGAATGGGTTCCCAGCCTTCCTCCCCTAAATTATTTCCTATATACGCCCCTGCTGGTGTGTATTTGAAGGCTCCAATCTCCATGGGATTCAACTCAACTGTTAAACATCTACTTGCTGTTTTGCCACTGTAGATGTCTACAATAATCTGGAATCTTTCAACCCAGGGGTTTTTCCCAGACAGATTTTTTAACTTCATTTTTTGTTTATTCCCCTTTATCTCCTTCCAAAACCTGGATTGTACCTATAACTCCCTGTATGATTGCAATGCTATCCGTTAATAACACGCATTTTGTATCTAGTCTTGATAAAATATATATATACAGCCACCTTTGCTTCTTGAAATTATAAAAGACACAGTCATGTAGACTCAATGGGTAAAGTATTATTTTCTTTCTCGGTTTCCTCTTTATTTCTTTAATTACAAAATAATAAAAAAATATCACAATATGTAGCAAAAATATTTATGGCAGAATATGTAAAAATTTGGAATTTTGACAAAATATGTAAAATAAAAACTGTTTAGAAGCTTTAAAATCACTTAAAACGTTCAGAATTACATCAACACTTACGATTTACGAATCAGAAAAAAAATATGTAAGTACAATAACATCCGTTCCCTAATGATTATTATACAGAGTTTTAATACTTATTTTAAAAATTAGTAAAAATATTTGTATTGAGAAGGTAACACTGTCTCCTTGCCCTTTAGCTTACCGCTGCCTTGGGAGGCCTAACATCAGGATCCATCCTGGGTATCTTCCTCCTCGGCATGTTCATCCCGCATGCTAATAGTCTAGTAAGTAGTGAATATGTACTTTATTCTATCTGTACGAATTGATTCAGCTAAAATTTGGCACATTTTCTTTTTATAACACCGCACTTCAAACTTCAGGGCCCACCAGGACAGAATGTGGTCTGCTGTTCACACTGATGATTCACAACAAGAATCTTAATAGTTGACGAGAAGTTCATTTCAAATTCAACTTTTTCCATTTGGAGCTCACAATTTTCACAACTAAAATTCAACTTTCTAACTATCAAATTGAATTGTATATATATATATATATATATATATATATATATATATATATATATATATATATATATACCAGGTCATTCAAAAAGTCCTGTCGTTTTTTGGGGGGAAATTATAAATAAATAAATATTTTCAAATAATCACCTTTATTCATCAAAATATCCACCGTTACAGTCGGTAACCTTCTCCCAACGAGATGGTAAAGCCCAAATTCCTTCCTTAAAAAACTGTTGATTTTTACTGCAAAAATAAGTGGTCAGTTCGTGAATTAGGTTGTCACGGTCTTGAAAACATTTCTGTCTCAGATTGTTGTCGAGATCTCTGAATAGGTGATAATCAGTGGGTGACAGGTCAGGGGAATATGGTGGGTGAGGCAAAACTTCCCAGCCTATTTCTGTCAATTTTTCAAATTTCTGTCAATTTTTCAAATTTCTGTCAATTTTTCAAATTTCTGTCAATTTTTCAAATTTCTGTCAAAAATTGACAGAAATAGGCTGGGAAGTTTTGCCTCACCCACCATATTCCCCTGACCTGTCACCCACTGATTATCACCTATTCAGAGATCTCGACAACAATCTGAGACAGAAATGTTTTCAAGACCGTGACAACCTAATTCACGAACTGACCACTTATTTTTGCAGTAAAAATCAACAGTTTTTTAAGGAAGGAATTTGGGCTTTACCATCTCGTTGGGAGAAGGTTACCGACTGTAACGGTGGATATTTTGATGAATAAAGGTGATTATTTGAAAATATTTATTTATTTATAATTTCCCCCAAAAAAACGACAGGACTTTTTGAATGACCTGGTACATATACATATATATATATATATATATATATATATATATATATATATATATTATACATATGTGTGTGTGTGTGTGTGTGTGCGTGCTTGTGTAATGATATCTAGTAAGTATGCTAATGTTGTAGGGAGCTATAACAGGAGGTGCCTGTGGATTGTTTGCCCTACTGTTGCTATTCCTCGGATCTCGAGCTGCTATAGCTGCGGGAGACCTAGTCTATCCCGTCAAGCCTGTATCTATAGACGGATGTTCCTTCAACATAACAGGGATGAAGCTGTGAGTATTGATTATAGTCTCTGGAGTTCATTGGTTAAGCTTCTTTCTTGGGTTGTCATCTGCTGGTCGTTGCCCCAGTTGTGGCCAGTGGAATTTTTCTTTTTTTTTTTTGGTACTAAGCTCTCTAGAAAAATCCTCGAACCACCATGGATATTTAGGAAGACTGGTAACTTAGACAGAGCCTAGAAGCAGATCCGAGAAAAATAAAATAAATATAAACTTCATTTTTTCATAACCACCATATTATCATTCAATAACCACTTTCATTCAAATAAATCATTTTATTCCATAACCACCATATTATCATTCAATAACCACTTTCATTCAAATAAATCATTTTATTCCATAACCACCATATTATCATTCAATAACCACTTTCATTCAAATAAATCATTTTATTCCATAACCACCATATTATCATTCAATAACCACTTTCATTCAAATAAATCATTTTATTCCATAACCACCATATTATCATTCAATAACCACTTTCATTCAAATAAATCATTTTATTCCATAACCACCATATTATCATTTAATAACCACTTTCATTCAAATAAATCATTTTATTCCATAACAATTTTCATATAATAAATAACTTTTATTTAATAATGAATACAAAAAATAATGCATGAAAATATTATTCATTATTCAGAATGAAATGTCATTTTTATTCATTAGTCCGAACTTTTTTATGCCCGACACACAAATCTTTACCCCAAAGGTAATGGGCACCTTGTCATATTGAAATTGTTCAGGAGAGCCAATCTTCTCCAACTTTGAATTATTAAAATTGGTTTATTTGTTACTTACCTATATAAACAGTTTAAAGACAATTTTTGTCATTGTTATTGAAATTGATACGTAATTGTAAGTATTTATCATAGTCAAACAAAACCAAGTCCTCCACATGGTGTCTTTTACCTCTAATGAAAACGCACATGATTTTATTATTCACTGTCTTATCTTCATTATTTATGGGAACAGGACATAGTGCCCTATACCATTATATTGATCGAAAAAATACACATTAAGAACATGTTGTTTAGTCTATTATATAAAAAATAATCGCTAAATGTGTTGGTAAGCGCAAATCTCGAGAACACCTGAACCGATTTCGCTAATTCTTTTTTTTGTAATATTCCTTGAAGAACGAGGATGGTTCTTACGGAGAGAAAAATTAAAAAAATTGCCTGAAAAAGTCTAAAAACAACACTTTTTGGGTCTTTTTTTACTTCCTTAACGCAAATTCATTTTTAAATAAAAACATATGTTCTCAATTACAATATTTTTAACAGTTTCGCTTTAGGTTATTTGTGCATAAGCAAAAATTCACTTTTTGTTTATATTGTTTTAAAATATATACTTTTTTATTTAAGTTTATAACTATAACAGTAATAATAAGAACATGTGGAGGCCCGGCGGCCGTGAGTGTTAAGGCTTGAGAACTTAACACTCTGCGCCAAGGGTCGTGGGCTCAATTCCCACTAGAGGTGCTGGCTTTTCTTTAGAAAAAAAAAAGGCACCAGCTGTATCCTGGCTAGAAAAGGGTGGTAACCTATAGATAACCCGTCCTAAAATTCTTAGTTAATAATAATGGACGTTAAAATTTAAATAAATAAGAACATGCAATCACTAGGTGATAGCCACAAATTTTTAAAAAATTACAAAAGTGTTGTGTGTTTGGGACTTACTAAATATGCCTCCTATAAGGTGGCGGACAAATTTAGGCAGAAGAACTCGAAATGCAATGAATCAAATTAATTATCAATCTAATCGTACTGGCCAGGAACGTGAAGATCGTAATTAACATGAAAGCCTTCGGTTAAGACAGACCCGTGAAGCACGACATTCGACTAATAATGGTGCAAGTTTGAATCGAGCTGCTGTCAATTGATTACAGTGCCTACAACTGTGTTGCTATTGGACCTATGAACTCAGTTTGACTATAAACAAATCCCAAGGGCAGTCAAGTGTTTGTGGTATTAATCTAGAAAACCTATGTTTCTCGCAGAGTCAATAGTATGTTGCCTGTTACCGTATTGGAAAACCATCTGCTCTGTTTGTTTACGCGCCAGGTTAATCAAACAAAAAATATCGTTTACCATAAAGTACTGCAATAAAGATGAAACTTAGTTTAGAATATGTAAGTAAAAATAAAATGAAATATAATAAGTAGGTATCATAATAAGAAATCTGAAATTGTAATTTTCATTGTGATTTTTTAGTGACTATTAAAAGAATTTTAAGTGTTTTATAATTTCATTTTCTGACATTATGTAATTGTTGACTTATTAATTTTATTTTTTGTTTTTTTATCTTACTAGCTGACCTGGTGTCCCAAATAGCAGAAAGTTTGCTGGGTCAGCTAGTCAATTTAATAAATAAATGGACATGGTATCCTTTACCTCATGGACACAGAAATATAAGAGAGCTATTTTTGATCCCTTTTGTATCTATACAGGTTAATTTAAAGAAATTCTCCAGTAATGCGGCTTAAAATAAATACCACAGCAAGGATTGTGCTGTTATACATTTTATTTTTTTAATTTATAATAATTCCGTCTAATTGTAATTTTTTTTTTTTTTTTTTTTTGAAGAGCAATTTATAAGAAAATGTTGGATATGTTTCAGGAATCCCCCAAAAGAGGCAGTGACAGGCCGAGCCTTCCCTCTGTTCGAGATCTCCATCTTCTATTACGTGCCTATCGGCTGTACTATCACTATGCTAGTAGGATTGGTAGTTAGCTACTTGTCGGGGCCTAATAGACTAGATAGCGTAGACAGGAGACTCCTCAGTCCAGTCATCAGGCCACTGGTTCCTGTTTACAAGCCTGTACTTGTAGATTCTTCCAAGGAGCCTGTAGTGGTCTTCAGGCAGCAACAGTCATGATGTTATTACATTCACATTAAAGATCTGTATTACAAGGATTTTACTTTTGGTAGTACACTGCCTCAAGTGTTTAAGTTTTTATATATTGTGTATATATATATATATATATATATATATATATATATATATATATATACATATATATATATATACATACACACATACAAACCGTGTGCCCGCGACTTTATCCGTGTGGAAAGTGACTTAGGGCAGCACTTTTTGGATATATCTTTTGGTTTATTTCAGATTATAAACACCGTCATTTGGGCATTTATTATTAAATTTTAACGTCCATTTATTATTAACTATGAATTTTAGTACGGGTTATCTATAGGTTACTACCCTTTTGTAGCCAGGATAGGGCTGATGCCATTTTCTTTATTCTAAAGAAAAACCGCCACCCCTAGTGGGAATCGAACCCAAGACCCTTTGGCACGGAGAGTTAAGTGCTCACGCCTTAACGCTCAGGACCACCGGGCCTCCATTTGGGCATTTACAAAAAAATTTACTTTATAGTAATGCTTCTATATACACGATATTAGACATATAGCCATCCGCGATCAAAGCACACAGGCTGCTGGGATTGCTAACACGTGGCAGAGCCTCATAAAGCTGACCCCTTAGTGATTGTTAACCCCTGGTCTGTATAGAGTGTCTGATAGACAGCAGCTTCTAGAAGATTAAGTTAAACAAGAAAATTAGAGTTAAATTTAAGAAGAATCTGAAAAAAAAAAAAAAAATAATGTTGGTGACAGAAATGATTGGTGCAGTTATAATCATTTCTGTCACCAACACTAATTTTTTTCAGATTCTTCTCAACGGCCACTAAAACTCCAATTTTCTGCACTACTTAAAATTGTCTCAGTAGGTATTATATTTTATATATATTGTATTAATAGATTTTCTTATTGTTTATGTTTATATAATTATTGGCAGATTATTATTGTATTATTATTTGATATTGTCAACACTGTGATGATATAAAAGTTGTATGTTGGCAGACTTGTTACCCTGTTAAATATCAATAGAGTCCAAACATAAAATTCTATTACCTGGAGGAAGATGACTTTTTATATTTTATAGATACAGACATTTTTATTAATTTTCCAATGAATTAAAAAATATCTTATTTAAATATTTTAGTTCAGTTTTCTTATTCACTATTTTTAAAATATAAATATTTTCTTTTATTTTAAACTCCCTCAAGTTTCTTTCTTTATCTCAGCTCTCTAAATTTGCGAAGTCAAACATATTTCATTTGCATAGCGTGGTTAGCAAGAGCTGTTCTATTATCATGTTCAACATTTTTTTAAGCAATTGTGATCATTCTCCTACGTACAATTTTTTTACGGACCTTATAATTAATTTTATATATCATATATTTCACTTAGCAAAGTCAGGAGATGAACATTGATGCAAAGATTGGGAAATAAAATTACAAAGTTAGCGGACGATAATAGTGGAGATCACATCAAGACAGAAACTGGTGGAGAAGAGCTTGGGACTGACACTGGTGGGAAATACAAATATTCAAGCTTGTTATTGATTAATAAAATGTAATGATATTTTTTATTGTTGTCACTTCATTGTAATCCCCAACATCCATAAGCCATCATAAACACATGTAGAAATATATATACTTCCGACTGTACTCCTCAGTGTCCTTCTATAGCTCAGCAAGGTTCCTTCGGACCATTTTTAAGGCATCTGGGAGCCAAAAGAGGATATGTGTGTGTGTATATCTGTACTTTCGTGACTATTCGGGTCTGAAACATGGACATTTTTTTTTTTTTTTTTTTTTTTTGTGATAGAGAAATAGCACTTAACAGGTATATAATTATACTGCTTGTCATAAAACAATCCTAACTTAATAAATGGTGGCATTACCCACCCAATGATAGAAAAGGCCGTCATGCAGGAGCTGCATAACTAAGCACTTTCCTCAGAATTTGGGTAGTGTAGACTGCTTTCCAGAACAATTTGCTTAAAATATCCTACATACATTTATATATATATATATATATATATATATATATATATATATATATATATATATATATATATATATATATTTCTTTATTGATTATTACATCCTGTATATAAATACATCTGGTAATATGATGAATGATACAATATGGAGGTTCTGTGCTCAAGGCCTTCCAACTTCATCCTCGATTAACGCCAGAAAGACGCTCAGATGACGTTGAAAGGTGCCTACTCAAGCTCCCTTCTGCTCCGACCAGTAGCTGGAGTCGAAGAGAGATCGGTGAGCCACAGAAAATTGTTGCACTTGAATAAAGGGAAAGCCATTGCTAACACTTCACTTGGTCACTGCAGCAGATCTCTAGGCCAATGTCTTTTGAGTCCCCTCGGTGGAGAGAGTGGGTGGGTGGCACTTGATAGGAAGAGGACTTCAGGATTTTGATGAGTGGAAAGTTTAGGATGGAAACGTTGGAATCTGGATAATACATCATCATTAACGAGTGGGATATTGAGGTCTTTATGGAGGTTAAGGTTGGAAACATAAAAAGGAGCATCGACTATTGTTCTTAGGACCTTGGATTGGAATGTTTGAATGCGTCTGACATTCGATGTTTTCGCAGTTACCCATAGTTCTGAACCGTATGTCCAAATGGGTTGCAGTAGTGATTTGTAAATGATCAGTTTGTTTTCAGTACTTAAATGTGATTTGCGGTTTAACAGTCTATAGAGTTGTCCAAATCGTCTGTTAAGTTCTTGTCTTTTAAGTTTTAAGTGATGTTTCCAGGTAAGTCGGGAGTCCAAGTGTAGTCCGAGGTAGTGAACTGCATCAGAAGAGGGTAATGGGACGTTGTTGAAGTGTACTGGTGGACAGGAACTGCGCCGGAGGGTGAAGGTGATGTGATGGCATTTTTCCTCATTTACCTTGATTCTCCATTTTTTACACCATTCTTGAATTTTATTCAAGTGGGACTGAAGATTCTGCGACGCAGTGTTAGAATTTGGGTGGGATGCTAGGATAGCTGTCGTCTGCATAGGTTGCTAGAAGGGTATCGGGACTTGTTGGAACATCGGCTGTATACAGGGTGTAGAGCACAGGGCCCAGAACACTGCCCTGGGGAACTCCCGCTTCCACAGGATAATATTCTGAGTACTCTGATCCTTGTCGGACCCGAAAATGCCTATTTGATAAGTAGGATCGTAGGATGAGGTATAGGGTGCTGGGAAGAAAGGTTTTGAGCTTGTAGAGGAGGCCCTCATGCCATACCTTATCGAAAGCTTGAGCAACGTCCAGGAATGCTGAAGTGCAATATTCTTTTTGCTCTAGGGATGAAGATATTCGATCTACAACGCGAAGACCCTGTACTGTGGAGTGTTGGGAACGGAAGCCAAACTGGTGCGTGGGCAGGATATTTTGACTGTGAAGGATAGGTTGGATTCGTTTGAGGAGTAATTTTTCGAATATTTTAGATAGGATGGGTAGTAGGGCTTATAGGGCGATAGGATGAAGGGCAGTGTGTTGGTTTTCCAGGTTTAGGGAAGAGGATGATAATAGAGAATTTCCATAGGAGTGGGAAGTAGGTGGTGCGGAAAATACAGTTGTATAGGTATGTGAGGAATGTGATAGCTTTAGTTGGGAGCTGGCGAATGATTTCAGATGTTATTAAATCAAAGCCGGGAGATTTGCGCCTTTGTAGCTTGGTGATGATATGCTTGACCTCGGAAGGATATATGGGTTTAGGAGGCAAGGATAGTGGAAGGGGAGATTCGAGGAATTCGATTATTTTTTAATAATGTGTAGGGTCATTGTGATCAGGATGAGGAGTAAAGGTTTTCTGGAGGTGAGTTCCAAAGAGGCTGGTCTTTTCTTCATCGGAAGAGGCCCAAGTGCCATCTTCACGACGGAGAGGAGAAGAGACAGGATGATACTTCAAGATTTTTCTTGTTGTTTCCCAGAGGGAGTTGTCATGAGTGTTAAGGGTAGAGAGGAAAGTGTTAAAGGATTCGGAGCGATGGGAAGATAGCTGCTGTTTTACAAGCCTACTAAGGTTATTGTAAGAACGGCGGTCTTCAGGATGACGAGTTCTTTGCCACAAGGATCGAGCTTTTCGCTTTTCCCCAATAAGTTGGAGTATGGCTTTAGGAAGAGAAGGGATTTTTGAGGGAACGGTTCTTTGATGAAAAGGAGTGGATGCTTTCCAAGCACATTGTTGGATTGAGGTAGTAAAGGAATTTACAGCGATATCTAGGTCTTCAGGAGTTTTTAGAGGGATCTTCAGGTCAATTGTTTCTTCAAGTAAAAACCTGAAAAGCTTCCAATTAATCGTTCCGTTGACAAGGGAGGGAGGAGTTGCTTTAGGGATGGGTCGAAGAGAGAGGGAGAGAAGTAGAGGTGTGTGATCAGAGGAGAGGTCATTTAGAGATGTGATTGAGGAATGAACTGAGCCAAGTCCGTGGGATATGAAAAAATCTATAAGATCGGGAATTCGATTCGGATCTGTTGGCCAGTAGGTCGGGGAATTAGGGGAGATGGTGGAACAGGATTTCGAGGAAAGAACAGACATTAGCGAACGACCGCGGGAGTTAGTTATTCTTGATCCCCACTGCAGGTGCTTCGCATTGTAGTCGCCACCGACGAGAGGGACCTAAGGAGTTAAAGAAATTCAGGAATACAGATTCAGGTAGAGGTTTGTTTGGAGGACAGTAAAGAGTACAGAGAGTAAAAGAAGTAGGGAAAGAGGTTATTTTTACACCAGAAGCTTGAATAGATTCAGAGGACTCTAAAGGGAAGGGTGATGAGAGATGCTGTTTCGGATAAGAATGGCAGTACCACCATGAGCTTTACCATCAGGATGATCAGTTCGGTATGTCAGGTATCCCGTCACGTAAAAAGATTTTTTCTTAGTCAGTCGTGTTTCAGTTATGAGAGCTACGCCAATTTTCCTATTGTGTAGTAGTGTAGTCAGTTCATTAGTGTGTTCTCGAACACTATTAGCATTCCAGAGGAGAATGGACAGAGGGGAGTCAGGTAAGGAAGTCATTTTGATAGAATTGGGACAACTGTTGTAATTATTGTGTTCAACAGAGTTACTAGTGGAGTAATAATTGATCGGAATTCGGAAATGAAAGAATTTAGCATCGATGTGAGATCAGTGGAAGAGGGTGGTTGTGGTATGTGAGGGATGGGATTACGTGATGTGTGTGGTGGCACATCAGTGAGAGGAGGAGGTGGCGATGCATGATCGGTGGGTAGGGAAGAATGAGTGACGAGATTTTCGCGTGGACGTGTTGTTTCGTCTTCTTTGGGCCCTCCTGTTGCTCTCGCGAAGGATGTCTCTCTGTCCACATATCGGGATGGAAGCGTTTCTTGTGATGGAGGCTGGTCCTACATAAATAAAATAAAAACATGAATAGTTCTCTTTTAATTTTGTAATGAGTAACTGATCAATTATTAATTTGCTTCCAGAGTTATGTTTACACATGGTACCTACTATACTACTTAATAAATACAAAAACCTCATATTATCGTATTTTGATCTAACGCAGGAACAGGACACAGTCCCTCTAGATACAAAGCGCTCCTTGCGGCGGCTTTGTGAACCTACGTCTGGCGGGCTTTTCTATTGAAATATATTACAAAGTAAACCCCCGCTTTCCGATTGACCGATTCAGCTCATTTTTACAGCAATTCTTTCTCATGAGTTACCCACGACGTATACCGCGTTTCGTTTTAATACAGCAGAAATTACGATCGGTATGAGTATATTAGGAATTCGGGTCCAGAGCAAACCCCCCCCCCTTCTAATGAACCGATTTAGTTTATTTTTACATCACATATTTACCTGTAGATTACCACTACGAATAGGGAGTTTCGTCGAAATATACGAAAAATCACGGCTGGTAGTGGCGAATTGGTATTGTGGGTCCGGAGTAAACCCCCCCCCCTCCTAATAAACCGATTTAGTTTATTTTTACAACACATATTTACCTGTGGATTACCACTACGAATACCGAGTTTCGTCGAAATATACCAAAAATCATGGCTGGTAGTGGCGAATTGGTATTGTGGGTCCGCAGTAAACCCCCCCCCCTCCTAATGAACTGATTTAGTTCATTTTTATATCTCACTTTTCTCTCTATATTACCACTACGAATACCAAGTTTTGTTGAAATATAACAAATATTACGGCTGACATGGTCAAATTAGTGTTTTGGGTTCGGGGTAAACCCCCCCTTCCGGTGGACCGACTTTCGTGGTTAACGAACTCGTTCAATCGTTTGCTAATTGAATGCTATATACCAAGTTTCGCGACGAAAAAACAAAAACTCTGGCCGCTATCGTGTTAACAGACACACACACACACACACACACACACACACACACACACACACACATATATATATATATATATATATATATATAAATTTTAACGGGGGTCATTTTCGGTGTCTAGGAAGGGGGAAGAGGGTGGTTGTGGTATTTTCGGTCGGGGAGTGTAGGATCGATAAAGATTTGAAGAAATTTTTCAAAAATTCCGTCATGAGTGCAACCTCAATAGCAACTTTCCTTCGGAGGAAAGTGCTAAAACATTTATAAAAGAGGTATTTTATTACCCACGATAATAACCCCTCCAGAAGTCCAATGATATAATATACAGGATAAACATCTTTAGTCTAACCCTAAAACAAGGAAGTAAATGTAACAAGAATATAAATAAAATATCATTGTACTTAAAATAAAACAAATGTACATTAAAAAATAAGAAACAATAATAAAAATCAATAAATACCAATGACTACTACACTAAAATTAAATAATTAAACAACAAAAAATAAAATAAAGAATACATACTATAAATTAAATAGGATACATGAAAAATGATAATAATTCCATCGATGCAACAATGTAGTCCAACCGCACGATTCATGAAGTGTTTTATGCATCTTGAAATTTTTCTATAATGCACCTCTTGGGTAGATAAGAAGGTATATTGATGTTGGCTTGACTTACCGTGGAACACCAGTTTCTGCGCTTAGGGGACATTACAGGAATATTTCAAGGTGCATAAAACGCTTCATGAAACGTGCGTTACCAGCTCTTGGACTGTTGTACCCTAAAATGCTTGAGAGGTCCCTCGGGGGAGATGCGCAAGAGCCCCTCAGTACGCCTTTCCTTCTTTATTGAGGGAAAGAGGAAACTCCCTGAAACAAAATGGACTTTCAATAAAGGATATTGATTGTTATTAATAATAACTCTTTTCTTTAACGAATATCTAATATTTAAAAATCCTCGTATCACAGTGTTTGTAACAAAACTCTCATGAAACGACTTGACCGATTTTTATGAACTTTTTTGTGTTTACTCGGTAGATCTGAGAATAGGATGTAAACTATTTTTCATACTCAAAAGTGATAAGGATGGTCCACCCCCAAGTCTTTCTCTCCATTTTTTGGACAAAATTGTTTATTATTTTGCATTAAAAATACCTTCAACCCTTAATTTTCAACCCCCTCCCACCAATTCACATTTTTTAATAGCGATATTAGTACTTTTGTATGACAAACTATTTGGAGGAACTCCTTTCAAGTGATTTCAGACAAACACTTCCGGTCATTCCACGTTCAATGTACATTGATGAAATTAATAACACTTGCTTAAGATCATCACCACTGTAGCGTAATGTTGAAATAGTACAACTGAAAGTAAATATGCGCGTATATAAGGGCATGGGCGTATATAAGGGGGGGGGCTGAAGGGGCAGCACCCCCCCCCCCCACCCCCCCGAAATTTTATCAATTTTCCGGAAAAGGCTGTAAGATGTATAATCCATGAATTTATGTTTTTAAGAATCATTTATGAAATGGTTACTTTTCTGCAATGAACATTTTTGACTACCGTGCAGTGTCAAAGAAATGAGTAACTACCTGTAGTCTGTGAGCAAACACAGGAACTAGCAAAAATAAGTAGCAAATTTTCCTTTTTTTTAAAGAAAAAAAAAATTAATAGACTAACAATTTTGAGTTTCAGATTCCCCCCTCATGATTTCCCCCGGTGTGCCCAACTCATATTAATGTGTCCCGGTTTCAATCACCAAAAATATGGCAAGCCTAATTATACTCCATTTAAACTGCAGTTTCCCGCGCGCGGGAGCTTGCCGCCTGTGACTTTACGCGCCTTTTCCTTTCACCAAAGAGGCTTCTGTTTAGTACAACTATAGCCTCCTCTTTTACCATGACTTATGACGTCAACTCGACTTATGAGGAACTCGAATTCCTCTGTCAAATTTACCTTCGTGTTAAGGTTATCAGTCATATTTGAACTGTTTAACATTCATATATGATTATCTTGTTTACATAAGAGATAAAAGTGGATTTTTTTTACAGATTCTACACTTGATATTCTATTTTTATCTAAGATGTTGACTTCTGTCTAGCTTTCAATGCGCTGTCTCCGTATCTAGCCACGATAGGGGGTAACCCTCCTTATGAATAGAATTGGAAAAATTTACGTTTCTTATATATATATATATATATATATATATATATATATATATATATATATATAAGTCCCGTAACAGGCCAGGAGTGGCAGATACTATAGAGGTAACTGATTCATGACCATATGGCACACTAGGGAGATAATATGGTCAGTACTATGCTCCGGCCGCCTGATTTTCCCCTTGGCCGCTACGACTGCTAGCAATCATTAGCACTACAAGGTATCCATTATTAAATTAATTAAAGGCTGGGTTGGCCTAGGGACGGTCTGGGTGGCCGAATTCAACCCATGAAAGAAGACTCTAGAAGAAAATATCTTTAGTACTATGCTCGGGATTTGAACTCAGGTCCTCCAACTTATTAGTCAAGTGCTCTACCACTGAGCTAACCTCGCCCCCATATATATATATATATATATATATATATATATATATATATATATATATAAGAAAGTTAAGTTAAAAATCGTTCTATTTTATTCTTTATTTCTTTAAAGCACTTTGGCTTCATTCAATATTTAATCTCAATTTTTCAAGTAAATTATATTTACTTATTTATTTTCTTGGAAAGCTTCACATCAAGAGTGATCTACTCAAAAGAATAAGAAAAAAAAAATGAAAATTAGTAATAATAAGAAATATAATTGGTTTATGAATCAGTTGTTCGTGGTCTGAAAATTAAATAGAATCCGATAGGATAAAATAGGACTTTAATTATAATAATAATCAATCTAATATAATGGCCAAACATAAATAAAAAAATGATATATATATATATATATATATATATATATATATATATATATATATGTGTATATATATATGTATATATATATATATATATGTATATATATATATATATATATATATATATATATATATATATATATATGATAGAGCGATCTTATTCGGAAACATCATTGCTTAAATGGAGTAATTTATGCTTGGAATACTGTCAGTTTCCTGCTGTGGTACATCATTCTTTGCTTTGAGGTTTCATTTTACATGTGTTTACATTATTCAAAAACTTTCACAGTATTCGGCCATAAGCCACACTCGGATCAGGAGGCAAACTAAAAATTCGGAGTCAAAGAACCGTTGCAAAAAAAAAAAACGTCTATATTTTTGTCTCCGGAATATCCTTTCCTTATAGGACTAAGACACTAAATTATTTAAGAACCTTGTTTCTAGAGAGTTGTTTTAGTAAGCTTTCGAATGGTTGCCTTCCACTTACCACGATTTCCTCACCATTTTCGACATATTTAAGAAAATATACGAAGATTCCAAAACTCTTCTTATTTATTAATACGTTTGTTTTTTTTCTGACATTTCCTCAATTCCAAACACGACCAAAATTAGGTGTATAAATGTCTTGACCAATTTTCAACTGAAATAATAGTTTCTGAATACCAAAACTGAGAATTAGTTTAGAAAATTATTATTATTTTTTTTTTTTTTTTACGGCGCATTGACAAATTTTGGCCATTAGAGCAGACATCCAGGGTGCAGCCAGGAATTTTCTCAGCGAGCCCTGAGATGAGAAAATTCCTGTCGCCGGTGGGGATCGAACCCACCATCTCCCGCTTATGAATCCAGCGCGCTAGCCACTAGACCACGGGAGACCCCCCGGAAAATTAGTTGTATCAACTTTTCTCGTAAACCGTTAAAGAGCTTTCGTAAACTTATGAAAAGCGTACCTGCAAGCATATTAACTTTTCCGAAGGATTTATATAAAATACACAACAAGTAGCAAGAAATAACGCACACAATAGATTTATAGCAGTGTAATGTAAACATGGGAAACACATAAATATATGTCAACCTTATGAAAATGTCAGAATATCCCGCAATTAGGGAGAAAATGAACTATTTACCGACTTGTAGATCAAATGACATTATCACTGTTTGATAAGGAGATATCTATTATCTATGAATGATAGCGGAATCTGTAAATCCAACATTCCCACACCAGGTCTTCAGGTGAGGTGAATCCTTCTCCTGGCTCATCCTCGACAATATACAAACAAAGGTAAGGTAAACATGAAGTTTCAAGTCCTCAAAACCGATTTCTTTCAAATTTTGTACTATAACGTATTTTGATGCACTTAACACGAATACGCTAAAAAAAAAACCTTCGCATTTAACTAGGAAAGAAGTTATTAAGCACTTAAGTTCACTGTTATGCCGGTTATGAGAGCTAATGTAAACAACTAAATTTGTGACGACTTTAAGGCATAAATGACGACTTTAAGGCATACATGCTATGCGTTTCCGCTCGCTACGCTCGCTCAAGAAGATAACAAAACCCCAGTCAATCCAACTCGCTGAACTTAATAGAATATAATATTAAGCACTAAAGTTCACTGTTAGGAAGGTTATAAAACTAGGCGTCAACAGCGTATTTGTAAACACGCGCATGCGCAGATATGAAACATTGGGAAACAGAGAACTCTCATTTGAAATGTTCAGAAACAATTTATTCAAAAATACTGTTAATTTTAAGGGCATCCTCACCCGTCTTCACCTGTCGCTTAAAGGCATACGTGCTATGCGTTTCCGCTCGCTACGCTCGCTCAAAACCTCAGTCAATCCAACTCGCTAAAATTAATAGAATTCTATTAATTATTCTATTAACATTAGTGCTGAATAACTTCATTCCTAGTTAAATGCGAAGGTTTTTTTTAACGTATTCGTGTTTAGTGCATCAGAATTCGTTATTGTACAATATTTGAAAGAAATCGGTTTGGAGTGCATGAAACTTCACTTTTACCAAAGGTAATTCACAAAGTAAATAAAAGTCCGCAAAAATAAGACTTATCTCAGAATTTGTGTAGTGTAGAATAATTTGCAAAAAATAAACTATAAAAATAAAATAAAAACATAAATTTGTTATTATCAACTGTTTCAATTAATTATTTTGTAATTATTAAGAGTTTTGTATATGCGTGGTACTGCACTATTTAATAAATACAAAAAAAAAATGCAAATTTTCGCCTATTGGTCTTGATGATAAATAAAAGCTTACAATAATATGGTAGGAAAAGGATGCAGCAACCCAGTGATAGAAGTCAAATGAAAACGACCCATACAAAGTCAAAAAAAAAACAGAGGCGCTCCTAGTGGTAACTTTGCCAACCTACACGCGAAATTTGACAGATTCTGCTAGTTAATGAACATGACCTTTCGAATTAGACCAACGATTTTCGTACGAAATTTCAACCGCGAACAGACAAATATATATATATATATATATATATATATATATATATATATATATATATATATATATATATACACACAAATTTGAACCACCATTATTTTCGTTCTCTAGTGGTCCTGAACCGTAAAAGTTTCTAGTCGGCACTTCCGGATTGCGTCATGAGGTCAACCTTATAAGCGGGGTTCCTCCCTATGGAGGGAGGGAGGAACCGAGCCCCCACTTCTCAGAGCCAGACTGAAAATTCGAGTACATTGATATAGGACATTAGACATTTTAAAATTATTTTCATCTTGAGTTTTGGGCGAAATGAGAATAAAAGCCGACAATCGTTGCAGCAAAGGCCACTTTCGGTACATGTAGTTTTATTAAGACTCCTAATGAAATATACTAATTCTGGGATTGCATTTGTTTTGTCGTTTATGTACATTAAAAAAATATAGATTTAATTCCAATTAATGTAGTCTACGCCCGTCTATGTTTCTAAACCTCATTCTTTTACAAGCTCATAACTTACACATTTTTTCCAATTAGCGAGGTCCGGCCAGGGCCCCCACGGCGCCCGGGCCCGGGACAACTGTACCCAGCAGTCCCCCCATGTGGTGGCCCTGCATAATATGTGTGTATTTCTACTTGCAGTAAATGATAAAAGTTTTGTATCCTTTCAGATGGCTATTATGGAGTTCGACTGGCTGGAGTACACAGTGTTCGGAGGGATGCTGGGACTGTCTGCACTCATCGGGGTGTATTTCGGCTTCATCAAAGGAGGACAGGACACGGTCAGTGGATATCTGCTGGGAGGCAAGGAGATGGGGATTATACCCATTTCAATTTCTCTAACCTCAAGGTGCATATCTTGTAATACTTAGCTTGTTATTTCTCTTTTCATTTCGACTTACATGGATGGCGAAGGTTCACTCTCAGGAATGTGTTGTAACCAATGAGTTCTTGAGATATTGGAGGAAGTGTTATCTATCTTCCAATGCTAAAACGTCCTGTGTCATCTTAGCGTAGTTCCGTTCTTATCCCTAGTCTCATTTTGAAAGATTAAAATTATTTTGATTCAACCTTTCATTTTTTTTTTTTTTTTTTTTTCTTTGCTAAACCTGTATTGATTATCACACCAATATTATATACATATTTCCAGTAATTTTGCTGGTTTTGGAACATTAACATTGTGAGGCATGATGTGGGAATATGTGCAATTACATAACCCACTAGAACAATAAATTTTAAGGATTGCAGTTGGAATGATAAAACAAATTGTCTCTAGGCCATCGCCGCTTGAGTCTTCTATGGGGATTATGTGGATTATGGAAGGAGGATAGAGAGTTTATCAAAGGATTCGGATGGCCAGGGAGATTGGAATGGAACTTCTGATAGACTGATTTGGCCAGGGATTGGATAAAAAGGATATTGAAGTCATTATGCAGGGCTAGGTTAGAGATGTAGTAAGGAGCATTGGATATTCTTCCAAGGATTTTGGATTGCATTGTTTGTATTCTGTAGGAATTGGAAGGATTAGTGGAACCCCAGAGTTCTAGTCCATAAGTCCATATTGGTCGGCGTATATAAGTCGTTTGTTAGTCAATGAAAATTTCGTGCAAGCACCAGTAAGCGTGATAAAAGTCTACCTTTCTTGAAATGATTTTATGGCCTTACCTGGCAGGGTCGGCCAGCCACCAGCATCCACTTCTAGGGATACTTATCTCACTGCTCAATGCGTTGAAAATTATCAAAACGTTTCTCATTTTCTTGTGTTCTTCTACTACAATACTAATTCTATAAATAAATGCCATTTAAACAAAACAAAAAAAAAACAACCAATTAAAAAGTGAGCTAAAAAAAAATACAAAACCCTGTTCAAAAGAACAAAACAAACGTGCTTGAAGTTTTAACACTCCAACGGTTGCGTGAGATCTCTCAGATACGGAGCATCTTACGTAGACTGTGTAAGGGGCGCAAGTGCGCGGGTCTAGCTATACCCTTTACTATTCCTAGAGTAGGTAGTGGCTGATGGGTCAGTTCTGACCTGACGCTCCTCCAAGCAGTAACTATCCACTAAAACTATTTTGTATCTCATAGATACCACGCGAACATATTTGTACTTTTAGAAAAGAGGGAACATTGGAGTCATAAATACCACAAAATAAAAACAACAGCAAAATAAACGTACTTATGATATCAAGTATGAATATGGACGCAGCGATTGATGAAGAAACAGGGGTAAAAAAGATAGCACTGTAGCCAAGAGAACCAAAACTAGAAAGTGATGCCAAATGTTTTGGGCAAACAAGACTACAAGGCTCACCCAGTATAAATGCAAGGGGTGTGGCCAATATTTATGTCTCTATCATTGCACATTATATTGTCCAGATGGACGTAAAGTAGATGATGATACAGAAGACGTTTTTTGAAGTTATATATTACTACAAAATATTATTAATATTTGCCCTAATATTTCCTACCTACTTGTTATTTGTATATTTCAAATATGAGTTTGCATATAATAAATAAATACCATATAATACAATGGAAGGTGAGGAATAACCCTTCAAAGTTCAACATATACATTTATTATATAATAAAAGTATATGTTGAACTTTGAAGGGTTATTCCTCACCTCTGATTGTATTATTAATTAATACCCTTCCCCTTTTCATCAACATATTTAAATAAATAACTTTAACTTGGTAAATTTACTAATTTTTTTATATATTAATCTCCTGTTAAGAGTTTTTGTTCATTCTTAATACAATAGATAAAGTTATTTACGGTAAATGAGACTGAAACTCAGGCGTATCTCTAAGATACAAGGCGACCACTAATGGTAGTTTCAATGGCGCGACCATTGGAGTGTTAAGTACTTATTTCTCCGATTAACATCGCCTAATCGAAAATTCCTTCAGAACTTTTTTTGTAGAAAATGTAGTAAGCTTTCGGACGGTCACCTTCCACTTACCACGATTTCCTAACAGTATTCAAGATATTAGGGAAAATATACGAAGTTCCCAAAACTTTTCATGTCTATTAATAAAATATTTAATTCGAATTTTTCCTTAACTCCAAAAGTAACCAAAATTTAAACATATTTGTTCATATGAATTTCAAACAAGCAGAAAATGTTTCATCTGAATGCCATGATCCCAAGTACCCTAACACACACAAACTTTAACCACCGTTATTTTCGTTCTCTACGGGTTCTGAAACGTAAACTTTCTACTAATGGCACTAGAGATATGATATCGCCGTTACAAATGCAAAGTATCGTATGTGAAAATCACCTCTTTTCAGAGTGGAAAAGTATTTATTCATAAATTTTTTTTGGACGGTCAAATATTCGGCAGATTTGACCTTTTGATAGTGGAATACTTTCCCTTTCATAGAGTGAACTAAGATTTAAGAATTTGCCGTACATAAGTCCAGCAGAAATTAGTAAAGATTGACAATGAAAGATGCATTTTTTCACATTCGTTACTTTGCATTTGTATCGACGATATGTAAGTTTTTTGAATGATCATCCGAAGTTGGAATTTATCAGGAAAAAATACTTCTTAGATTGATTCAGTTTATTATAAGATATATTCAGTTTATTATTTATTTATAAGTTAGTTTGGAGGCCCAGTGATCGTGAGAGTTAGATGTGAGCACTCAGTGCCTGAGGTTGAGGGTTCGTTTCCCACTAGGGGTGATGGCTCTTCTTTCGGAAAATAAAAAGCATTAGCACTATCCTGGCTAGAAAAGGGCGATAACCTTAAGAAAACCCGTTCAAATATTTTTCTCAACTCGGCATTAACTAACCAACTTGTTTAGTTATGCTGCTCTTTTTAGGAGTGACTGCCTTTTCCGTTATTATTAATATGTAAAAATTATTTTCTATGTGTTTATCATATTTTTTTAAATTTTTGTTTAGATAGATATATTGTTATATTATTTGTAGAATATTGAATTCGCAGTTTCATCTCAGGTGTGACAATCCTCGGGGTCCCTACTGAAGTCTACACGTACGGCACTCAATTCATGGCGGCCTTATTTTGCTACTTCACCGTCGGAACGACTTGTGCTTTCGTCTTCGTACCCGTTTTTCACAAGCTTCAGGTCATTTCCGTCTACGAAGTAAGTATCATTTTACATAAATTTATTAAATACTGTTTTAATAAACTCCGACAAATAGTTGTATAATAGTACAAAAGTGAAGAGGTGAGCAGGAAATTTAACAATATGCAGGAAATTTAACAATATGCAGGAAATTTAACAATATGCAGGAAATTTAACAATATGCAGAAAGTTATCAATATGCAGGAAATTTAACAAAATGCAGGAAATTTAAGAAACTCCTCAAATTAACTCACTTTGAAGGAAGAGAAAAAATTCACGAACCCACTGACTTTCTACCGCATTTTATCCCTCCGCATTTTATCCGCTAATGAGGTTGACCTCACGACGTAATCTGAAAGTGTCGAGTAGAAATTTTCACGTTTAATCTATATATACATATATATATATATATATATATATATATATATATATATATATATATATATATATAAATCACGTGTCTGTCTGTTTGTTCCTAATACAAATCGACACCGTTAGACCGATTTTGACCAAACTTGGCACACAGGTAGGTCTTGATATGGGAAATCTTCTAGGCTAGGTCAAAATAGTCAAATTTCAAAATTTTGTCAAAAGGTCAAAAGTTTTGTTCAAGAAACATTGGCTACACTGAACCATTCAGATTCTGACAGCCATTTTGAATAATGTCTCAAATTTATTTGTTGATGTTCTTGATAATTAGAATAACCCGAACTCGTTGATGACTTTACATCATTATATAATCATGTAATGCAGTTTATTTTCAATTTTATATCAACAGTCACTGTCTAACTAAGGAGCGCTGGCCTTTCTTTGATTAGAGCTATCTACTCGCAGGCTGTGGTGCTGGCCTCTGTCGGCTGTTTCACGAATATGTAGACAAATATAAACAAAATCACACCGTTTGAACGATTTTGACCTAACTGGGTATACAGGTAGATCTTGATACGGGGAGAGTGATAGGCAGAAAGTAGGTGTAGCATGGCACACTGGGCAACAGCTAGTAACATATAAAATAAATAACCTTGGTAAAAATGTATATTGTGTATATATATATATATATATATATATATATATATATATATATGTATGGAACGGCTTCTTTCTCCAGCGGTGTCGCTCCTCTCTCCATCGCAATATTTCGTCGGGTTCATCTCCGACTTCTTCAGGCTGAAGAAGTCGGAGATGAACCCGACGAAATATTGCGATGGAGAGAGGATCGACACCGCTGGAGAAAGAAGCCGTTCCATACATACATGTGATACCCAGCGATGCAATTTAAAACAATATATATATATATATATATATATATATATATATATATATATATATATTTTCCACTTTTTCTTGTTTGTTTTTCTGGCAGGGGGTCGATAAAGCAGTACACTCTTTGTTCACATTAACTGCTTTATTTGTTATGTTTCGCCCGACATGTTTCGTGCCTTTTCGCACCTCTTCAGGGGCTTTCCTATGTAACAATATTTTTTGTAAATCCTAAACTTTAAATTGCTTACACTAATACACATATCCTGTCCCTAAATAATTTACATTTCAACATATAATATTTCAACTTAATCTTAATCCTACCTTATCAAGAAGTCCTCTCGTCATGTAGGATTAAGATTAAGTTGAAATATTATATGTTGAAAGAGTGAAGTCAGATTGAAGAATTTGCCGTACATAAGTCCAGCAGAAATTAGTAAAGATTGACAATGAAAGATGCATTTTTTCATATTCGTTACTTTGCATTTGTATCGACGATGTATATATGATTTCTCTGAGCAAATCACTTAAGTTGCGGATGCACATATATATATATATATATATATATATATATATATATATATATATATATATTCGATGTAAGTACGGCCGAGCGAAGAAATCTCAAAAATAATATATATATATATATATATATATATTAAAAAAAGGTGTTTCCTCTCTTTGATATTTAAGGACATGCGTTTACATTATTCGCGAAAGATTACGACAAAATATTAACTGTTTCTTTTCTAGGGTATTTAAAATGACACTAGGAATAAGTGCGGAAACACGCTAAGATGACCCAGTTCCTGGGAGTAGAAAAGCACATTCTTCAGGCATAGGCCTATACATGAAATAATTTCGGGAGGGGGGATATTTTCGGGGTATGGAATACTAACAATCTAGAGCTTGGAATAGTTTTAGCCAACTAAAACGCTATTACACCAAAAATAAAATATGTTTAATGAACTAAGTAATCTTATTTAATTTATTTTTTTTTATAACAAATTCTTACCGATGGAAATTTCAAGGGGGGCTGCAGCCCCCTCCTTATATACGCCCATGTCTTCAGTATTAAACTAACCATGTGCTTAGTTGCAGCTCCTGCATGGCATTGCTTATTCAAAATGGCTGTGTCCGTTGGCCGTTTATTAAACGTTAAAGTAACTCGAGCCCGAACATATATTATGGATAACATTCATGAATATATTAAAATTTGTAATTTATTCTCTGGAATGTGATATTTATGTTTTCATTTCAGTATTTGGAGCTCCGTTTCAACAAACTAGTCAGAAAGATGGTCTCCTTCTTCTACACCATATCACTGGTAAGGAGAATTATATAGTAATATACATAACAGAGTAGTGATGGGCAATAATCGACTAAATTATTGACAAATCGATTAAATTTTAATAATGACTAATCCTATAACTATATAACTAAAACTAAATACATAAAAACCTATGCAATTTTCTTTTTGTTTTTTTATTTATTTGTTTTTTTGAGTATCAATTGATTTTATACCGAGGTATACTTTCTAACAAACATCTATAAAACACGAATTGTGTTCATCGAAAAATTATATATATTATTTATTTGTAGATATTGTTTTAACGAGGGATGAGTTTATGTCTACATAATTAGATATGTTTATTTATATTTTTCCCACGTGGTCTATATCTGTCAATAATGTCAAACTTCTATTTCAGCTGATCTACATCCCCGTTGTGATTTACGGCCCTGCGTTAGCTTTAAATCAAGGTATGACAGTTCTTTAGAGGTATTAATTGAAATCAATCAGCACTCATAGTGTGAATAATAATTAATTTGTGTGGAAAATAATTTATCACAAACGTTCATTTATTTTGGATTTTCTTTTTCAATTTAAATGACAGACAATAAACTTCGACAAATTAGGTACAAAATTTGTGATAGACCATTAGCTAAATCCATTAGCGCCGGAGTTTATTTTTTTTTTTTTCAAAAATTCTTAATACAAATAAATCAATTTTAGGAAGTTAATATATAATATAATTTTTCCGAAGTCAAGGGATGGTTGTAATTCGGTTAGGCGAAAAAAAGACAGATGTTCAGGCAGATATCTATATTGGACGTTTCGGCTGCTCTTTGGCAACCTTCTTCAGCACTAAAAAATGCCTAGGAGAGGGGAGAAAGACCAAGAAAACATCCAGGTGACCATGATTGTATGGTGAAAAATTTTCTATCATCACTTGGATATTGGTCTTACCATATGGTAACAATAGGTCGCACGGCCGAGGTGCACTCTCTGATGGGGGACAGCCGGGCACTATTGTATTGTATTCATATATATATATATATATATATATATATATATATATATATATATATATATACGTATTTACTTATTTATCTAATAAATTCTTGTCCTACAGTTACCGGGCAGAATATACAAGGAACGTCACTCCTCGTCTGCGCAGTCTGCATATTCTACACTACTTTTGTAAGTAAATATTGCTCGTTTATTAACAGGGGAGATTTTTTTAGACGGGTTAACTAAGGTTTTGGTCTACAAAAAAGCGTCAAAAATTTGTCCACCAGTTTTAATTATGTAATTCAAACTATATATACTATATATACACATATATATATATATATTTATATATTACGTAATATTCCCTATAAACGACCCGTCTAAGATGGATACAATATTCATATGGGTACATATACAGTATGGGTGGCGAGCTATCCACACATGGGGATTTAGGGGCCCCTGAGGAGGCCACGAAACATGTAGGGCGTGCCAAAAATAAAATAGTACATAAAATGGAGTACTATTATTTCGACCTGTGCCATATTTATAAAATATATATATGTTTATTTGTTTCCTCCTTACAGTAGCCCTGCAAGAGGGGAGTTTATTTTTTTGTCTGCAAGTCTCATGCAATAAACAGCATACCACTTGCATTTGTATATTAACATATTTTGTTTTGTTTTTTTAACATATTATTAGTTTTAGTTAAAATTTAAAAGTTTACAAATTAAAACTATACAAAATACAACAAACGGAGAAAAATTAACAAAAGAATAGAATATAAAATTATATATATAAAATATATATATAAAAACAAATGATGACAAAATTATATAAAATACATGTTATATACATTGTGCACAAAATATTCGGCACTGTGTAGCAGAAAATAAACGGCCTTTTCGCAGGGTTACTGCAGAGAGGAAACTAATAAAAAAAATAATAATATCTGTATATTTAGAAACCACATATTTACAACCAATGAATGTGTATATTGTGTTGTTGATGATGAGGGTGGCCTGAAAGCTGTGGTGTGGACAGATACCCTACAGGCTGTGGTGATGATCCTAGCCTGTGCAACAGTCACGATGATTGGTACCTTCAGGGTTGGTGGTCTGTCCAGGATATTGGAGATAGCATTCCAAGGAGATAGGATGGAGATGTTCAAGTAAGATTAGATCATATTTCTCAATACTTAAATATCATTTAATAAATCAATAATATATTTTCCTAACAATACATTTTTTTTCTTATTTTACTTATCCTGTTTTATTGTCAAATACATTCTCCTACTATAAGAAATAACAAGAAGTAAAAACAAACAAAAAGAACAGTTCGAATAAGTGAAATCAATTACTTCAATTTTTTAGCACTTATTTCTCGGATTGACATCGCCTAATCAAAACATTCTTCAAACCTTTTTTGTAGAGCATTTAGTAAGCTTTCTAATGGTAACCTTCCGCTTACCAAGATTCTCAACCGTTTTCGAGATATTAAGGAAAGTAGGCCAACGGCCATAGCCACGTTGAATACACCGGTTCCCAAAGATCACCGAAGTTAAGCAACGTCGGGCGTGGTCAGTACCTGACTGGGTGACCGTCCACGTGCTGTTGGCATTATATAAGGGTGGCAACCTGTAGATAGCCCGGCGCTAATAGCCAAATAGTTGATGCGCCGTTAAAAACGAAAAAAAAATTAAGGAAAGTATACGAAGTTCCCAAAACTTTTTGTCTATTAATAAAATATTTTATTCTAATCCTTCCTCAGCTCTAAACCTAACCAAAATTTAAACACCTTTGATTGTATGAATTTTAAACATGCATAAAATATTTTACCTTAATCCGATGATTTTAAGTACCCTAACCAAAAACTTTATTCGACACCTATTTTTCCATTATTCCCGAAAACGGTTAATGCTATCACCTTAATAACGGGTTCATTCGTTTTTCTAGGCCAAGAAGCCTATAAAAAAAAAAGTACTTGCAAGCATAAGAAGTAAGCGTAACGATTTTTTTCGCGCTAATTTCGCTCCAAAAACCATGTTCCGGGGGACAGATTTTGCTGGTTAACGAACTTGACCTTTCAAATCATACGAAAGATTTTTGTACCAATTTTCATCAAAATCGAACCATTTTTAGCCGAGACGAGCGTGAACAGACAAATGTATATTTATATAAATACACACCCGCGCATATATATATATATATATATATATATATATATATATATATATATACAAATTTGAACCACCGTTATTTTCGTTCTCTAGGGGTCCTGAAACGTACAATGTTCTAGTCGGAAGTTCCGGATTGCGTCATGAGGTGAGCCCTATAAGCGGGGTTCCTCCCTATGGAGGGAGGGAGGAACCGCCCTAAAATAGAAGAACTTCCCCGAAAGATCACCAAATTTTAATTTTAATTGAAATAAAAATTGCCGTATATAGTAAGACATATTAACAAATGTACACAAAAATATAGAAAGACACATTTGAAATAAGTATTTTCCCCTTCAGCATGAACCCGAGCCCGTTGGAGCGAGCTACCTTCTGGACTGTGACACTAGGTCTGACCTTTGCTTGGACAGCAGGAGGAGCAATCAATCCATCAGCTGTACAGAGGTTTGTCTCTCTCAAAACCATGAAGGAGGCGCAGTGGTAAGTAGTCATTTCAGCAGAAATCAAAAATAAATAATAACTTTGTTTGTTTTTTATTAATAAATTTGTAATATATTTTATTAATTATATTTAGGTCGGTTTTGTGTTATCACGTTGGATGCTTTATCTTCTTCTCGCTGAGTGGATTCATGGGAATCGTCATCTACGCCTACTACTACTCTTGTGATCCTCTGGCGACTCGGGTGAGTCTAAAATTCCTTAAATATAGAACAAGGTGAAAAGGTGGGAAAAAATTAAAATCGTTTAGAGCCTCTGCTCAACTTCAGGAACATAAATATGCTTTAGCTCCACCCGACAAACCTATGTAATGTACTGTGTAACATACAGTCTTCGTATATGACCACCCAGAAAGACCAACGCCAGCGGACACTTCTTTGTCACGCTTTTTAGCGCGGTTCCTCCCTACCATTCTCGTTTCAACCCAATAGATCACGAAAATATAGGTGGTTCAAATTTGTATATATATACAGGGTGTCCCGTAAATGTCTAGTCTAGTCTATTAAGTAGCAGTGACCGAACCCCGTCAATTCCTACCTTGCATCATCAACGGTCAACGATCTCCTCTCAACAAAATAATAACTGCTTCTATTTTAATCTTTCCCAATTAGACTAGGGATAAGAACGGAACCGCGCTAAGATGTTGCAGTTCCTGCGAGTCGGACTTTTTTTTATTCCTTGTTAATTTTTTAATTACCTATAGTTGGATAATGTATTTGAAAATAAAACAGGTTAAGAAAAATAAGAAAAACAATTTATTGTTAGAGAGATGGATTTCCAGGATTCCAAGACCTTGTCACTAGCGGGCCCGTTTCTATTGTTAGCCGACCCTTCCAGGTAAGATTGTAAACCATGTGACCTTTCAAGACTTTACTACACACAGGAATGGCGTTAGTGACCTTAAGGGTTGACACGCCATTATAATAATTAATTAAAAGAAAAAGACTGGCGGAACCAAAATAATAACTGCTTCTATTTTAATCTTTCCCAATTAGACTAGGGATATGAACGGAACCGCGCTAAGATGATGCAGTTCCTGCGAGACGGACTATTATGAGTTCATATGCTTGCAGGTACTTGTTTTATGGGTTTCTTAACATAAGAAAACGAATGAAACCATTTTTAAGGCGATATCTGTAACCGTTTTTGAGAAAAGTGGAACAAATGTTTTTGTAAGTCATTATTTTTTTGTGGGTACTTAGAATCTCGGAATTCAATTGAAATATTTTCTGCATCTTGGAAATTCATCTCAACTAAGATGTTTAAATTTTGGTTATATTTGGAGTTAAGGAAGTATGCGAAAAACATTTTTTTATTAATTGACACGAAAAGTTTTCGGATCTTCGTACATTTATCGTAAATAACTCAAAAACAGTTGGGAAATCGTGGTAAGTGGAAAGTAATCATTCGAACGCTTGCTAAATTCTCTACAAAAAAGGTTCTGAAGCAATATTCGATGAGGCAACGTCAATCAGAGATATAAGCGCTTAAAACTTAAAAAGTGTTTGTTTCGTTCTTTTGAACCGGTTTTTGTCATTGTTTAACTCACTTTTTAGCACTTTCCTCCGAAGGAAAATAGTTATTGAGGTTGCACTCATGACGGAATTTTTGAAAAATTTCTTCGATTCTTTATCGATCCTACCTAGTAGACACCGAAAATGACCCCAGTTAAAATTTATATATATATATATATATATATATATATATATATATATATATATATATATATATATATATATATATATACAGGGTGTCCCGTAAATGTCTAGTCATATTGAGAGGGGTGATAGAGGACCCTTAGGGGAACAAAAAATGTTCTATGACGATTTCCCGAATTCTCGCCCATAAGGGAGAAAACGTCGTTTTATTGTTTTTTCGAGACAAACGTACTTTTTAGAAGAATAATCGT
The DNA here is from genome assembly GCA_946811695.1 of Gonocerus acuteangulatus. Lineage (NCBI taxonomy): Eukaryota > Metazoa > Arthropoda > Insecta > Hemiptera > Coreidae > Gonocerus > Gonocerus acuteangulatus. The sequence goes on from OX328125.1 coordinate 112,574,884, forward strand.
TGTAGCTCCGTCCCAGGTGGTACTACTAAAATGGGTGTGAAACCAATCGAAAGCTGAGTAAATTTACTATAAGACTAGTTAGGAGTAAAGGTAAAAATGAATGAATGTAAGTATGTATATCTTACAAAAAGAAGACAATTCTAAATTTCCTGACATTTTATTGATATTTCTTACCAGTGTTACTCCTCAATGGGCAGGATCTGAGATTTCCGGGTTTAAGAAAAACTTCCTCATTTAACCAGCTTTCCATTGATGTATCACAACCCTGTGTTATTGAAGTATTTGAACGGTTTAAGTACAAAAGTTTAAAAAAAAAACATGGATTTGTGAAAAGAAAATTATATTTTTTTCTTCAGTTTATTCAAAAAGCTGAAGAGAAATATTTATTTTTATAAATGTTTACATAAATATTAAGTAAATATTTACTTCAAACAATAAAAAAAAATTACTTCCACGAATATAAAAAAAATTCCTAAAACAGTAAATAAATAAAATACACATTTATTTTGAATTTGTTAATTCAGGTAACTAATACTGGGTCCAGGAGGTGGCCATTAATGAACCCCAACCATACATTAACCTCAAAAATTATTATTTTTACCTAGATAACACATTTTTACAGGTATTTATATTTAGAAAACAAATGCTTTACCTTAAATTAATACTGATGGCTACGCTTGTGAAACTCACTGGGATTCTGAGCCCATGCCTTTTTGTTGTGGTAATTAAAAATTGTATCCCTCATAAATAATATGTACATAGTCCTGTAAAAATGTGTTCAAATGCGTGATATAGGTAAAAATAGTAATTTTTGAGGTTAATATATGGTTGGGGTTCCTTAATGGCCGCCTCCTAAACCCAGTATTAGTTACTCGAATTAATAAATTCAAAATAAATGTGTATTTTATTTATTTACTGTTTTAAGATTTTTTTTTATATCCGTGGAAGTAATTTTTTTTATTCTTTTAAGTAAATATTTACTTAATATTTATGTAAACATTTATAAAAAAAATATTTCCCTTCAGCTTTTTGAATAAATTGAAGAAAAAAATATAATTTTCTTTCCACAGATCCATGTTTTTTTTAAAACTTTTGTTCTTAAATCGTTCAAATACTTCAATAACACAGGGTTGTGATACATGAATGGAAAGCTGGTTAAATGAGGAAGTTTTTCTAAAACCCGGAAATCTCAGATCCTGCCCATTGAGGAGTAACGCTGGAAAGAAATATCAAAAAAATGTCAGGAAATTTAGAATTGCCTTCTTTTTGTAAGATATACATACTTACATTCATTCATTTTTACCTTTACTCTCAACTAGTCTTATAGTAAATTTACTCAGCTTTCGATTGGTTTCACACCCTTTTTAGTAGTACCACCTGGGACGGAGCTACAACGATTATTCTTCTAAAAAGTACGTTTGTCTCGAAAAAACAATAAAACGACGTTTTCTCCCTTATGGGCGAGAATTCGGAAAATCGTCATAGAACATTTTTTGTTCCCCTATGGGTCCTCTATCACCCCTCACAATATGACTAGACATTTACGGGACACCCTGTATATATATATATATATATATATATATATATATATATATATATATATATATATATATATATATATATATATATATATATATATAGTTATATATGTGTCCGTTAACACGATACCGGCCAGAGTTTTTGTTTCTTCCCCACGAAACTTGGTATGTAGTATTCTCCCATCAAACGAGTTCGTTAACCAACAAAATCAGTCCATCTGTAGAGGGGGGGTTTACTCCGGAGCCAAAGTAGTTATTTGCCAATACCAGTCGTAATTTTTGTTATATTTTAACGAAACTCGGCGTGTTTGTGAAAAAAAGAAACTAAATCGGTACATTAGGAGGGGGGGTTACTCCGGACCCAAATTACTAATTTGCTCATACCGGTCGTAATATCTGTTGTTTGTAACGAAACGCGGTATACGTCCTGGGTATCTAATAAGGAAGAAGTGATGTAAAAACCGAAGTTAAGCAACGTCGGGCGTGGTAAGTACCTGAATGGGTGACCACGTGCTGTTGGCATTATAAAAGGGTGGCAACCTATAGATAGCCCGGCGCTAATAGCCAAATAGTTGATGCGCCGTTAAAAACGAAAAAAAAAAAAAAAAAAAAAAAAAGTGATGTAAAAATGAACTAAATCGGTCTATCGGAAGGGGGGGGATTTACTTTGTACTATGTTTGAATTGAATTGAAACATGTGTTATGTTTTTATTTTATTTATCTATATAGGTTATTTTAAGCAAATTATTCAGGAATGCTCTCGACACTACCCAACAAGGGCGTATATAGAAAATAATTTCGGAGGGGGTTAGGAAAATTTCAGGGGGGCTGAGACCATTTCCGGTGTAAGAAATACTAACAATTCTGATCTTGGAAGACTTTTAGCCAACTTAAACGCTATTACACCCAAAATAGAATATGTTTTATGAACTAAATGATCTTATGTAATTTATTTTTAAGGGTTTTATGAAATTTTTGCCAATCAAATCAAAATTTCGGGGGGGGGGCTGCAGCCCCCCTTATATACGCCCATGCTACCCAATTCTGAGGAAAGTGCTTATTTATGCAGCTCCTGCGTGACGGACTTTTAATTGGTTGGTTTTGTTTTAAATTGCAATTATCAGTAGAATTAGTATTTTAGTAAAATAAGCTAAGAAACGGTGAAAGGTATTAGTAGTAAGTTTGGAGTTGCTGTGGTAAACAAGATGGCTGTGGCTAATCATATAAGTTTGTTTATAATTCTCCTATCTATATAATCTTCCTCATAGCCTACAACTGAAGTCATCGTTATTTCTGATTTTATAGAATGATTTAATCCACGACAGAATGGAATTTTATTCGCCACAAAGCAGATATTTACAGTTGATTATAACAGTAAAATGAATTTGCTAGTAAAACAAAAGAAACTTAAAATGACAACAAATTTTTTGTTCGAAATAGAGCCTTCTGTGCAGTAGTCGAAGAGTGAGTATGTTTTCAGTACATAATTGTATTGACTTATTCAGCCTTCCTCAAGAATGAGGATTAAGAATTACCCGTATTATTCAGTGTATGTTGGCTACTGTCAGTTTCCTGTGATTTGTGATGCTAATCTATTCCATTTCTTCGAGATGTACGTAACCGCGCTAAGATGACGCAGTTCCTGCGAGTCGGACTTTTTCATTTAGTCATCGCTAAAGCATATTTATGCTATATTTGATCCAGAAACATATTTTCAGTTAGATCCACCCTTAACAAATCATCTTAGCGCGATTCCCTACATCTCGAAGAAATGGAATAGATTAGGCAACAAATCTTAGGAAACTGACAATAGCCAACTTACACAGAAGCGGATAATTCTTAATCCTCATTCTTGAGGAAGGCTGAATAAGTCAATACAATTATGTACTGAAAACATACTCACTCTTCGACTACTGCTTAGAGGGCTCTATTCTAAACAACCAAAATGTAACTTGCAAATTCGTTTTACAGTTATAATCAACTGTAAATATCTGCTTCGTGGCGAGTAAAATTCCATTCTGTCGTGGTTAAATCTTTCTATAAAATAAGAAATAACGAAAACTTCAGTTGTAGGCTATGAGGAAGGTTATATAGATAGGAGAATTCAAAACAAACTACGCATACGTCGTCATGATTCGCCACAGTCATCTTGATTACCACAGCCACTCGAAACTTATTACCAATACCTTTCACCGTTTCTTAGCTTATTTTACTAAAATACTAATTTTACTGATAAATGCAATTTAAAACAAAAAACAACCAATTAAAAAGTGAGATAAACAAAGAAGAGAAAAACCCGTTCAAAACAACAAAACAAACACTTTTTAAGTTTTCAGGGCTTATATCTCTGATTGACATTGCCCCAATGAATATTGCTTCAGAACCTTTATTGTAGAGAGCTTAGCAACAGTTCGAATCATCTCCTTCCACTTACCACGATTTACCAACCGTTTTTGAGTTATTTACGAAATATGTACGAAGATCCGAAATCACTCTGTGCCTAGGATCGTATGTACGATTACCACTAGGGAAAAGGTTAGGTCTGTAGATAAACCATTCCAAAATGGAGGATTTTAAACTGGAAGTTAAAATGTAAATAAATGAATACAATAATAACCCTAAACCTAAACATCTTTAACATGAATTGTCTAAATGAAACTACAAGATAATTTACTAATGAACAGAGATGGGCATAATTTTATTTATAAATAAAAATACGAATTTATTCGTACTTCATATATTTGTGAATACGAATATAAATAAATTCGTACTTCATATATTTGTGAATACGAATATAAATAAATTCGTATTCATAAGTGTGAATACGAATTTATTTTTATTCACATATATTAAGTATAAAAATACAAATAAAATTTTATTCGCAAATTTTCCTGCGGACACAAATAAATTCACAGAAAACATTGTAAATAATCACAAAAAATGTGAATATTTACAAAAAAATCAAGTGATTACAAAAAATCAATTGATTACAAAAAATCAAGTGAATAAAAATTTATTCACAATAAAATTCGCAAATAAATTATGAATTTATTCGTATTAAGATGATATTACGAAAGTTATTGAAGGTGATTTTTCTTTTCTTTTTTTTTTTTTATGGAGGTACAGATGACAAACTGTGTCCCTGCAGCATGGCTGGTGGTCCCGCGGCGGACTCGGGGTAAACAAAAAATCTAGGCGCTAATAACCTAGACGTTAAAGGCCATAAAAAAAAAAAAAATCACCTTCAGTAACTTTCGGAATATCATCTTAATACGAATAAATTCTGAATTTATTTGCGAATTTTATTGTGAATAAATTTTTATTCACAAATTATAATGTGAATAAATTTGTATTCGCATATTTTACTGTGATTTTTTTTGTAATCACTTGATTTTTTGTAAATATTTACATTTTTTGTGATTATTTACAATTTTTTCTGTGAATTTATTTGTATTCGCATGAAAATTTGCGAATAAAATTTTATTTGTATTTTTATATTTAATATATGTCAATAAAAATAAATTCGTATTCACACTTATGAATACGAATTTATTTATATTTGGTAAATAATCTAAGGGGTTAGGTCCGCCAGTAAATATACTGTTGTCATACCTGTCGGTGGAGACCGTCGTCACTGGCATCTGTGCGAGTACTGTGGGCGAGCGCTTTCGACGTAAATACGTCATTATCAAGCCACTGTTAAGTTAGTACTGAACTGTGTTTGTAGTGTCAGAGTATTTATACAGGGTGGAGTACGTTGTTTACTTCTGTTAAAGGTCGTCCAGGTAGTTTGTTTGTCTGTACTCTGTGCAGGTGTTCGTTCAGGTAAAGTGTTTGTTGGCTCCGTGGGTCATTGCCGTCTAAGGGTTTCTCAGGTAGTTTGTTTGTCTGTATTCTGTGCAGGTGGTCCGTTGTATGTTGATCATGGAAAAATGTGATTTTATGTTTATCTTTCTTAGTTTTTCTGTTTTTATGTTAAGTACGTTGTCGTTTAGTTATTGGAAGTGATGCTGTGTCTGTCCTTTTTCGTTTGTTTGTTCGTTTAAGTAGTTTGAGTGGTCTGAATATTGTGTCAGAGCTAGTGTTAAGTTGTTCGTTTATAATGTTTCCGTTAAAGTATCGTTGTTTGTATATCTCCATGTTTTCTAGTATGTCAAGTCTACGTCCTTTTTGTTGTCTGTGTATGAGTGTCATGCTGTTTTGTATGTTGCTAGGGTCGTGTGCGTGTTCGTGTAAATGGTTGGCGTAGTTAGAGTCACGTTTGTTCTGTTTAAAGGATCGTATGTGTTCTGTATATCGTGTCTTTAGTTTTCGTCCTGTTTGTCCGATGTATGTGTGGTCACAAGTGCATGTTAGTTTGTACACTCCGTTTAGGTCGTATTTGTTAGGTCTGTCGATATCGTTTGTGAGGTTAGTCCGTAAATTGTTATCTGTTTTTAGTGCTGTCTTAAGTCCTTCTTTGTGAAACAAGTTAGTTAGTCGGTATGTTAACGGTCCTGTATATGTGAAAGTGCAGCGTCTTGTCGTGACTTCGTCCGTCTGTGTGAGTTTTTTAGTGCTGTTTTGTGTTATAAGTTTGTCGATGGTTGTTCGCCCGTAACCGTTGTTATGTGCTATGCCGTATATGGTTGATAGTTCCTTGTTGTAGTTCTGTTGGGTCATGGGTGTAGTCTGGAGGCGGTGGATCATGTGTCTAAAGGCTGAGAGTTTGTGTTGTGTGGGGTGTACGGATGAGGAATGGATTGTTGTGTCGGTCGTAGTAGGTTTTCTGTAGATGCCGTATGTAAGTGAGTTTTCTGTTCTTGTTATTGTTAGATCGAGAAAGTTTATAGTTTTGTCCTGCTCTTTGTCCATCGTGTAGATAATGTTTGGGTGTATTTTGTTAAGGTCTGTAAGGAGTTCGTCTGTGGTGTCGTTTTCTATGATGAGAAATGTGTCGTCGACGTATCTATCGTAGAATTTTATCTTGTGTTTGTCCATAAGTGTTGGAATGGTTAAGTCCTCGTAGTGTTGTAAGAATACTTCCGTTAGTATTGAAGATGTCGGGTTGCCCATGCCTAGTCCGTCCTGTGGTTTGTAGATCTGTTCGTTGAATTGGAAGTAGTTCTGTGATAGTACTGTTTTTAGTACGTCAGTTAGTTGGTCAATGTAATCTACGTCGTATAGTTCTGTAAGTTTGTTGCGTATTGTTGCGTATTGTTGCGTATGTGTAATGTCTCGTTCACAGGTATGGAAGGGTATAAGTCCTTTATATCGAATGAAACTAGTACCATGGTGGGTGATATGTGAGTGTCCTGTAGTCTTGTGATTAGGTCTTGTGTATTGCGAATAGTGTATGTGTTTGTTAGGTTAATAGTTTCTTTGAGTACGTTTGTGATGTGTTTTGCTAGTTTGTATGCGGGTGCTGGTCTATAGTTAATGACGGGTCTGATGGGTATGTCAGGTTTGTGTATTTTTGGTTGTGCTCTCATTGTTGGTGGTCGCGGGTTCATGTTGATGTATTTGTATTGTAGTCCGTCAATGATGTGTGGGTTTCGTTTAAGCGTGTCTCTTATCTGTCTCTGGTAAGTGTCTGTTGGGTCTGTTTTTAGTTTAATGCAGTGTGTGTTAGTGATGAATGTATTTGTTTTAGTTATGTAGTCTTCCTTTGTCATTATGACTGTTACGTTTCCTTTGTCTGCTTTAGTAAGGATTAGTTCATTATCTTTTAGTTTTGTTTTAATGCTTTTTATAGTTTTGTGTTCATTGTGTGAGTGTTTATGGTTTGTCCGTTGTTTTATCGCGTGTTCTAATATGTCTGCTACCTTGTGTCGTACTTGTTCTTGTCTCTCAGTGGGAATGTATGTAATGGCCGTGTCTGCGTCAAGTATTTGTGTTTCTATTGTTTTCCGTACGTTCGTCTGTGGTAAGTTGTGTTTTAGTCCTTTTTCTAGTAGTTGCTCCTCAGCGTCAGTAAAGTTGATGTTAGTGAGGTTGGCGATACGTTTGTGGAATGTGGTGTTCGTCTTAGTTCGTCTGTTGTTGAGTTTAGTAAGTTTTCGTTCGGCTTTGTTGTATTTGTTGGTCATCTGTTGGTGTATTCTATCCTTCAAGTATGTTAGGTATGGTGGAAAGATGTGGTACATGTTTAGTTGAGTAAGTAAGTTGGCTGTTTCTAGGTGTAATCTGTACAGTTCGTCATTTAGTTTGTTTTTCTTTATGTAAAGGGATCGTATTTCGTTTTTTATCCACTGTATATCGTGTCTTTAGTTTTCGTCCTGTTTGTCCGATGTATGTGTGGTCACAAGTGCATGTTAGTTTGTACACTCCGTTTAGGTCGTATTTGTTAGGTCTGTCGATATCGTTTGTGAGGTTAGTCCGTAAATTGTTATCTGACGGTCTCCACCGACAGGTATGACAACTATTTATATTTGTATTGACAAATATATGAAGTACGAATTTATTTATATTCGTATTCACAAATATATGAAGTACGAATTTATTTATATTCGTATTCACAAATATATGAAGTACGAATAAATACGTATTTTTATTTATAAATAAAATTATGCCCATCTCTGCTAATGAAGCAGTATTACTCTTGGAATAGCTTTCCTATCTATCTCAGCTAAATAAATATTTTCATTTAAAATATATTCGGGTTTGCTCTCCGAAATAGAGGCTATCGACCAAAGGTTTATAAAAGGGGGGGCTGAAGGGGGCTGCAGCCCCCCCCCCCCCCTGAAATTTTGATTTGATAGTTAAAAATGTATCATAGACCCTTAAAAATCAATTAAATAAGATCACTTAGTTCATAAAAAGTATTTTATTTTGTGTGTAATAGCTTTTTAGTTGGTTAAAACTATTCCAAGTTGTAAATTGTTAGTATTCCATACCCCGGAAATGGGCTTTTATACGCCCATGCTACTTATCCTAAGAAGCTTCATGTTTGCAGAGAATCAAGAGTCCAGACCAGATTGTACCTTACTTCATCCTAGATGCTACAGGTCATATCCAAGGCCTACCTGGTCTCTTTCTTGCGGGAGTAGTCAGTGCTGCACTCAGGTAAAGTAATATATATATATATATATATATATATATATATATATATATATATATATATATATATAATATATATATATATATTATATATATATATATATATATATATATATAATATATAAAATTATAAGGTTTCATTACAATTAATTAAAATATGATTGTAAGCAGTGTTTGGTACTAATCGTTTTGTTTTAAAGCATTCAAGACTAAAATTCTATTTTTCGCTTCAGTACGATGTCCACCGGTTTAAACACCGTGAGCGGTACTATATACGAAGACTTCATCGAGCCGATGATCGGAAAGACTACAGACCGAAGAGCTAGCACCATCATGAAGATACTATCAGCTGTCTTCGGAATTCTCTGCGTTCTTCTTGTCATGGTCGTGGAGAAACTAGGATCATTGATAGAGGTATTAGCAGGAATAAGCAATTATTAAAACATATTATAATCAAACGTTTTCCAATTTTACTATCAGTCCAGGCAACTAAGGCTGCGTTTACACGGGCGAGAAATTGCGCGAATTTTCTGTCCGACAGTCAAAATTGCATGTGTAAACGGCCCGGCGAGCAGTGTCGCAACTACTCGCGCAACTGATGTCGCGAGCTTGCTGTGAGAGTGTCTGACGCTTGAACTTGCTCGTCTAAACATGAAACTCAGCTCTAGGAATTTCTCGCACTCGCACTGTCGCCCGATCAAACAGTGGGAGATATTTCCCGACACTTTTGTGCAAGTTGGCGTATCGAGTGGTTGCGTTTTAGCGCGGTTCCTCCCTCCCCCATAGGGAGGAACCCCGCTTATAAGGTTGATACAATGAAACAATCCGGAAGTGCCGACTAGAAAATTTTGCGTTTCAGAACCCCTAGAAACCAAAAATAACGGTGGTTCAAATTTGTATATATATATATATGTATATATTTATATTTATATATATATATATATATATATATATATATATATATATATATATATATATATATATTTGTCTGTTCGCTCTCTAAATAGAAGACGAATGGTCCGATTTTGATGAAATTTGGTAAAAAATCTGTCGTCCAATTTGAAAGGTCAAGTTCGTTAACCAGCAAAATCCGCCCACTGGAAGATGGCGTTTGGGGCGAAATTCGCGCAAAAAAAATCGTAACGCTTACGTTTTTGAGTTCATAAGCTTGTAAGTACTCTTTTTATAGGCTTCTTGGGCAAGGAAAACGAATGAAACCATTTTCAAGGCGATAGCTTTAACCGTTTTCGAGAAAATTGGAAAAATAGTTTTTGAATACCGTTTTTGGTTTGGGTACTTAGAATCACGGGATTCAGTTGAAACATTATCTGCATGTTCTACTTTCATTAAAACTAATATGTTGAAAGTTATGTTACGTTTGGAGTTAAGGAAGGGTTAGAATAAAATATTTAATGAACAGACATGAAAAGTTTTGGGAACTTCGTATACTTTCATTAATATCTCGAACACGGTTGGGAAATCGTGGAAAGTGGATAGAAACTATTTGAAAGCTTACTAAATTCTCTACAAAAATGATTCTAAAACTATTTTTGATTAGGTTATGTCAATCGGAGAAATAAGTGCTTAAAACTTCAAATACGTCTGTTTTGTTCTTATGAACGGGTTTTTGTCGTTCTTTTTGTAATTTTTGTCTCTTTCCCTTGGTTTTTTATTGCTTTTTATTTTTTTAATTTCTTATGTTGTATTTGTAAGGAAAATGTATGTGTGTGTAAAACAGGATAGGTAAAATGAGACCAATTTTCTGTTGTGAGAAATAATGAAAAGTTTTGGGAACTTCGTATAATTTCTTAATATCTCGAAAACGGTTGAAAATCTTGGGAAGCGAAAGGTTACCATTCGAAAGCTTACTAAATGGTCTACAAGAAAGGTTCTAAAGAAAGTTTTGAACAAGCGATGTCAATCGGAGAAATAAGTGCTTAAAATTTGAAGTAATTGATTTCGTTTATTCGAACAATTCTTTTTGTCTGTTTTTATTCCTATTTTTACATTGTTTATAGTTGGATAATGTATTTGACAATAAAATAGATTAATTAAAATAAGAAAAACAATTCATTGTTAGAAATATATCAGGCTGTTCCGTATGAAATGTCAGTTTTGGATTTGCCGATTTCCTTCAAATGTCTTGAAACTGTCGAGGCTCCTAATCCGAGTTCTTTGGCATATTCCCTATTGTTTGCAATTGCTTATAGTAGTCAAATGTATTTGCCAATAAAACAGGATACGTATAATTAGAATATTTTATTTTTGCTCAGATCCCTTATGAATATCTATTAGGCCCCCTTCGTATTTTTTCCTTAATATCTCGAAAAGGGTTAGGAGATCGTGGCAATTGAAATGTAACAGTTCGAAAGCTTACTAAATTCTCTACAAAAAATGTTTTACAGAAATGTTTGATGGGGTCGTCACATTAGGAGAAATAAGTGCTTAAAACTTAGTTAGTTTCCTTTATTTAAACGGATCTATTTATGTGTTTCCCGAAGTTTTTTTTTCACTGCTCGTTATTTTTGTACTTGCTTATAGTAGTCTAATGTATTTTTCAGTAAACAGGATATGTATAATTAAAAGCATTATTTTGTTTGTTAGAATTCGAAGATGCCGTATGAATATCTAGATTACAGTACTGGTTTTGATTTCGTATTTTAGAATTGTTCTTGGTATTCCCTATTTTCATGTATTACCCTTAGTTCTTTATTGCTAGTAGTTTTTTTTTTTTTTTTTTTTTTATTGATTATAGAATATAAATCTATTTGGCAATAAAATAGGATACGTAAAATTAGAAACAATATTTCGGGTATTTCTGAGCGAAATGCCTTGTAAGATTGTCTACCACCACGAACGGCGTTTTTCCTCTATTTACCTCACATTTTAATTGGTTGCTGTTTTTAGCTTGTTTCCTGCTTCACTTCACAGATAGGAAACACGCTTCTGACGTCGACCTAATGACGTAATCCGAAGTGCCTAATAAATGATTTAACGTTTTAGAACAGGTAGATATCGAAAATAGCTGTTTTTAAATTAGAATCTATTGTTGAGTAATTATATGAATCTTTATACGGCTTTATTAGCCGTATTATTCTATATAGGCTTTATAAGGCAGGAGATACTACTTAATCTTGAAGACTTGTTCTTAGTCCTTCTTTATCAACTAGATAGGCTTTATTAGACATATTATTCTTCATAGGCTTTATTAGACAGGGAATTCTGATAAAATGTCGTGTTGTCGCAGCAAATTGTAATTACGATTTATCAAAGGTCAGGTAACATTAGCGAGTCTACACTGTTAAGATCACCTACGGCGAGGGTAGACAATTGCTATGATTTAGTCTACATATGTATATTAATTCCTAAATGTAGAAAATAAACTTTACAACGGTTAGATACTATGAACGAATAGACAGTCGGTTCAGTCCCAAACAAACAGAGGGTTTACTAGAAATTTACCTGCTAGGAGTTAATCCTCAAGAGAAGTAACCCTTGTAGGGTAATATAACCCAGGTATCTGCCGACACAAATACAAAGCCTTGCAAGAGTAGGTAGAGCAACTTTAAGATTTCGTTCACTAAAATTTCTTAAACTGACCTAGATTCAGACATAAAATTATATTGTAAATATTGATAAAGATTAATTAGTTGTCAACATATACATAAATTAGCAATCAACAGTTTTCTTTGTACGACTATTATTAACGACTATTTAGTTATGAGACAATCCATAAATTAGCGATCAAAAGTTGCAGGTGATTCCGTATTAGATATTTATTAAATATTCATAAAGACTATTTGGTTGTAAACCGATTCATCAATAAGCAATCAATATTTTTAAACACTGGATATATACTAACCAATTATAACGACTGTTTAGTTATGAACCGATTCATAAATT
>OX328125.1:112589862-112749862 GCA_946811695.1 Gonocerus acuteangulatus
GTTTGAAGAAAAATACATAAAATAGTAAAGTTATATATATATTCTTGAAGGGAATGTTATGCTCTACAGCCCTATAAACGGAATTTATTTTTTGGGTTTATCGTTAAAGAGTTATCCGGTCAAAAAGTGTGTTTCCCCCCAAAATGACAGACATTCAAGAGCCGATATTTCGAAAACTAAAGATATCTCGAAAAACTTCATTGAATAGAACTTGTAGAGTATTTTATCAGCTTTGATTTGTTATAGAATAGTCATGTCGCTAGGACACACGGTTTCCGAGATATAAGTGAAACCCCGAGAAATGGGAACTTCTACCCCCCTCCCCCCCCCCCCGGGCAGGAAGGCTAGGGGCGAGGACTTTTGATATGTTGACCTCCTAACTAGCCGAAACAAAGTTATGAAGTCAAAAATTGTGTTCCAAACACTTCCATCTATAACTCTTATTTTCCTGGGCTGTTAGTCGCTAAATTTCAGATTTCACGATGAACACTGAAATTATTTTCACGTTTGGAGGAAAATACATAAAATAGCGAAGTAATATATATTACTGAAGGGAATACAATACTCTACAATCCTATAACCGTTATTTATTTTTTGGGCTCATCGTTGAAGAGTTATCCGGTCAAAACGGGGGAAAAATATGCGGCAAAAGTGTTTTTCCCCAAAATGACAGACTTTCAAGACCGGATATTTCGAAAACTAAAGATATCTCGAAAACCTTTATAGAATAGAACTTGTAGGAAATTTAATCAGCATTTAATTGTTATAGAATATTCATGTCGCTAGGACGCAGGGCTTCCGAGATATAAGAGAAAACCCGAAAAATTGGAACTTCTAAACCCCCCCCCACTCCCCCCTCCGGCTTAATGGCTAGGGGCGAGGACTTTTGATATGTTCACCTGTCCAGCCCAAACAAAGTTACGAAGTCAAAAATTGTGTTCCAAAAATTTCCACCTATAGCTGTTTTCAAGCATTCGTTGCCTGGACTGATTAGGAGGGGGGCTTACTCCGGACCCAAATTACTAATTTGCTCATACCGGTCGTAATTTCTGTTGTTTGTAACGAAACGCGGTATACGTCCTGGGTATCTAATAAGGAAGAAGTGTTGTAAAAATGAACTAAATCGGTCTATGGGAAGGGGGGATTTACTTTGTACTATGTACGAATGCTCAAAAACAGCTACAGATGGAAATGCTTGGAACAAAATTTTCGACTTCATAACAACATAGAAATTATTTTCTATATACGCCCATGTTGGGTAGTGTCGAGTGCATTCCTGAATAATTTGCTTAAAATAACCTATATAGATAAATAAAATAAAAACATAACACATGTTTCAATTCAATTCAAACATAGTACAAAGTAAATCCCCCCCTTCCGATAGACCGATTTAGTTCTTTTTTACAACACTTCTTCCTTATTAGATACCCAGGACGTGTACCGTAAATATGAAGACGAGGGTTCTACGCACCGATTATTTTGAAATTTTGCACTATATCGTATTATGATGCACTAAACACGAATCCGTTAAAAAAAATTTCGCTCTCAACTAGGAAAGAAGTTACGAAGCACTAAAGTTCAGTGTTATTGAGGTTAAAGTTGGCGTAAACAGCGTATTTGTAAACACGCGCATGCGCAGACATGTAACATTGAGAAAGATGAACTCTCATTTGAAATGTTTATAAACCATTTATAACCTCCATAACATCGGATTTCTATCCATAACAGCGAGTTGGATTGACTAGAGTTTTGATATCTTCTTGAGCGATATTATATTAAGGACGTTTCGGCTACTCTTTGGTATCCTTCATCAGCTAAAATGACGAGAAAGAAAATACAGAATTAATACACAGAAAAAAGGTTTACCAGTAAGATAAATGATAGGTCTATAAATACAAATCAACTTTTTTTAAAAAAAGAACAGGAGACCCGATGGCCGTGAGGGTTAAGGCGTGAGCACTTAACACTCTGAGCCAAAGGTCGTGGGTTCGATTCCCACTAGGGGTGGTGGCTTTTCTTTAGAAAAAAGAAAATGCATCAGCCCTATCCTGGCTAGAAAAGGGTGGTAACCTATAGATAACCCGTCCTAAAATTCCTAGTTAATAATAAATGGACGTTAAAATTTAAATAAAATTAAAAAGAACAATTTGTTGTTAAATTGTTAGAACAATTATGTTATTAATAAACAGGTAAAAGTGAACATTAGTGTATATCCAGAAATTAGTTCTAGAAAATCAATAGAAAATATGTTTTTTATTTTTCTATTGATTTTCTAGAATATAGATAGATATAGTTATAGTTATAGTGGACTGTATTTAGGGGTATTTGAAATTATGCACGGATATGAAATAATTTAAGTGTAATAAGATTATGTTACACGTTTCTATGAGTGGGGGGTGGCCGAAAAGGGTTATAATATTGGTTAATGTATTAGTGAAATTTTGAGGTTTATAAAGGGGGGTTTGTATTAAAATAAATTGATATCTGGTCCATGCGGTCTGCTGAAGCAGGAGTAGTCTCTGATGTTGATAGTTGTCCTACTCACTGTGGGGCCTGACTTTTCTTCTCTTCATCCTCCTCCATGTTGCTCTCTGGGTTGCTAGGTTTCTACTCAACCATGGCCAAAACTGGTCTTTTGTAAAAGGATGCACGTGGTGTCCACAGCATACATCAGTCAAAAGTTGCTAATGGAGTCCTGGGCTCTTTTTAACGGTCTCCAGCATTTGAACTGCACGGAGGTAGCAGGTAAATCTATGGAGGCAACCTCCATGGTGACGGAGTGATGACGTCACAGATGCTGCTATGAGGGTTTACATCAAACACCAACTATTCCCTGATTGCTTATCACCTCGACGGCTAACTACCTACACCTCTTGAAGAATAATTTATTCATATACAAGACAAGGGCATTTCAAATAAATAGTCTAAATAAATTATAATTCCATTATAGTAATATTTATTTTTGTTTTTTTGTGTGCCTAGTTGACGAATGCTTTAGGATCTTTGACAGCAGGAGGTATTCTTGGTATCTTCATCCTGGGGTTGTTCTTCCCACAAGCAACTAGTCTGGTAAGCAAACAAAACCTAACAAGGTCTTTCCTTCTAAATGTCAGATAAAAGGTTTCAACAACAAACCTTAATGGGAAGTGCAATCTTTAGTACTTCAGTAATTTTTGAACTGTAATATTACTCTGCCCTTCTGTCTACCTCAAAAACACTCCAGTATTTAACGAGGTTCGATATCTAGAATTATATCTTGACAGCCGACTGTCATGGAACCCTCACACGAGACTGAAAAGACAAGAACTCAACAAAAGATACGGACTACTTAGACGACTTCTTGGACCCTCATCTAAGTTAACGACACAGAACAAACTTACAATATACAAAACAATCATTCGACCCATATGGACATACGGACTTGAATTCTGGGGTACTGCAAAAACATCCAACATCAACAGAATACAGGCATTCCAGTCAAAAGTCCTCCGTAAAATTGTAAATGCCCCTTTCTATGTATCCAACATAACCCTACACAATGACCTTAACATTACATTTGTCCTTGACCTTGCTAAAACCCGTTTCCAAACGTTCCACTCCAAATTGTCCTACCATCCTAATCCTGAAGGTCAATCCTTATCTTCCCAATCCCATCCAGACAATCTTCCCAGGCGGCTTAAAATACAGTGGCCCCGAGATAAACTCACATAAACTTTTATATATTATCTGTGTCAACAAACTTGACGATTGTACTAAATGATTTATGTACAGATTTCAAATAAGTAAATAAAAAGAAAATAAAAAAAAAAAACTATTAGTCTACGTTCTGTTGTAGCAACTAAAAGGATATCAATCGATATTGACAAACTGGAGATTTGTGTTTTTTTTTATTCAAAGACAGGTACTAACTTACTGGCACAGATACTGGACACTAACTGATAACCAACTGCATGAAATAAAGCCAACTGTAGAACCTTGGTGTAAATATTAATGGCCACTAACAAGGAGGCACAAAGTCATATTGGCGAAAATTAGTTAGAAATTTTCTAGTCGGCACGCGGGTTTAGTACTAACCATGGGCGTATATAGAAAATAATTTCGGAGGGGGCTGGGAAAATTTCGGGGGGGGGGGAGCTGAGACCATTTCCGGTGTATGGAATTCTAACAATTTAGATCTTGGAAGAGTTTTAGCCCAAGAAAACGCTATTACACCCAAAATAGAGTATGTCTATGATCTAAATGATCTATTTTAATTTATTTTTAAGGGTTTTATGAAATTTTTACCGATCAACTCAAAATTGCGGGGGGGGGGGGGAAACTGCAGCCCCCCCTTATATACGTCCATGGTACAAACATACTAAAATAAATACACAAAATTAACGAAGAGAATAAACGTCCCAATAACTAAGGAAGGAATTCCGCTAAAACATTCCCCCCTGGGAAATAGCTTGTATCATGGATATGTCTAAAGCGGGCATAATGAGATATTCACACAATTTCTTATTCATCTGGAAGAAGGACCATTATTTATTGCCCATTAGTAATACTTAATATTACCCTGTAACTTCCTCAACTGATTTTACGTCATAACCTATGAAAAGTTGACGGTTTCGATAGTACTGTAACCACATGGGTTAGTCGCCATAGCAACGGAACCCTCGTGTACCATCATTCGGATATAGCCGAAGCGTTACAGCTTTAGCATCACACTAGGTCATAGCTAAGAAATATCCATATCAAAATAGTTGAAAAATAAAAATTAAATGTTCGTATGATATTAAATTGCAGGGTGCCTTCTTCGGGGGGATGACAGGTCTTGGAATGATGTCCTGGACGATCATCGGATCAAGAGCTGCCTTTGCTGCCGGGGATCTGGTCTATCCTGTTAAACCTATTTCTGTTGATGGATGCTCCTTCAATCTTACGGCCATAGATATGTAAGTACATTATTTAATTATATATGTAAGAGGGTGCCGTATGGTCGTGAATCAGATACCTCTATAGTATCTGCCCGTGTGGCCTGGCACGGGACTGTTTTAGCATAAATATGCTTTAGCAATGACTAAGCTGAAAAAAAAACGTCCCAAAAAAGAGCCACTGGCGCATGTGCGATGGCCATGTTCGAAGAAGAAGACTGTGTGTTATACAGTACATTACATAGGTTTGTCGGGTGGACCTAAAGCATATTTTTTTTTCCTTCTCCTTCCCCGCTGTGCCTTAGGCTGCCCTATACCAGCGGTTCTTCCAATTTGTATTCATTTAAATTTAGAATTGTGCCATCAGGGTATCCAGTAGCTGTAACAACCCGCTAGAGAGCCGTTACAGCTACCTTTGATTTCCCTCCCAGCCTGTTTGCTGGATGTTTTGCACTTGCCAAATCAATCAACGGGCGCCTGCAATTGGGACCCCACTGCCTCTGTTCAGTGAGGTCCCAATGATTTCCTACTTACTAATACTAATTAATTTATTTAATATTTACAGGATATGGTATTTCTTATATTTAAATAACTTATATATACATACATATATACACTTTTTATATACATTATATTTTAATTTATTTTCTTAAACTAGTATTCTCTTTGCTTCGAAGACTGCCCCAGCGAATGCCTTGAATGCATGGAAGATTTCTTCGGAATCCAAGAATTGACTAAATCTTGTCGGTGGCCATTCAAGCATAGAGAATTCTCCCGCGAGCTGAAGTCTTCTTCTGGCATAATTTGGGCATTCTAAGATGATATGTTCTATAGTTTCTGTAGCTCCGCATCTGCAATTAGGATTATCCCGGATCTTGAAATAGTGCAGTCTATGATTGATGTCACCGTGGCCTGATAGCAATTGTGCTGTGTAGAAGTCTAACTCCAGCCAATCCATGTCTAATCTTTTCCTGACATCAGGAAAGAATCTGTATGTGGTCCTACCTTTAGTTGAATTTTGCCACCGGTCCTGCCATTGAGATACAGCCGCGCTGTACAAAATTGGTTTCGCTTCTGCAAACCTGGTCGTTCCGATATTAAAGACACTTTTGCCGACCCTTGCTGGAATACCTCTTGGTATGTTATACCTCGCAACGTTTATTCCAAGTTCTAAATCAATCGGCAACTGTCCTGCCAGAACCTGTAGTGCGTCAGTAGACACTGTCTTGTAGTTTCTAGTCAACATGAGGAGTGCTTTCCTTTGGGTTTGAATAAGCATTGCAGTCTGCGCCTTATTTAATTTGGGAAACCAGGCAGGAGCTGCGTATGTCACAAGAGGAAGATAAAGAGCCTTGTATAGGATCAGCCGGTTCTTTCCGCTTAGTCCCCATGTGTTCTTTTCTATAGATGCAAGGCACCCGTATCTCTTAGTTATGGTACTCTTTAGCTCTCTCATGTGCGGGCTAACATTCATTTTTTCGCCAAAGGTAACTCCCAAATATTTGACCTCATCAGAAAGGCAAACCTCAATGTCTTCTATTTTCAGTCTAAAAGTATTTCTTTGTCGAATTCGGCCTTTCAACATCAAAAGCCTAGTTTTGACAGGATTCAGTCTCAGCTTCTTCTCAGTACACCATCTAGTTATTATGTTGATTGCCTGCTTGGTGTTTTCATTAAGAGTCGTTTGGGTTTGGCCTTCAACAAGGACCGCCAGGTCATCCACAAAGGCAACTGGGGCGAAGCCACTAGTGGTTAACTCGTTGAGGAGCGAGTTGAAGACAAGGTTCCACATGTAGGGGCCTAATACGGAACCTTGGGGGCATCCAGTATTTACTTTATGCCATACTCGTCCACTAGGGAGTGCTACAAATGCTTTCCTATCAGCTAAATAACTTTGCAGTAATTTGTAGAGATTAGTAGGGCAATCGACGTCCTTTAAGGCATTGAGAATAGCTGGCCACCACAGGTTATCAAATGCTCCACCAATGTCCGCAAAGATACTGACAATGTACTTTGCTGGGGAATCCAGTATCTTATTGTGGATGGCTTTCATGGCGTCCGTCGCTGATCTTCCCTTCACACCTCCGTATTGGTTGGGAGAAATTGTTTCCATGATTCTTGGAAGCAGGTTCAGAACGATGAGTCGCTCGAGAATTTTACCTAGCACTGGAAGCAGACTGATTGATCTGTACCCACCCGGCCGAGCCTTGCTATCTTCTGACTTCGGAATGGCCACTACCTCAGCTTCCTTCCAAATCTTCGGGAAGTATCCTTCATTGAGACACCGGTTATATATTCTCATCAGGTGTGGAGCAAAAATTTGTTTGCACTTCTTAATAATGTTGACATCTATGGAGTCAGGTCCAGGGGATTTATTGCTTTTGAGGGATTCTACGACTATTTCTACATCCAGTTCGTCCCCTAAAGCATATTTATGTTCCTGAATTTGAGCAGAAGGCTCTAAACGAAATTATTATTATTATTATTATTATTTTTTGTTTGTAAATATCTAAAACAATATAATAAATTTGCTTTTTTTTTTCAGCACCCTCCCAAAAGAAAAGACCTCGGCAGACATCTTCCCATTGTACAAGCTGTCCATGTTCTACTACGTACCTCTAGGGTGTATCACTACCGTGATTATAGGCCTCATCGCTAGCTATATCACAGGTCCGAACAAGACGGAGTCGATAGACAGATCCCTCCTCACTCCTGTGATTCACAGGTTCCTCCCAGAATACAGGGCTGTACCTGTGAAGGAGACGGAACTCAAGGGACCTTCTGGAGGAGTATAGGATCATCTGGGAGTTTCAGTTTGGAAAATACTACTCCACTGTCTATGTATAGGTTTATATTTTATGAGATATTTTTTTAAAAAAGATAAGGTACAAGACATAAAAAAAAAAAAAAGAAAAAAAAAAAAAAAAAAAAAAAAAGGAACTTTGAAACAGGGAGACCATTGGCTCAAAGGAGCACCTCATCCGTCGCATCAGATGGGCCTGGGAGCAGATTACAGCAGAAAAATGTACAAATGCCAACCAGTCTGTCAATGTGCAATGTGATGCCTGTATTGCTGTAAGGAGCCAAACCTTTGAACAGTTCTTGAATAGATTGTCAGGAATTATTAGAAGATGAAATTATTATTTTTTTAAAATTATATATGCGCCCAGTGTTAAATGTTAAACTGTTTTAAGAATTGAAACTTCAGGAGAGCCAATTTTCCATTACTTCGACTATTAAAATTTGTTTCTTCCTTACTTAGACAAATATTTTAGATAAAATTTGTCACATTGTTATTGATATTGCTAGGTAATTGTAAGTATTGATCATAGTCAAACAGAACCAAGTCCTCCACATGGTGTCTTTTACCTCTAATCAAAACGGACATGATTTTATTTTTCACTGTCTTATCTTCGTTAATTATGGGAACAGGATATAGTGCCCTATACCATTATATGGATCGAAAAATCCACATTATGAACATGTTGTTAAGTCAATTTAATGAATAAATGGACATGGTGTCCTTTACCTCTGGGGTACAGATATATATAAAATGTATAGAATGCATAAACTACTGTATTCTGCTAGAATATTGTCGTAAATAATGTTTATTGCGTTAAATAATGTTTCATTAAAATTACGTTACTAAACAATTTTGTGCAGTTTATTATAGCACGGTTCCCGTCATACTATATGTTATTCAATGGGCGTTAAAATTTAAAAGTTTATGTTTCCAAAAAGTTATTTGGAAATACCCATTATATTTGCGAGCATTACCAAGGTTATAGGCGAGGAGGCTGTGCAAGGGTTCCGGATATTATTGCCTCACCTAGAAAACTCTAACGATAGGCTTTACCATACATCACGGTTTGACCGGGACTGTCCCGGTATTTTGCAATTGTTTCGGTGTCCCGCACAGTTTTATCAATGTCCCGGAAAAGGCTGTAAGATGTAAAAAGTAATGAATTCATGTTTATAAGAATCTTTTATAAATCGGTTACTTTTCTACAATCAACATTTTTACTGCTCACAGTGTCAATGAAATGAGAAGTAATCTAACTGTAAAACGCTGGAACTACCTGCACAGCACTGCCAGCTGCCAGACACTACTATTTGGCTGAGAGCTTTTTTTAAGAAAATCAAGTAGCAAAAAAAGTTCCGTTCTTATTTTCAAGGTTTGGGTAGACTAACAGTTCAGGGTCCCCCCTTCCCGTTACTTGCTAGGCTTAAAAGTCAACATTTTGCTTATAATTTGTACTGTTTTTATCCCCCCCCCCTGGTATGCCCATCCCATATTAATGTGACCCGGTTTAACTCTCCAAATATATTGCAAGCCTATCTGACGGGGACAGGCAGAAAAGAAACGCAATTAAAACTCTATGAGTGACAGTTTATTTCTAGTAATTCAAGGTCTGCTATCATAGTTTAAATGAACCTCAATTTGAAATAAAACTATGAGATAGATAATGTACGGCAACAGCTGTTCTTTATCGTCCTAGCAACGCAGGCTGCCTAGGCTTGCCTTCTCTAACCAACTCAAACTTTAAACCCCCCCTAAAAATGCTTAAAAATACGAATATCAAAAAATCCTTTCTTAGTGAGTGCCTACGTTATATAGGGAGTGTCCATGCAAAATTTCAAAATTTTCTGTCGAGCGGTTTGGGCTGGGGGATGATAGGTCAGTAAGTGAGTGAGTGAGTGAGTGGTATTTGACAAATATATATTTGTCAAATACCATATAGTAGACTAGCTGAATACCCGTGCTTCGTCACGGCAGATAAGTAGTTATTTTATTGCGTTAAATAATGTATCATCAAAATTAACGCTACTATATAATTTTGTGCAGTTTATTATAGCACGGTTCCCGTCATACTATATTTTATACATCAATTGATAAGTAATCAAAGTAAAATGTTTCTTGACACTGGGGCGCTCCAGTCAGTGCCAAGAAACAGATAACCTAGAGATAACCCGTTATCTATAGGTTACCAGCATGCTCGTATATAAGGGGGAGCTGAGAGGTCTGCTGCCCCCCCCCCCCCCGATATTTTTATTTGTTGGTAAAAATGTGTCTTAAAACCCTTAAAAATAAATGAAATCAATAAATAAATTAAATAAGATCGCTTAGTTCATAAAAAATATTTTATTTTAGTTGTAATAGCGTTTTATTTGCCTAAAACTATTCCAAGTTCTAAATATTAGTATTCCATTCACCGGAAATGGTACATGCTCCCCCCCCCTCAGAAATTATTTCCTATACACGCCCATGGTTACCAGTTACAGCATTGTAACCGATTTACGTTAAATTTCGTTGCCAATAATAAATGTACGTTAAAATTAATAATATATGTTTTTCACATGTCATATTGAAACACCCATTATATTCGCGAGCATGACCAAGAACTGTTCTGCCTGGGGATGCTGATGGGTGAGGAGGCTGTGCAAGGGTTCGGGATATCATTACCTCGGATGGACCATCACTAGGTATAGCGAAAACTCTATGGGGAACAAGTTGAAATGAAGGGGTATCCCGTCGTCTAGTGGTTAGCGCCTTAGATTCATAAGCGGGAGATGATGGGTTCGATCCCCACCGGCGGCAAGAATTCTATCAACTCACGGCTTGTTGAGGAAATTCCTCGCTGCACTCTGGATGTCGGCGCTAATGGCCCAGATTTGTCGATGCGCTTTAATGAACCGCAATTAAAATGATGATTTTTTCCCTCATAGCGCAAACTCTATGAGGGACAGCTTATTTCTAGTAATTCAAGGACTGTCATCATAGTTGAAATTAACCTCAATTAGAAATAATACTATGAAATAGATACAGTACGGTAACAGCTGTTCATTATCGTCCTAGCAACGCATGATATTTAGACTTGCCTGCTCTAACCAACTAAAACTTTAAACCCTTTCTTAGTGCGTGCCTACGTTCTATAGGGAGTGTCCATGCAAAATTTCAAATTTTTCTGTGGAGTGGTTTGGGCTGGGCGATGATAGGTCAGTGAGTGAGTCAGTGGTATTTGACAAATATATAGTAGATAATAATATTATGAATGTAGTAGCCACATTGTTCCTGAAAGTGTCTATTATTTATGCTGTTAGAAATACTATCTTGTGATATCTATTTGTAAGTTTAATTAAATCTATGCAATCTTTCACATTTATAGTGTATATACCTTGTACAGATTCAGGGATTAAGAGTGTACTCGTATAAATATATATATATATATATATATATATATATATATATATATATATATATATATACATATTATCTAAATAAATGAAATATTTTTGGAAATTAGTTTAATTAAAGAAAAAGAAATCCTGAAACCCAACATCACCTTAATGGATTTGATGGTCTCAATAAATGTTTTGTTATACTTTCTTTTTTTTTTTAAGGTGTTTCAATGTTTTAGAGCCACCCTTCCAATTAGGCCTCTCGTCCACTGGAACCGAAAAGCTACGAAATGAATTCGTCAGAATTCGGACGAAAACGCACGAACAATCCAAACATGAGGCTCCATCATGGACCGCGTCCATTGGGTCCGTATCGTTCGTCCGGTTTTGTCCGAACTGGTCCGAAATGCGAACCGATCCCATTCTGCTGGGATTCATAGTTGCGAACGAGTGCTTAAAGTCATGATTGAAAATGGACTGTGAGTACGAGCCATCAAGTCAACTGCGAATTCGGACGAACACTGAGGCAATGGACGAGAGGCATTCGCACGAATTCGGACGAACACTGAGGCAATGGACGAGAGGCATTCGCACGAATTCGGACGAACACTGAGGCAATGGACGAGAGGCATTCGCACGAATTCGGACGAACACTGAGGCAATGGACGAGAGGCATTCGCACGAATTCGGACGAACACTGAGGCAATGGACGAGAGGCATTCGCACGAATTCGGACGAACGCCGATCGTCCGAATTCGTTGCTTCGCAGTTGGCAGCTTTTCGGTTCCAGTGGACGAGAGGCCTTACTGGCAGAGCCCGAAGTCCCTTTAATATGGTTGGCTAAATTTACGGCTTGGGGCGGGGTTAACTCCTTGGTAGAGGACTGAACTAATATGCTGGAAGACCTGAGTCCGAAGCCCGAGTAGACACTAAAGATTTTTATCTTCTAGTGTCTTCTTTTGTGGGTTGAAATCGGCCTCCCTGGCCGTCCCTAGGCCAATCCATAATTTATAAATGGGTACCCTCTAAAGGGGAAAATCAGGCGGCCTGAGCATAGTACTGACCACACTATCTCCCTAGTGTGCCATGTGTGGTCAAGCATTTGTAAATTTAATGATTGTATTACAAATACTGTAATAGATAGAGGGATAATTTATTTAAATGAGGATTCAAGTATTGATAATAGTAAAATAAGTTCTGATTGAGAATAAACTATAAACAATGCTTTATCTATATCATTATATCTGAAATATTAACATGTAACTTTATATTCTATCTACTTGTAAATTTAAAAAATAAGAATAAGCGCTATGAATGTAAAAACTGTTTATTCAAATACTAAAAAGTCCGACGCGCAGGAACTGCATCATCTTAGCGCGGTTCCGTTCATATCCCTATTGCCATTTGATAAGCTTAGAATAGAAACAGATAATATTTTACTCGGCCTTTGTTCAAAGGGGTTTACGACTTTACCTGGTCGGGTCTGCCAGTCCCTAGAATCCTCTTCTACAGATACTTCATTTCAAACGTTTCAATGCATTGGAAAATATCAGAATTTTTCACATTTTCTTGTGTTCTTTTACTATAGTAATAATTCTACAAATAAAATCAATTAAAAAAGAAAAAAAAAAGAAAAACCAACAGCATAAAGGCAATTGAAAATATTCAAAAGACGTCATCGAATCTCTTTCTCTTGGCAAGCTATATTTCTAGCAATGAATTGTTTTTCTTATTTTACTTAATCTCTTTTATTGTCAAATACATTATCCAACTTTAAGCATTTAAGAAATAACAAGGAATAAAAACAGACAAAAAGAACAGTACGAATAAGAAAAATCAATTACTTTAAAGTTTTAAGCACTTATTTCTCCGATTGACATCGCCTAATCAAAACTTTTATCAGAACCTTTTTTGTAGAGCATTTAGTAAGCTTTCTAATGTTAATCTTTCGTTTACCAAGTTCAACTGAATCCCATAATTCTAAGTACAAAAACCAAAAACAGCAATCAAAAACTATGAAGGGAGGGAGGAACCGCGCTAAAAATAAATGAAACGGTAAAAATGCAGTTGCCCGCCCTCCAAACCGATTTCTTTCAAACTTTGCACAATAACGTATTTTGATGTACTAAACACGAATACGATAAAAAAAAACGTCGGATTTAACTAGGAAAGAAGTTATTAAGTACTTAAGTTCACTGTTGTGCAGGTTATGAGAGCTATTAATTATAGCGAGTTGGATTGACTGGGGTTTTGTTATCTTCTTGAGCGAGCGTAGCGAGCGGAAACGCATAGCACGTATGCCCTTAAGCGACAGGTGAGGATGACCTTAAAATTGACAATATTTTCGAATAAATGGTTCTGAACATTTCAAATGAGAGTTCTCTGTTCCCCAATGTTACATATCTGCGCATGCGCGTGTTTACAAATACGCTGATGACGCCTTGTTTTATAACCTTCCTAACTTTAGTGCTTAATATTATATTCTATTAATTTTAGCGAGTTGGATTGACTGGGGTTTTGTTATCTTCTTGAACGAGCGGAAACGCATAGCATGTATGCCTTAAAGTCGTCATTTATGCCTTAAAGTCGTCACAAATTTAGTTGTTTACATTAGCTCTCATAACCTGCATAACAGTGAACTTAAGTGCTTAATAACTTCTTTCCTAGTTAAATCCTACGTTTTTTTTTTTTTTTTTTTTTTTTTTTTTTTTTTTTTTTTTTTTTTTTTTTTTTTTTTTTTTTTTTTTCTTTATCGTATTCGTGTTTAATGCATCAAAATACGTTATTGTGCAAAGGCTGAAAGAAATCGGTTTGGAGGGCGGGAAACTGCATTTTTACCAATGAAACGTCATATTAAAACATAATGAAAAGTAATTATGAAGCAAGTGGTGAAGATGAAGTGATGAAGTGAAAATTTCCCAGTGAAAAGGTTCTAAAAGAAGGAATTTTTCCCGCGGAACCACGCCCCTTTTCCCTTCCAACTCCAATATCTATTTATGAACTGGCTTAAAAGAAAATTTATTCAGTGACTTGCCTGGATGAACAGCGCCTGCACAGGACAGCACCAACCCCGCCATGAGCATCTGAAACAGGTCAGAGATAGATTTATTCCTTCATCAGATTCCTTTGTATTGTTTATTAAATTGGTACTTACGTACTAGTTGCACCGATCTCGAGTACTGGCTCTCAGTCAGGCTCACGCTTAGTGATCCAGATCAGGCAATATGGCGACCATTTCAATATGGCGACCTGTTATTCAGACCACTTATGGCACCAAGACCATGTATTAATATTATCAACGAATTGGATTGACTAGAGTTTCGATATAACCTTGAGCGAGCGGAAAAACATAGCAATTCTGCCATTAACATAAGTCCTTGTAATTTCCTAAGATTACATAACATTAGCAATTATGTTAATTTAATAATTGCTATGCGTTTCCGGTTCGCTCAAGGTTATTTCGAAACTGTGGGAAATTTTAAAGGAGGCGAATTTAAGAGCAAGGCACACAAAACAATGAAGACTAAAGCGGAAAAGAGAACAACCAATGAAATAGCTCATAAAGATCAACCAATAGAAATGCTAATGAGTTGCGCGCGTGCACTGATAAGGGAGATAACCTCATAATAACCTGTCATTTCATGAACCGGATCACTGGGCGTGAGCCTGAACGGGAGCCGTTTCTCGATATCGGTGCAACTAGTACGTAAGTACCATTAAATTATTGGAGAAATCGAATTACCCTCACCTCAGGATAATTATTTCTATGTACATATCCATTTCTGCAAGAGCTTTCATTGTATCAGTTTCATGAATGGGTACTTACGTACTAGTTGGACCGATCTCAAGAACTGGCTCCCGTTGGGGCTCCCAGTCAGTGATCCAGATCATGAAATGACAAATCAAATGAAGTTATCTCCATTATCAGCGCATTTCTATTGGTTCATCCCTATGGGCAATTTCATTGGTTGTTCTTTCTTTCGTTCTAGTGTTCATTGTTTTGTGTTCACTTTCTGTTAAATTGGTGGTTTTTACAATTTATTGTTTCAGTTCTTAGTGTTGTTTGTGTTTTAGTGTGTTTGTATTTATGTCCTTCGTGCGAAAACGAATATGTGTCCGATGTGGCGACAACGAAATAGCAACGAGAATAGAGATCCTTTTGAAGGAATGTTGAATTGCATATCAGCTCATTTTCCCCCGAAAATCCAGTTATCTATATAACCTTGAGCGAGCGTAGCGAGAGGAAACGCATAGCAATTAGGAAATTAACGTAAGTGCTAATGTTATATAATTTAGAAATTAGTAGCACGTATGTTAATAGCATAATTGCTATGGGTTTCCGCTCGCTCAAGGTTATATCGAAACTCTAGTCAATCCAACTCGTTGATAATATTAATACATGGTCTTGGTGCCATAAATGGTCGCCATATTGCCTGATCCGGATCACTGACTGGGAGCCATAACGTGAGCCACTTTTCGAGATCGGTACAACTAGTACGTAAGTACCGATGAATGTAGCGACATTCTACATTCATTTCAGAAATATACAATTTATCAATGAAATAGAATTGGGCGTCACTTAAAAAAAAAAGTTAAGAAGCTGAAGATGTTGGAAGGGTATATTCAGATCATTGAAAAATCTAGATAGAACATACAGAACCGAAATGCTTTTTGTTCATTTAATTTATTAATAATTGTATGTTCTGGATTTTTTTTAAATTTTCCCAAAAAATTACAAAATGTTTATTATTGCTGTACATGTTATAAACACTTATGTATGATATGTAAATATTGTAAATAAAGCTTTATTATTATTACAACAAAAATTAATAATTGTTATTTATTATTATTTTTTGTTTTTATTTTATATTTTTTATTATCATTTTTTATATTTGTACATTTTTTATTATTTTTTTTCCAAAATAGAATAAATAAAAAAATGAGCATTTCGGTTCTATCTAGATATTTATTTATTTAAATTTTAACGTCCATTTATTATTAACTATGAATTTTAGGACGGGTTATCTACAGGTTACCACCCTTTTCTAGCCAGGATAGGGGTGATGCCTTTTCTTTTTTTCGAAAGAAAAGCCACCACCCCTAGTGGGAATCGAACCCACGACCTTTGGCACGGAGTGTTAAGTGCTCACGCCTTAACCCTCACGGCCATCGGGTCTCATCTAGATATTTTCAATGATCTGACAAGGGGTGAAACGTTGCAGTAAAGATTGAACATAAAAAAAGTTGATAAGCTCTAAAAGGCGCTGTTTAATCTAAGAAAATCTCAACAATGCAACGCTATAAATAATTTAAGATAATTTCTGTCTTTTTCTTTATGAAAAGAATTAAGAATTTCTGAAAACAATGCCCAAATCTTAAATTACTAACGGCATTGAAATAACTGATCTATTGTTCCAAGTTTTACTATCTATTAATAGATAAGCGACTAAAATTCTTCTTATTTCACAACGAAACTTTGAATAGATCTTTTCTATTAATGCAGAAAGGTCACAGCAGATAAGTATTTACTTTATTCCGATAAATAATATATCATCAAAATTAACGCTACTATATAATTTTGTGCACCAGTATAGGTTAAAATTCGTAGTCAATAATAAATGGACGTTAAAATTTAAAAATGTATGCTTCCAAGATGTCATTTAGAAACACCCATTATATTTGCAAGCATTACCAAGGAGTGTTCTGACTGGGGATGCTGATGGGTGAGGAGGCTGTGGATTCGGGGTATTATTACCTCGGATGGACCATCACCAGGGCTTAAACTGTATGAGGCACATAATCACAGCTTATATCTAGTAATTCAAGGTCTGCCATCATAGTTTAAATTAACCGCAAATAGAAATAATATTATGAAATATATACAGTACGGTAACAGGTAACATGTTAGCGTCCTAGCAACACAGGCTGCCTAGACGTCTCTTTATAACCAACTAAAAATTCAAACCCCTCTAAAAATACTTAAAAATTTGAACGAACGTAAAAAAAAAACTTTCTTAGCAAGTATTTACATCCTATAGGGAGTGTCCATGCAAAATTTCAATTTTTTCTGTCAAGTGGTTTGGGCGCTGATAGGTCAGTGAGTGAGTGGTATTTGACAAATATATAGTGGATTTACGGTTATTTTATTTTATAAACTAAAAAAAAAATATAAAAAGTTCGAAGGAACTGCGTCAACTTAGTGAGTTTCCATTCTTCTCCGTATCGTTATTTGGAGAACTTGGAATAGAAACAGTTATTATTCTGCTGTGATATTTCGAGAAACATTTTAAACGCACACTCTAAACATATGTCGATGAAAATCGAGATTTATGCATCATAATGCTTCCGCTATTAAAAACGTCAAGTAACGTAAAATGTTGTCCTTACACTTTTTTTCACAACATTAACCATTTCTGAAAAAAAGGCGATACCAAAATTTACTTTTATTGTTTTCCCTGTAATAAGCCAGACTTCGCAGGTAGCTTGGCGATGGGAAAATATCCATCTACCTGCTCCTCTTTCTAAGGTCCCGACAGATTTACCGTTACTGCCATAAAGCTCGTATAGCTGGCGACTTCCACAATGTCGAAAATGGCGTGGCCAGGGCCGCCACATGGGGGGGACAACCGGGTACAGTCCTCGTTAATTGGAAAGCAAGTAGCGAAACTGACCTATGCAGCACCGATTGTCGGCTTTTATCCTCATTTAGCTCAAAACTCAAGATAGAAATTATTTTAAAATGCCCAAAGTCCTATAGCGAAGTACTAGTATTTTCATTCTGGCTCTGAGAAGTGGGGGCCCGTGATCGGGTCCTGGGCCCGGCTCTGAGAAGTGGGGGCCCGGGATCGGGTCCTGGGCCCGGCTCTGAGATGTGGCGGTCCTGGGCGTGGCTGACATTTGATAATATTAAACTCAAACGAGCTGATAAAGTAGTTCCTCCTTTCTTTTTTCTTTTTTTTTTTTTTTTTTTTTTTTGTCTGTTTATCTCAGTAATTAATTTATTTTATATTGGTTGCTGTTATTTTGACTACATTTTTAAAAAAAAAAACAAGGCAAGTTAATGAGAAGCGTGGTCGAATTTTGTATTGATTTACAGAGGTTTGCTTTAGAATGAGAGCCGGATTGTGTAATTTCCGCTTCTGCGTAAGTTGGCTACTGTCGGTTTCCCTGACGCCTTAATATCGCGTTTATTCGAGTGGATGTTGACAATTTTCACAAGACATATAAAAAAAAAAAGAAGAAGAAGAAGCAGAAAAAAAGAAATTTATTTCTATTATAAGCCTTTCAAATGACACTACCACGGGCCGCGCTAAGATGATGCAGTTCCTGCGAGACGTACTTTTTTTTAATACATTGACTTAACACCATGCTCTTAATGTGGATATTTCGAACCATATAATGGTATAGGGCACTATATCCTGTTCCCATAAAAAACGAAGATAAGACAGTGAATAATATAATCATGTCCTTTTCATTAGAGGTAAAATACACCATGTGGAGGACTTGGTGTTGTTTGACTATGATCAATACTTACAAGTGCCTATCAATGACAATAACAATGTGACAAACTTTTTTTCAAACTGTTTCAATAAGTAAGGAAGAAAGAAATTTTAACAGGTCAAAGTTAGAGAATATCGGCTCTCCTGAAAAATTACAAATATCTAACATGGTGTCCTTTACCTCCGAGGTACAGAGATGAAAACATTAGTAATATCTCAGCTTACCTTAGCCCAGGGAGAAGTGCTAGACAAGGTCTCCATATTTACTTCTGGGGCCATCTGCAAGAAAATATATCAGCAATTTAGATGAATTCCATACATTTAGAAAATATTTCAATTGAATCCGATTCTAAGTACCCAAACCGAAAATGAGATACAAAAATATTCTTTCCTCTTTTCTCAGATATTTTCAACGGTTTCAGATATCGCCTTAAAAGTGGTTTCATTAGTTTCCTTATGTGTAGGAAACTGTGTGCATATAAACGTAAGCGATATGATTTTTTTTTCGCGCGAAATTCGCTCCAAAAACATGATCCGGTGGACGGATTCTGGTTAACCAACTTGACTTTGCAAATTAGACGAAAGATTTTTGTATCAAATTTCATCAAAATCGGACCATTATTCACTAAGGTAGAGCGCGAACAGACAAATATATATATATATATATATATATATATATATATATATATATATACAAATTTGAACCACCGTTATTTATTAGGAGATAGGGAGTAACCGCGCTAAAAGGTTCTTAAAAATTCTTCGATGGGGCGATGCAAATCGAAACTTCGAAAGTGTTAGTTTTGTTCTTTCGAAGGAATTTTGTATCTGTTTGACTCACTTTTGAATTCCTCGTTTTTTGTTAATTTCATTTAACAGTAAAATGAGTATGATATTAGGAAAGCAATAAAATGAGAAGCGTAATGGTAAAGGTATTTTCACAGAGCGAACGTTAAGAAGGCGAGGAAGGTATTTCCGCTTAAGACACAGTCAGTTTCCTGTTGAGGTGCCTTAAATATTCCTCTCTTAGAGGTTTCATTGTATATTTTTCACGAAAGTTCAAGCCCTACCAATAACTGCTTTTATTCCTTTACTAATATCGGCCTTGTTGCGGTGATCCAATTACTAAATTAAAAAAATTAATCATAATTTACGAATGCTTTCTTTCGTTATTTGCATTAATTGATTAATACAAAAAAGCTTCAAGAGCATAGACAAAGAGAAAAAAAAATGGAATTATTCCTTTAATCTAGTGAGAGAGTTACCCGTGGTTCAAGGTCACAAGAAATTCAAGGTCATGATCGCATTAAAGAGTAGATAATAATGACATAAGGATCATTGTTTCCGAACCTGTGGAGAGGAAAGACTGATGTAACCTTTACAATGACCTGGAAAAGACTGAAGTGTTCTCCTCCCTACTCCTCCCTCCAGGTCTGCCAACCTCTTCGAAAGATTCGCTTCTTGCAATTAGGCGCTTTACAATAACCCAAATATATACTTAAACATTTTCCGATTAATTCCGGTTAACGGAGGGGTTTTTCCTTTGTTGGAAGCCAATCACGATTCCATTATAGATGAACTGAAAAGGTCCATAAAACGATGACGAACAAGGAAAAACTAAACTATATAAATTGAGAGGGGATCTTTCGCCGTTGATGATACGAAGTTAGGGATTGTCAGGGTTCGGTAGTTATTTCTTAACACTAGATTTACCAGACCTGGTACCGTCGTTTGGGGTGAGTTCGGACAGGTAGTACGAGTTCGGACAATAGTGCATGGCACAGGAAATCACATGACCTTGAGCAAACATTTTCATTAGAGTCATAATTGGCTTGACGATATTCCATTTTAGCGCGGTTCCTCCCTCCCCCATAGGGAGGAACCCATCTTATAAGGTTGATACAATGAAACAATCCGGAAGTGCCGACAAGAAAATTTCGCGTTTCAGAACGCCTAGAGACCGAAAATATCGGTGGTTCAAATTTGTATATATATATATATATATATATATATATATATATATATATATATATTTGTCTGTTCGCTCATTTCTGGCTTACCTGATGGTCCGATTTGGATGAAATTTGGTACAAAAATCCCTCGTCCAATTTGAAAGGTCAAGTTCGTTAACCAGCAAAATCCGCCCACTGGAAGATGGCGTTTGGGGCGAAATTCGCGCAAAAAAAATCGTAACGCTTACGTTTTTGAGTTCATAAGCTTGTAAGTACTCGTTTTATAGGCTTCTTGGGCTAGGAAAACGAATGGAACCATTTTCAAGGCGATAGCTTTAACCGTTTTCGAGAAAATTGGAAAAATAGTTTTTGAATACCGTTTTTGGTTTGGGTACTTAGAATCACGGGATTCAGTTGAAACATTATCTGCATGTTCTACTTTCATTAAAACTAATATGTTGAAAATTATGTTTCGCTTGGAGTTAAGGAAGGGTTAGAATAAAATATTTTATGAACAGACATGAAAAGTTTTGGGAACTTCGTATACTTTCATTAATATCTCGAACAAGGTTGGGAAATCGTGGTAAGTGGATAGAAACTATTTGAAAGCTTACTAAATTCTCTACAAAAATGATTCTAAAACTATTTTTGATTAGGTTATGTCAATCGGAGAAATAAGTGCTTAAAACTTCAAATACGTCTGTTTTGTCCTTATGAACGGGTTTTTGTCGATCTTTTTGTAATTTTTGTCTCTTTCCCTTGGTTTTTTATTGCTTTTTATTTTTGTAATTTCTTATGTTAGGAAAATGAATTTGTTTGTAAAACAGGATAGGAAAAATGTGACCAATTTTCTGTTGCTAGAAATAATGAAAATTTTGGGAACTTCGTATACTTTCATTAATATCTCGAAAACGGTTGAAAATTTTGGGAAGCGAAAGGTTACCATTCGAAAGCTTACTAAATGTTTGATGGGGACGTCACATTAGGAGAAATAAGTGCTTAAAACTTAGTTAGTTTCGTTTATTTAAACGGATCTATTTGTGTGTTTCCCGCAGTTTTTTTTTTCACTGCTCGTTATTTTTGTACTTGCTTAGAGCAGTCAAATGTATTGGTCAATAAACAGGATACGTATAAATAGAAGCAATATTTTGTTTGTTAGAATCCGAAGATGCCTTATGAATATCTAGATTACAGTACTGGTGTTGATTTCGTTCTTTAGAATTGTTCTTGGTATTCCCTATTTTCATCTGTTACCCATAGTTTTTTATTGCTAGTAGTTTTTTCTTATTGATTATAGAATATAAATCTATTTGGTTATAAAACAGGATACGTAAAATTAGTAAGAATATTTCGGAGCTTTCTGAGCGAAATGCCTTGTAAGATTGTCTACCACCACGAACGGCGTTTTTCCTCTATTTACCTCACCTTTTAATTGGTTGCTGTTTTTAACTCGTTTTCTGCTTCACTCCACAGATAGGAAACACGCTTCTGACGTCGACCCAATGACGTCATCCGAAGTGCCTAATAAATGATTTCACGTTTTAGAACAGGTAGATATCGAAAATAGCTGTGCTTCAAATTAGAATCTATTGTTGAGTAATTATATGAATCTTTGGATAATAATTCCAATAGTTAAAATTATAACTACATTGGAAAATATGTAATTAATAGAACTCATTAAACCTTTTACAGAGAACTCTATTTTTTATTTTTATTTTATTGATCAACAGGTCTTTGCATATATTTAAAAACTCTGTTGATATAACCTCTATATCGTTTTTGCTTCATTCAATAATAAGAAATCCTTTTTTCAATGATTTTATGTTTTTAGGCCAATCTATAATTCCTGTGGGTTAATATGTTTTTTAAATTGAAGCTTTAAAGCCTCAACAGGAATATTTGTGTAATCACCCTTCACAGGTAATTTATTGGAATCATGAGTGACCGTTTTTGTGTTACAACTAACAATCTTTGAAAACGAAGTTTGACTATCCTTGTTATTGTTATTTTCCTTCTGTTTGGCCGAGATTTTCTTCATGATCTAATTCTTCTTGAATTTTTTGACTAGATCAAGAACCTATTTTAAGCACTCTTAAATTCCTTAATTTAATTCAGGAAGTTTATCAAGCTTGATATAATCACTTTTGGGTTAATACGGGTGGTCTATACCGAGTCCTTTGTTTGTAAACACAAACCGGAGTTCATAGGGAGGAACCCCGCTTATAAAATTGATCTCATGAAACAATCCGGAAGTGGCGACTAGAAAATTTCGCGTTTCAGAACCCCTAGAGACCGAAATTAACGGTGGTTCAAATTTGTAAATATACATACATATATATATATATATATATATATATATATATATATATATATATATATATATATATATATATATATATTTGTCTGTTAGCTCATTTCTGGCTTCCCTGATGATCCGATTTCGATGAAATTTGGTACAAAAATCCGTCGTCCAATTTGAAAGGTCAAGTTCGTTAACCAGCAAAATCCGCCCACTGGACGATGACTTTTGGGGCGAAATTCGCGCAAAAAAATCGCAACGCTTACATTTTTGAGTTCATATGCTTGTAAGTACTCGTTTTGTAGGCTTCTTGGCCTAGGAAAACGAATGAAACCATTTTTAAGGCAATAGCTTTAACCGTTTTCGAGAAAATTGGGAACATAGTTGCTGAATAACGTTTTTGGTTTTGGTACATAAAATCATGGGATTCAGTTGAAACATTTTTTGCATGTTCAAATTTTATCAAAACTAATTTCTTAAAATTTTGGTTACGTTTGGAGTTAAGGAAGGGTTAGAATAAAATATTTTATGAACAGACATGAAAAGTTTTGGGAACTTCGTATATTTTCATTATTATCTCGAACACGTATGGGAAATTTTCATAAGTGGATAGAAACTATTTGAAAGCTTTCTAAATTCTCTACAGAAAAGATTCTGATACAAGTTTTGATTAGGTGATGTCAGTCGAAGAAATAAGTGCTTAAAAGTTCAAATACGTCTGTTTAGTTCTTATGAACGGGTGTTTGTTGTTCTTTTTGTAATTTTTGTCTCTTTCCCTTAGTTTTTTATTGATTTTTATTTTTGTAATTTCTTATGTTAAGAAAATGTATTTGTTTGTAAAACAGGATAGGAAAAATGAGACCAATTTTCTGTTGCTAGAAATATTGAAAAGTTTGGGAACTTCGTATACTTTCATTAATATCTCGAAAACAGTTGAAAATCTTGTGAAGCGAAAGGTTACCATTCGAAAGCTTACTAAATGGTCTACAAAAAAGGTTCTATAGAAAGTTTTGAATAAGCGATGCCAATCGGAGAAATAAGTACTTAAACTTTGAAGTAATTGATTTCGTTTATTCGAATGGTTCTTTTTGTCTGTTTTTATCCCATATTATTTCTTAATTGCTTATAGTCGGATAATGTATTTTACAATAAAACTGGTTAAGTAAAATAACAAAACAATTTATTGTTAGAATGATAGATTTCCTAGATTCCAAGACCTTGTAACTAGCGGGACCCTTTCTGGTGTTGAAAGACCCTTCCAGGTAAGATCGTAAATCAAGACCTTTCAAGACTGGTGGAACCAAAATAATAACTGCTTCTATTTTAATCTTCAGGCGATTCGCCAAAGTTGCGAAGCCTTATCAATAAATAAATATTTTAATCTTTCCAAATTAGACTAGGGATAAGAACGGAACCGCGCTAAGATGATGCAGTTCCTGCGAGTCGGACTTTTTCCTATGTAGTTAAGCCGAAATCCCCGCGAGAACACTTTGAAGTGAGTGACGAATATTTTAATGTGAGTTGTAATTTCCAAGGTTTTCGAAATGCTAGAAACAAACGTCTGTGCAGAGGCTCTGGAAGTAGTTAAACCCTAATTTTTCATATAGTACAGTAGGTTTATATGTTGGCTAATGATAGATTAATAAATATACTTATTTTTTTGGTTCAAAAGCTTTTTTTTCTCGTTTAAGTAAAAATCTCGCACACCGTGGGGTGAGTTCGGACATGCATCAATTATGCTCGCGTCCTTTTGGCTTAAAGGAAAACAGTATTTATTCCAAAGAGGCTTTGAAAAATGTGATTGTCGATGTCAAATCCAAGAAGAAGGCTCTGAGAGAGGTAGCAGATCGATTTAGGTATTTTGCTGTACAACAAAATACCTACATCGACTTTAGATGATAAAGTTAGAGGAACGCACACCAAATAAAAGTTGTGGCCAAACAAAATTCAGTCAATAAGAAAAACAAATATCAAAGGGAATTTTAACTGCAGCTGAATGGGTCTTTCCATTAACTCGATTAAGATATTCGCCAAATCGTAAAAACATATTTGGATAGGTAAGGAAAAAAATCGCAGGATTTTAAGGCAACAAGCCCAGACTGGAATGGTTTGAGGGCTTTATGTAAAGGAATCAGCCATTAATGGAACGTATTGCACAAAGCATCAAAAGGGGTAGAGCAGAAGTTGATAAGGAAAAAGTTAAAGAATATTTTGTAAATCTAAAAAATATAATAGAAAATATTCCTCTTTGGAATATCGTAAATTATGACCGAGCTCACTCCAACTATAGTTTAAGTTAAGATTTTTACAGAAATTAAAGGCTGTCCGAACTCACCCCACACGTAGGGGTGAGTTCGGACACATTTTAGCGGTAAAAAAATTGAAAATTTTTGAGATATTCAAAAAACAAAATACACTATTCGATAGACGAATGTCAAGGGTTCATGCATTAATTTTTTTCAGATTTTTACAAAAATTCTGTCTTTTGTAATTACGAAAAAACCTCGAAAATATGTCCGAACTCACCCCAAACGACGGTACTAGTATAAATGTCAATACCAAAAAATATATTTCTTACTAATATATATAAAGTAACATTAAGTTCATTAAATGTCTTCTCTACTTATAGCTACAGAAGTCATAACATCATTTAGGAAAGCAGATGTTATATGTAGTAGGAATTTTGAATTGAAATTGCATGACCAGTCAAAATGACCGGTCTGGTAAATCTAGTGTTAATAAAACTAAATTTTATATGTGAAAATGGTTTTATTGTTTGTCAACGTTTCTGCCTTCATCGGGGCTGTAAAAACAAGCAGGACAGATGTAATACTAACATATATATATATATATATATATATATATATATATATATATGCAAAAAATATTTTAAAAATAGGAAAACATAATGCGTAGCTAGAAAAACGATATGCTGTAGCGCTTAGATTAGAGGTACCTGGATACAGATATAAAAATAACAAAATATGCTTTCCGATGAGGGAGGGAGTTTGAGAACTATGCCTCACTGATGCGGGATGATTTCTGACTCTTGATGAAGCAAAGTTAGGGAAAAGTGAGGGGGGGGGGGTTCCTGACAAGCAAATTAGTAATTTGGGTCCAGAGTAAACCCCCCCCCCCCCATACTAATGAACATATTTAGATTATTTTTACAACACGTTTTTCTCTATAGATGATCACAACGAATACCGAGTTTCGTTGAAATATAACAAAAATTACGGCTGGTATGGCCAAATAATTACTTTGGGTCCGGAGTAACCCCCCCCCTCCTAATGAACAGATTTAGTTTATTTTAACAATATATTTTTCTCTGTAGGTAATCCCAACGAATGCCGAGTTCCTTTTAAATATAATAAAAATTACGGCCGGTATAGGTAAATAACTACTTTGGGTCCGGAGTAACCCCCCCCCCCCCCCTCCAGAGGGGCCAATTTTTCTGGTTAACGAACTCGTTCAATCGTTTGCAAGGGGAATACTACATACCAAGTATCGTGACGAAGAAACAAAAACTCTGGTGTGTATCGTGTTTACGATAGTTCATGAAATGTTCGACGTGATTCTTTACATTAGTATAACTTTTTTATTTATGAACCAATTGACATGAAAGAAATACTAAATGTTAAGTGAAGCTTACCAAAATATATATAAGTGAAACCCGCATCTAAATTGGATAATCCGTTTCTGAGATTAGCGCGCACAAACGCACTGAAAAACAGACAAAAATTCTATCAATCATTGTTTTGGGTACTATTGCGTTGATAAAGGCCCCCAATAGTATTTTTCCCCATATATCTTGCAGGTACAGACAGCGATCCGTTACAATTTTATTATGCATATAGATATATAGATATATATACATATGTATGTAAACACACGAGAGCCATTCAATACGAAACGAGACAAATTATTGTAGATTAAAACCCGTTTATTCAAACAGTACAAAATGTTGGTTACTTTTCAACATAATCGCTCCCCCAACACTTACGCACTTCTCACATCGTTCCTCTCGTACTTTCTTCTGCCACTGATATAATAAATATTCTTTTGGTTGCTGTTGGAGCCAAGTTTGCGCCTGAATCATGACACCTTCGTTAGAGCCAATTTCTTTTGCCACGTAGCGCTTCCTTACATGGGCATATATATAATGGGGGGGGGGGCTGCAGCCCCTAATTTGTCATAAAACTAAATTAAATAAGATCATTTAGTTCAGAAAAAATAATTTATTTCGGGTACAATAGCGTGTTAGTTGGCTAACAATTCCAAGTTCTAGATTGTTAATATTCCATACTTCCCAAATGCTCCAAGCCTCCCGAAATTATTTCCTATATACGCCCTTGTGATTAGGAGTGTGATAACAATCAAAGGTGTGATTAAAAGTTTTTTCATTGAAGTATTATCACTCACAAACTTCGAAAAAAAACTTTATTGGTAAACAGAATACACAGATAGATGTTTACAATAAGGCAATTTCAACGGTACTGAGCTGGAGAGGAAAGGAGTGGGGATTATATAGAGGTTTGCCTGGAACAAGACTCCTCGTGCTGACTCGGCGGTGTCTGGTGCTTTAAGTCCTCCCTCCTGAAGATTCCAAATCCTTAGTGAATTTTATGACGGTAGTTTCCATGGGCTGTAGTAGCTTGAAGACATGTTAGAGTTGAAGGTCTGAAGTGGGATTCCTGGTGAAGGTTGTAAGTTTGAAGAAGAAGATTGATGAGGAGATGATGGCAGACACTTTGACTTACAATGGTGTTTAAGCAGTGAAATTAAGTTAAATACTAAAAGATAAAGAGTTATGCCATAAAAGATTACATGAGTGCTATTAGCGTTAACAGAGGAATGGAGTGGGGATTATATAGAGGTTTGCCTGGAACAAGACTCCTCGTGCTGACTCGGCGGTGTCTGGTGCTTTAAGTCCTCCCTCCTGAAGATTCCAAATCCTTAGTGAATTTTATGACGGTAGTTTCCATGGGCTGTAGTAGCTTGAAGACATGTTAGAGTTGAAGGTCTGAAGTGGGATTCCTGGTGAAGGTTGTAAGTTTGAAGAAGAAGATTGATGAGGAGATGATGGCAGACACTTTGACTTACAATGGTGTTTAAGCAGTGAAATTAAGTTAAATACTAAAAGATAAAGAGTTATGCCATAAAAGATTACATGAGTGCTATTAGCGTTAACAGAGGAATGGAGTGGGGATTATATAGAGGTTTGCTGGAAGAAGACTCCTGGTGCTGACTCGGCGGTGTCTGGTGCTTTAAGTGTCCAAAGGTTATGATTACAGTTGTAATCACAGAAGAAGATAGTTGTAATTACAGGCATAATCACAGAAACAGCAGTGATTACAGTATCAATTACAGAAAAATGTTGTGATTATAGTAGTAATCACAGAAAAATGTTGTGATTAAGAGTGTAATTACAATGAAATGTGTGCTTACAAGTATAGTCGTAATTACTCTTGTGATTATAATTATAATCATATCTCCTGGTGATGTGATTATATTCGTAATCATATCTCGAAAGCCTGTGATTATAATCACAATCCTTACTATGATTATGATTATGCTTGTCACCTAAGACGTTACGCTCATAAACAAATAAATAAAATATTAATATGAGTACTCATTAGCAAATATAGTTCAGAAAAAGGCCTAGCGACGTGAAGAAATTAAGGAAAAGGAAGAAACCGGAGATAGGATTCAAAATTCTCACGGAACTGGGAGCTTTCACTATTGCAAATTATTCGAAATTCCCGGTAAAACTGTGACGTCATGAATTAGTCATAGCCTCTTAGAGAAATGATATTGCTCGCCCTTTGTGATCTCTGTGATTATGGACCATCTACCTGTCTGCATCTAACAAGCTAGGAATCAGCTGTTTGTTTGTTGTTGTTCTCTAGAACAGCTGAGATGCATCACGCTCTAACCGCTATCTCTTTCTATCCAATCATGATTCCTCCGCGTAGTTGTTCGCCCGTCTAGGAATGTAAACATTTTCATATTATTTGTTAAACAACAGTTATGAAACTGCCGGAGAGTTGAATTAGTGTGATTATTTGTGCCTTGAGTTTCTAGCCGTATTCCTCTAGTAGAAGTGTTGAATGAACAGCTATAAATATGATGCAGCAGATAATAAAAACTTTTCCAAATGACAAGCCTATATCAGCAATCTGTGTAATTGAAGATGTGTCAAAAAGACCTGCTGGATTTTCCATTGTGAGTCACTTGAATACTTATAATTTTATCCATGGTTCCACAACTTTCATTGCAATTGACATTTTTTTTTTTTTTTATTTCTACAAAAATCATGACTTGACAATCTTATTTGATGGCACAAATCTACATTAGACTTAAGTATTAGTAAATGATTCCCCCCCCCCCCCATCCAAAGAAATAACAAATAACTATTTTATCACAAATAGTCAAGTTTCTTTGTTTAGTATTCCAGACATGGTTGGTCTTTATTGCAGCCATTATCATTATACATATAAATAAATAAATTTCTGATATGAACATATAATTTAACATTTATTGCTTGTAGATTTCCTAGGTAACCTTACTTTAAATGTTTATTATAATTGGCAGAGCCCACTATTAAGTAATTCGTTCTTGTTTATAGTTCATGAAATAATTGTATCAGATTGTATTAATTAATTGTATCAATTCAGTATCAGGAACTAATAATAATTTTCGTAGTAATTATTTTTCTTTCTTTATTCAACCTTGAGTAATGATTCTTGAATTGCCATCGCTAGATTTTTTTTTTACTATCAACTCTTTGAACAGTTACTGCAGTTTAAAAAACACATTTTACAACATTGAAAGTGCATTAGCCTTAAACCAAATTTAATGCCGATTTCAAACAAGTAATGTAACGTAATTAATGAGTAAAAGCAAAGAAAATTGAGGGTTTTCTACAATAAGACGCATCTTTTCTTAAAAAACCTTTAAACCTCATACCTCTGGAACAAAATCAGATAGAAACATGCAGTTGGCAGGATTTAAATACATTTTTCATCTAGTTTCTCACCCTGAGGGATTTTCATTAACTTGCAATACACCCTGTATAAACAATTGAAAATTTAATTGTTTGTTCCTTCTAAAAGGTTTCCAAGACTCACGACCTCGATTCAGATGCAGATTTATGGAAGGGCTACACATTCTTCGGAAACAGGATCAGCCGCTACTTGTGCATCTCCAAGACTGAAGGGATAGATAACTACATTGTCGAAGACATAGCTATCATCGGAGAAAAGGACGTCCCGCCTGATGGCTACGGGCTCATCCCTAAAACCATGGATACAGGTATAATTTATGTACTACTGCGTCTAGGTTGTGATCGTTTCGCTTTGTGAACTACAGAGTTGAGCATTAGTTAACTACACTAGTAGCTAACCACTCAAACAACTACCTAAGAAAAAGTGCATTAAAAAAAATTAGAATCCCATTTTAAAACAAGCATTACTCATGAGTATAGTAAAACCTCGTTTACCCGTATCAACTGGGACCAGGGCTGATTCGAGTTAACAAAAATCCGGGTTATCCAGAGAATGTCAGAAAAACGAAAAAACATATAAATCACCGAAATATTTTAAATGGAGCGTAGAAATTATTATTTACACACTTTCACCTAAAAACACATACAGTGTATAAGCAAACATGGAATAGTTAGGATTCGGCTAAAAAAAACCTCAATACGATTTTTGTAAAAAATCTATATTCAAGACGTTTCGGCTACTCTTTGGTAGCCTTCGTCAGTTAAAATGACAAGAAACAAAGAAAGAAACAGAAATTAATACACAGAAAAAAAGTTTATCAGTAAGATAAATGACAGGTCTATAAATACAATTCAACTTATTATAAAAGAACAATTTGTTGTTAAATTATTAGAACAATTATGGTATTAATAAACAGGTAAAGTGAACATTAGTGTATATCTAGAAATTAGTTCTAGAAAATCAATAGAAACATAAAAAAAAACATTTTTATTGAGGTGAATGCAAGTAAATAGGTGCTAATAATAATATTAATTAATGTTTAACAGAGAAATAAGATTCTACATACCAATGAAGGTGCCGGGAGGCAGAGGAAGACCAAAGTTAACACTTAAGTAACCATAGTGGAAGTATATAAGATAACAGATCTTCCTGGGTAAATGTAACTGAAAACAAAACAGGTGGTGTCAGGTGGTCGGTAGGGATCAAAAGTGTTTTATGACAGGAAAGTAGAAAAAGGTGTTAATGGAAGGATGCACAAGGGGCAAGGGAAAATACTAGGTGAGAGGTCGGGAGAGTTCCCTGTAATCTTCATGATCATACAGTGTATGTACGATCTATGTTCCTACGTGAAACTCAGCAGCAATGTTCTTTAACGATTCTCCCTTATCAATTATTGTCAATGCTTCCATCCCTTTTTCCTTTGTCACAACAATGTTTTACGTTTCGTCGCCATTGCGGACTACAAGCAAACAAAACGATCCTCAACTGAGACGCTAGGAAAACTTGCGTCAAAAATGAGTCTTCATTTACACTAAACAACATAATTTCGTTTTCAAAACTGGTCCGGGATATCCGGACGTCCGAGTTAAAGAGGTACGGGTTGACGAGGTTTTATTGTAGTTCAACTACAAATACTTTTAATAGTTGGTAGTTGGCCGCTCGCAAATACTATTTGTCAACTACTAGTTATGTACTTGTAATTTTCAACTGCAACTACATTAGTTGGAAAAAGTAGCTGCAATGGCGAATACCAACTAGTATTTGTAGTTATAGTTATGAAACTACAACTACAATTACTCCGCAACATATAATTCTACACAATATATTTTTGCAAAATTTCAGTGTGTGTTTGTAAATAGTTACATAATATCAATTTAATAATAAATGTTACATATTATAATTTGATTGCACCTGTTATTCTCCCGAAGACGTCC
Source organism: Gonocerus acuteangulatus (assembly GCA_946811695.1). Taxonomy (NCBI): domain Eukaryota; kingdom Metazoa; phylum Arthropoda; class Insecta; order Hemiptera; family Coreidae; genus Gonocerus; species Gonocerus acuteangulatus. The sequence goes on from OX328125.1 coordinate 112,621,650, forward strand.
AAAAAAGTATAGTTATGTATTTAAAAATAATAAGAATATTAGCCAATGGCCATAGCCACGTTGAATTCACCGGTTCCCGTAGATCACCGAAGTTAAGCAATGTCGGGCGTGGCCAGTACCAGAATGGGTGACCGACCACGTGCTGATGGCATTATAAAAGGGTGGCAACCTGTAGATAGCCCGGCGCTAATGGCGCGTTGTAGATACGCCGCAAAAAAAAAAAAAAGAAAAGAAAAAAAGATAGGACACAAGAACAAAATTGTTTTTATTTATTATTATTACTTTTTACAATCAGTTTATGTTTAAACCAGCATATCACAAACTCTTTATATCGATTCCCACTGCCAATCATCAATAATTGTAAATTACACGTTCGGGCCCAGTGTCGAGGCATATGCGTCCGAGAGATGTGTGCTGCGGGCCCAGTGTCGTGGAATATGTGGCCGAGAGATGTGTTCTGCGGGCCCAGCGTCAAAGCACATGCATCAGCAAATAGCTTGCCTTTCTTTCTATCCCCACTACTCCGGGCCTTATTCGATACCCTTTATATTTGGTTTGGGGCCTTATTACGTTATTCCTGGTTAGGTTTGTGGGTCTGGTATTGTATGATACTGAGTCCGCCCGAAAAAATCCCTTCAGTGGGCTTGCTGTCGTGGCGTATTTTACATTTTACTAAATTGTAATTAATCCACTAAAGGTAAATCATTTCAAAAATTTCTTCACTTATTTGTGTTATATATGTTTGCTGAAATAACTATACAAAAGCAAGGCTTGTTCCTGATGAAGGCTTGGTCCTGAAAGTGTTAAAGCTTTACAACTACAGTTACAACCATTAGTTAGTAGTTCATCTGAGGGCCCGTTGAGAAGGTTCCTTGCCGTACCTTGGCGCTAATGGCCAGTTCTTGGTCTGCAGTACGAAAAAAAAAAAAAAAAAATTAGTTGTTGCCAAAACAACTACTTATTTAAACTACAGTAGTTGTAGTTGAGGGCCTTTATTGTAATTGACAAACACTAGTTTTGCTCTCTCAACTACTAACTACAAAAGGGTAATTGTGAAGTTTAGGGGCCACCTCACCATTTTTTTTTTTTACTGGTTGTCCTATGAGGTATTTTGATGCACAAACACAAATCCACTAAAAAAAAAAAAGTCGCTCTCAACTAAAAAAAGTTATTAAGGAAAAAAGTTATTAAGCAATACAGTTCACTGTTCTGCAGATTAAAAAGCTAGCGTAAACAAGGATATTTGTAAACATGTGCATGCGCAGGTCTGAAAAAGTCCGTAATAAAGAACTCTATTTTAAATTTACCGTCAATTATTTAAATTTACCATCAGTTATTTGTTCAGAAACATTTTTTTAAATAATGAAACAATTCTGCCTGCCTCCCCCCCCCCCATTCCTCTGTTAGATTCCTTTGTTGTAGCATTTTCACATCAATTATCCATTATTTACATATATTTTTAACTTTTTTTATTCATATTCAGAGTTTTTCATGCAGACTGAAATATTGAGGTTGTGTACACTTTAATTTACTAATTAATTGTTTTAAATGTATGTAAAATTCCAAGTTTATAGATACACGTTAATCCGTGTAAGGTTAAAAATAATTGTATGCTAAAGGTTAGCTTTTTTTCTTTTTAATGTCCATGAAATTTGCACTTTGTCATGAAATTGGCTTTCTCAAAAGTAGTAGACACCCTTGTTTACTCTTAAGACAATTATTTTAATTATAAATAGGTAATTTGTAGTCTCTATAGTTAAAAATAGTCCATTTATTGCTATAATTGTTTTACTTTTTTATAATAAAATAATAGAGAACTGTCTTTTGTGTGTGTGTGCGTGTTTAGCGGTGTATCATCACTTGAGCTATTAATGCCAGAGGACTGTCTTAAAAATATTCTGGTCCTGTAAGTGTTGTTTTGGAAAGTCTGGCTTCAGAGAATCCTAGGAAGCTGAAATCTTCAGAACTTAATTTGTATCTTGATGAAGAAATGCGAACTTGATATAAGCAATGTTTAGGTGATAATGACTTCTGCAGTCGATACACCAGAAAACAAAAATAAAGTAGTAACTATTGTTGTACTTTATTTAAATTATTTTTATCTTTCTTAAGGAAAAAATGTTTTTATTGCAGATGCTAAAGCATGGAAGAAGAGGCAAATCTGCTACAAATTAAGCCGTCGAAACGTAGCTCTCTCTGCAGTTACAGACATTATTCTCCTCGGAAAGAGCAAGAAGGCTCCCGAAGGATTCAATCTTGCTGGGTATGTTGGCAAAACTTCTACAGAAAATAACATTACCAATAGAGTTGTAAGTTTTTATTTACAAGTTTTAAAAATCATAATTCTCTGACTTTAGGGGTAATACTACATTGTATTGATCAAAGGCAAAATCATTTTCTCCAAATTCATGAATAACAAATAAATCAATTCTTTATGTCATATGCTTTTATATGGGATGTTAAAGTATCCTACAAAAAATAAGTTTTAATTATTTGGAAACAAAATGGTAGCACTGTGTCTGACGTATGGAAACCCTCTTTTTTCATTCTGTAGGTGACAATTTTTAATCTAGAACGAATTATAATGAAAATAAATTATTTTGAAGTAATATGGTTGAATCTAGTAAAGTACTTATGATTTTTAAAAAATATGAATGTTGTTAATAATTCTCGTAAACTTCCATGGTCCATGTTCTTTAATGTTTTAAAGTCTTCTGGATATCCGTGTCAAATTGGTAGCAACTGACATTTCACCAGACATGTCTAATTTGACATGGTTATATCCAAAAGACTTTAAAACATTAAATATTAATGTTTTCGAAAATGGTGAACAATACTTCATTTTCTTTTAAAAAAACTGACGAAAATCAGTCATAAAATTGTTATAATTCAATGGATTGAAAAAAATCCAACATACTTTACTAGCAAATATGATTAAGAAGCAGCAGCCGAAATTCAAAGTTGATCGAGTGAAAAGTAGAGGCACTAGCAAGGGCCCAAATTGAGACACAGTTTTTAGAAAAACGACAAAAATAATAGCAGATTTAAAATCAGCACCCCAAGAAACCCTAGTGTCACCTAAAACAAAAAATAATAATTTTTCCCAGTCCGGATGAGCCTAAAAATGTGTGAGCAAAAACTTTACCCGACAAATTCAATATCTCGCCTTGAGATAATCCGATTTTTTAGTACTTGGACGAAAAAAATCGTCCAGCTTTTAAAAAGGCGAGCGCCTCCTTTTTCTAACCAATATTAATATTTTTAATAAAAATAGGTTTCATAAGAGATTTTTAAGAAAAATCAATGCTTCACATCATTTGTGATGCCTCTTCATGCCCAGAGTCCATTAAATAATTTGTCGGGCTCTTATAATTTGTGGCTTTTCATTGTGTTTTAATAAATTCAATCAAGATCTTTTGAATTTAGTTCTGAGCAAACCTTAACCACACATTTACTCATTTATAACTTGGTTGATTGTGGTTTTGTTTTGCCTCTAGCTTTGATTAGAACTGGTACTATTTAGATTATCCTACTGTTCCATATAGTTATCAGAATGTGGTTGAATTTTGAAACGTTATCATTACAGGGATATAAATGGATTGGCAGTATGTTTCAAGGCTGTATACGACTTGGGCACGCAGAACAACAATCCTCCTCCTTCGCTTGGATATAGGTATTTCATTTTAATCTATTAAACAATCTGATATTTAATGATTAATGTTCACTTAAAAGCAGCTTATGTTTACAATTTTGATATGACAAGAAATCTGAATCTCAAAAGTGGACGTAGAACATAATTTCTGCTTGAATAATATGATTTTGGCATAAAAAGTAGCCGGAATTGTAAAACTAAGCTTATTACTCTGCACGTATTCCACTTCAATAAATAAGAATAGGAGGCCCGGTCCCATGAGAGTTAAGGCATGAGCACTCCATGCCTAAGGTTGTGAGTTCAATTCCCACTTCTAGGGGTGGTGGCTTTTTTGTTAAAAATTCCGTCATGCAGGAGCTGCATAGACTATATATTGTATTATTATTATATATTGTATTTGTATTGGTATTACAGGGTGTCTTCTGCACAAAAAAGTCATGAAAATGTCACAAAATTGAAAATAGGGCACGAAAGTCACAAAAAATTCATGAATTTTGAAACCATGTCACGAAATTTCAGTTTTACCAGAGCCTAACATAATTTTAGGACTTCTACGCATTCGTAATTGTCGTCTTTTTGGTACGGTGACTCAATTCTGTCTGCCTCCCCATCCTCTCCTCTGTTAGATTCCTTTGTTGTAGCATTAACACATCAATTATCCATTATTTACACATATTTTTATTTTTATTTATTCATTTTAATATTGAAATTATTCACACTTTAATTTACTTAATTATGTACATCGACCATAAATATTTAGTTAATAATATTTTTAGAAATTTTGAAATCTACTACCATGTTCGAAATTTTTGGGGCTTCTAATTCCATTTTCATTCTAATATTTTTAGTATCATCGTCTCTTCACTTTTATAATTAATGTTACTCTCCTCTTTAACACATGATGCACATTTTATAGAGTTTTAAATTTTAATTTTATAGATTTCACGGTAATCCGTGTAAGGTTACAATTAATTTTGAACTAAAAGTTAAGGATTTTTATTTTAAAGTGAAATTATTTTCTTTTTAATGAGCATAAAATTTCCATTTAAAGTCATGAAAATGTCACGAAAAAGTCATGAAATTGGGTTTCACAAAAGTAGTAGTCACCCTGTATTAGTGACATAGGAGAAGTTTCCTCCTTATTCTTTCTTTTATTTTACATTAGATGCCTGAAGATGAACCTAAACAGGTTAGAAACGTCACAAATACAGTAAAGTAAACTTCCTTTAATCTGGTACGTTTGGGACTTGAAGCATAGCAGATTATCAAATATTCAGGATTATCGGATGCATGTTGAAAAAAAATGGCTATAGGTGAAAATTAAACGAAATGTAGACTACAAGACTAGTACATATTTAATGTGAACTGACTAAAATTGCTCACTGTTAGAGCTATACTGCTTTAGTCGAAAGCTATAAACTGAACTGGCGACAAGTACATATTTAATGTGACTGACTAAAATTTCTCACTGTTAGAGCTATACTGCTTTAGTCGGAAGCTATAAACTGAACTGGCGACAAGTACATATTTAATGTGAACTGACTAAAATTGCTCACTGTTAGAGCTCTACTGCTTTAGTCGAAAGCTATAAACTGAACTGGCGACAAGTACGTATTTAATGTGAACTGACTAAAATTGCTCACTGTTAGAGCTATACTGCTTTAGTCAAAAGCTATAAACTGAACTGGCGACAAGTACGTATTTGATCACTGAGAGGGTTTCTGGGAATTTGTTTATGGCATGTCCGGCACCGTGAGGATTTCGTGGAATTTACGCATAAGAACTGAAGAGACACACTTTTCATGTTTGGCCTTGACGCCCCAAGCCTGCCGGACCATAAGATGACGAATTAGAGGAAGTTCACTGTATAACTTAATGTTTTAAACAATATTGGGGAGCAACTTGTGCTAGTTATTTCCATTGATCTTTCCCCCACCTCAACTTCAACTTACATATATTTGTATATAGGATAATTTTCTTTTCAGCCTAAATCCGAAAGGAACACCTCCACCAGGACCAGCACCAACAAGTCTGTATCCGAACATGGCTTCACCAAATCAGGGCGGAGACTACGTAAACCTCCTTAGACCAAAGAGACCTGCACCAACTCCGCCCGTTGCTTCTCCCCCGAGCTCTGCACCTAGTCCTCCGCCTATCCCGCCTGTACCTCCGAGGCATGTTGCGCCACCAACTGCATCTTATGCCACTCTCAAGGTTCATGAAGGTATGATTCTCTTTACTTTTTACTCGAGAAATGTACTTGATAAATTAAATCTTGACTCAAAATGTCTACTGTTACCTCAAATACTTTGGTCACTAGTTTATTACAAAATATCCCAAGTTGTCTTCGCTTTCTCAAATCAGTAGTTTGGAAAGCTTGGAATATAAACTCTTAAACCTTAGAGCAATTTCTGGAGTTGTCTATGAGAGTTGGAGTTATAGAAGTGATGAATTTTAAGAGTACGTCTCATAGGGGGTCTCCCAATACCTATATTCTCAGTTCGAGTGGCCTTCCGAAGGGACACTTGTAAGCGGGTAGGATCACTAGTGTCCTTCCGTAATGAAACCTGGTGCACTTGTTTGAAGTTCTTCTTGTACTTGAGCAAAAGATAAGATTCTAAATTGAATTGCAGGGCTGGAAGGAGTTCCGTTTGTCTTACATCCTTCTCTTCAATTGATTGCTACCAGGGGAGCATCTGTGAGTAGTCTTTATAGTTATATGTTCTTTAAAATTAAATCGTTTTTACTAAAATGAAAGTCATATTTTTTAGAATTTTATTTATTTACTGTGTTCAACATGTAATGATATAATATCTCATTTTTTCCTTTAGATTGGAACAATTCCGGTTATTAAGAAGAAGACACTTGAAGAGCTTGATCGGGAGGTGAGTTCATTTTCTATGTATTATCATGAATGAATAAGAAATAGCTTTATTATGGGACTTTTCCCCATTCGGAATAATAACTATATGCCCCATATCTATGGAATAAATCATAATAATAGTCAAGATCTGAATTATTTTTATCTATATTTACAAATAATTAATAAAATGGAACCTAAATAATAAAAGTCTGCCACACAGGAGCTGCATAACTAAGCACATTCCTTAGCAAAGATGGATAGAATGGTTCACCTAACCTATGTGAATTCTTTATAAACAAACCTAATTCGCTCTTTTTATATTTCTTTGGTACTGTGTTAATCGTACCTCTATGGCGGAGCTAGAGTCCAACAGGTTGTGATCTGGTTAGCAGTGTGTGTTCTCTAGCTCTGTGCGAGCAGTGTTTTGTGTGTGCCGTGCGAGCACGGTATATTTATTATCTTGAGAGAACTGTGTCTCCAAGTTGTAATATCAAAGTGATGAGTGGAGCTCCATCTCATACTTTCAATGGACTCATTGTCGTTGTCGAGTGACGATGTGCTTTAGTGACTCAAAATTGGTGAGTACAACACACTTTATGATTTACATTAGTACCAAAATACCGCGACTGCCATTCAGCGATTCAGCCCTGCGCCTTGGGAAAATATTCCTCTATATACAATCCATGGCTAAGAGAACAATACTGTATTTTATTTAACTAGCTGACCCTGCCAAATGTTGCTGTGGCTAATAGTTATAATAGATTGAATTTGTCGCCATTGGTGTTTAAATTTTCATTAATGTTTCCAATAATATCATCTCATGAATGGATGTGTTCCTCCAATGTTTAATTATCTTGGTTGTATCTAATAAATCATAAACGTTCACTTTCGATCTTAGCGAACATATCCACAACTATTGATAGCACACCTGATGATATCGAAGAATATTTTTTATCTTGATTAAGTCTAATCATGAATCAGTGAGTAGTGATGTAGTTCATTGAACTGCCTTTTTTTCTCATTACATTACCTAAACAAATGAGTAATTAAATGGTTAGGAATAAGAAATTCAAATCACCAAAATAAGGAAAAGAATAGTTGATTATTCAACATATCAGTGATAGGATCACGTTGTTTGATGATGTAACATTCATCCTGCCCTTGCCAGAATATTAGATGATATTAAAGTGAAGAACAATATAGGTCTGAAATTATCTTAACAGTGCTGTTTCTATGTGTGATCTTGATGTCTCGGTTATCAGCTGGATCGCCAACCATATGAGAAAGTTCATCTACGGTCTGCGTGTTGAACCCGCCAGTGTTCCTGATGGTACTTTGTCAGCTTTGATGAAGATTTGATAATTGTCACTTCTTAATTATGGCGACACTCTTTTAAACAATAAATAAGTTTAGTACAATTTTCAAAACATTTTTCCGATTCCAGAATTGCTCTCTCTTCTGCTTGCTTGGTGAAATGATGTCGGCACTGAATTGTCACTTTTTCGTCACAACAGGCATGAAAAGTTTTGGGATTTTCGTATGTTTTCTAAAATGTCTAAAAAACGGTTAGGAAATTGTGGTAAGTGGAAGGTAACCGTTCGAAAGCTTACTACATTCTCTACTAAAAAGGTTCTGATGTAATTTTTGATGGGGTGATGTCCATTGGAGAAATAAGGACTTGAAAATTTGCAATTGTTTGTTTTGCTCTTTTGAACGGGTTTTTGTATCTTTTTACCTAACATTTTAACTGGTTGTTGCTTATTTTAATTGCATTTAACAGTAAAACGAGAAACTTGACTAAAACAAGGTAAGAAAATGTGAAACATTGTTATAGCGTTTCCAAGAGCGAACGTTGAGAAGGTGGGGAAGTCGCCATGATACTGTCAGTTTACTGTTGTGGCGTCTTAAATCTATTTTCTCTTCGAGATTTTATTTTACATTTTTCACGAAAGATCAAACCCCACCAACAGTTGCTACTATTCCTCTACTAATAGCATTAGAGATATGAATGGAACCGTGCTAAGATGACACCGTTCCTGCGAGTCGGACTTTTTTCTTTTTAACTGAAATTATTTTCTTATTAATGAGCATGAAATTGGGCTGTCACAAAAGTAGTAGACATCCTGTAATAATATTATAAATTGAATGATTGAGGAACTTTGGTTATTTGTAATTTTGTGTTTCAGTTTTCATACGACTTCAGATTGGAACGACAGTCTACATAGCGGACGGGCACCGAACCAGAGATTCATGCAATGAAACGTGCTAGCAAACGAGCAATCCGCAAACTCTGCCAGATCCCTCCTCCCATTTAGCCCCGCCCACACTCTCCCTCTTCTCGATCTCTATCTCGTTCCCGTACTCCCCTCTCTTCTCCAGTTCCTAATGTCGTCCTCCATTCTGTGTCGTACTTTGTAAATAAGTAAAGATGTTCTTTAAAACAAGAGTTTATTAGGCTAAGTCTAGTTGAGGAACATTGGATGTTTCCGCGCCCCGTGGAAATTATCTGTATTTTTAATCATGTGAATTTGTAATGCGTATTCATGCAATTTAATATCCTAGTTAAAGGAATAATTTACAGTTATTTTTAAGTAGATTATTAAAGTACTATTACTTGTTCATGGTAGTAATTATTTTTCTTTTATTAGGCTAATGATTTTTATTTTAATGTACTTTGTAATTGTTATATTATTGGAGAATTCTTTTGGTTTAGTAAGTGAATTTTTCAACTAAACATTATCTGGTCACTAAAAGAAAGTTGTGATTGGTTTGTTGTGCCATCCATTTGATAAAGATAATCATAGCTGGTACCATATTTGTTCGAATCCATCTGCATATGGATGCTGATCTATCTGATTGGAATCATTTATTTTATAATTAATTCTAATTATTTGCCACCTAGTTACGACTGCGCCAAGTTACAAGGCTAACTAATCGGCAGTTTCAATCCGTCTGTTCCCTGAAGAGGCTCTGATCTTCCTCCTTGCTCCAGAGGTGAGTCCAACCTGAGCCTTCCTTTGTCAGAACACTCGGCAAATTTGTATTAATCAATCTGTACAAAAACGTTCTTCAGAATAATCTGTTTTGGGGACAAAGAGTGGACTGCTTACCTTTAAATGTCCGACTTCTTCAGAGGTGAATTCTAAAGTAAGCTTTCGCTCATCAGCCTGTATCCAACTCTCAAAAATTAGAAAAATTTTACTTTACATACATAGGCTATCTGAACTTATTCTGGTTTTTTGAATCTGTCCTTACACATGAGTTTGAGCTCCTTTAACACATTCAATGTTGCCGCCATCTTGGCTCATTTTGGGCTACAGCTGTGATTGTTTTTAATTTACTTCCCATTTGACTGATTATTTTTTTTTTTACAATTTATTTTGTTTTGATGGTATGAATAATAACAAAAAAAAAAAAGTTTCTTCAAAAATCGCATAAAAACTAATGAGCACCAGTCATGGTGCTTGCAGTCATTTGAACGGCTGCTCTGAAATCTAAATGGCAAACGGATTTGTCTTCTCAATCCTTTTCAGAATACTTTAAGGGCGAGAGAGAACTCCAAGCAGATAGTTTCTAGTCAGGAGGACAATGAGAAACTGAATGGGCCCGAGCTCCATACGTTGCTCGCCACCTCTGGGAAGAGCACTAGACTGTGATCTCTGTCCATCCGTAAGGACTTGATGAGCTCCATATGGTGCTCGCCATATTGAACGTCTTAAGTAGTTCTTTATGAATTTTCAGTTCCCAATTTTTTATTTTATCATTTAATTTTGAATTTTCAATATTTTTTCAATTTGTTGAGTGTGTCTGTAAACTCTGTTTTTTCTTATTTTTATGAAAATAAAAAAGAAGGAAGAAAATAGTAAAAATGTTACTAAAGAAATTAGTAAATTAGCTATTGAGTTCATGTTAAGCCGCACCTGACCCCACCTTATAATTGATCGAATGTCTTTATATTACTTTTAGCGTAAAAGTGTGTTCTACTCAAGATGACTATATGAGGATTATTTTTTTGATAAATTCTAGACTCTTTTACAAAAATCAATTCTTTTGAAAATGTTGATTTAGCTCTCTCTCTCTTTGATTTTCTAATTAATTTACTGAATAATGTTAGAGTACTACTTGAACCAAAACTTCTGCATTGATTGCTAATTTTAGTCTTTGTATATTTACATCATGAGTCGTATGAATTGGTACATTCGAACCTCGGTGTAACAAATCGCTAGGTATTTTGCAAATATTTATTATATTGATTTTTTATGTGGAGACCTCCTCAAATGAGGTTTGAATTGTTTAAAATTTGTTATATTTAGGTTGTGAAAGATAAGAAGATAAGAGAAAGGCTTGCAAACACTCTCGTCGAGGCTCATTCTTTCGTTATACTGAGGGGGGGGGGTACATAGGCAATTGTACATTGAGGTTATTTTTATAGGAAAGTAACGTATCTTTCCTGAGTGTATCAGGGTGTCTACTGCACTAAAAAGTCACAACATTTAAAAACAGGCCACAAAAAAGGCATGAATTTTGAAACTATGCCACGAAATTACAGTTTGCCGGAGTCTAACATAATCCCAGGACTTTCTCACATTCGTAATTGTCGCCATTTTGTAATTTCTGGTTCCCCTACTCCCTTCCTCTTTTTATATTCCTTTGTTGTAGCATTTACACAGCAATTATCAATTATTAACTTATATTTTTATTTATTCATATTCAGAATTTTTCATGCAAACTTAACCCTCCTCTATAAACGTTTAAGCTTGACACACACACAAACGTTGGGTCGTATCCGACCCCGTACTAAATAGGGCCATTTTTGGGGCAGGAATGCAATAAGTGGGATTTACTCATTTATTTTCAAATATTAGGTGAATACAATAAACTTTTAAAACATAAAAGACAATTCATTAAAGAAAACAAGCATTTGAGTTCAGGAAAGTAAAATTAATCCTAAAAAAAATAAGAAAATATAGTAAATTGTTTAGGAGTCGTTAAGAAATTAGTAATAACAAATATATATATATATATATATATACATACACACACATACATACATATTAACTAATTGAATATCACAATAAAACTTGAGGAACACATGATATCACATTTCTGTTTTGGTAAAAGAATCACAGGCACCGGGGCACACTGGGACAGATGTGGGTCGAATTGAAACAAATCATCTGTTTCTTGATATTCTATTTCTTGATTTGAAAGCTCCTCGACTCCTTCGTCATCATTTGAGAGAATACCATCGTCAGACTCTAAATCTATTTCATCAATTTGGTCATCTAATTCCGCATAAGATTGCTCCTCTTGTCGCCTGAATTCGGGCATAACGTCTTCATTGTTTGTAAATAATTCATTTTTTCCAGAAGGCGAGATTTTTTAAATGAAAACCTAGAACAATAATATCTTTAGTTAAGAACATTATCAAAAATTTATGTTGAGAGTTGATTTAAAAAAAAAAATATTGCTTACCTGACAGACGTAAAAGTGGTCCATGACTTCCTCAGGACTGATTGAGAGGGTAACTGCAGCCTTTTGATGTTGGAGTGCGTGTTTGAGGAGATATGCGCAGTTTTATGCTTAATGGGTCGGATACGATTATAGATGAGGGTTAACTATTGTGATTGTGTGCAATTTAATTTAATAAATTATGTACATTGACAATAAAAATTTAGTTCTTAGTATTTTTAGAAATTTTTAATTCTGCTAACATTGTTCAATATTTTTGAGGCTGCTAATTCCATAGTCATTCTAAAATTGTTAGTATCATCGTTTCTTCATTTTTAAAATTAATGTGACTATCCTCTTCAACATATGATGAACATTTTATACAGATTTAAATGTATGTAAGGTTAAAATTAATTTTAAGCTAAAAGTTAAGGCTTTTTATTTTTAAGTGAAATTATTTTCTTTTTAATGAGCATGAAATTTGCATTTCAAGTCAAGAAATTGGCTTCCACAAAAGTAATAGACACTCCGTGAAGCCACACAGGCCACAGGGTTGTGGTTCGTTACATTGAGGTTCGTTTACAAGCTTTATTCATTGCTTAGAGGTAAATTATTATTTAAATGCCTTGGGAAATTGAAGGAGAAGCCAACAATTCTTTACATCCAAGTATTTGTTGTTTTGAGATTTGTAACACTGAGGTTTGACTCACTAAACTATTTGAGGTTCTTGGCGTAAACTTGTGATTATAAAGGACTGATGATTGATTATTGCTCGATAGTCACTTTTGACAATTAGAAAGTATTAATTTGATAATAATTAGTAACTATTGTATGAAATAGAATTAATTTTTAACCGTCTCATTAATTTTAATACTCGACTGGAAATAATTGTGCGATGCCATTAAAAATTTACGCTTCCTTTGTGCCAATAAACATCTTCCTAGTTTCACTTTGAAACCTTTAAGGTTTCTATATACTAAAACTTATTAGTAAATTTGAGCATTAATTAATTTTTAATTATTTATTACAAATTTCATTTTTAACAGTTCTTATCATTTTAAGTTTTGTATATTACTCATCACATGCATGTCTTTCTTTATCATTTTATTTATTTATTTCTATGAACTGCCAACATTGCTTTTTTACTTCACAATTTCAATTTATTTTAAGAGTTTTGCTTTAAATCATTGTTTGTATTATGCGCTTAATATATTTGTTTTGTAAGTTATGAAATAAGCTTTATCAAGTTGCATGATACGCTGTTTTAATCATTGTGTATAAGTATTGTAGAATTAGGCAAAAGTTTTAAATTTAGCTTTTCATATTTTATTATTTGTTTTATTGTTAAAATTTTATGCACAAGTTTATTATAATCTTGCCTTATGTATTAGTATGCATTTTTATGTTGTAAAGATAAAGATATCTTCTCTATTTTATTTGTTGTTCAAAGCTTGGAAACCTCTATCCCCAAATTTTTGTTTTGTTTTTGGCCAGCTTGTTTGGAGCTAGTTTATTTTTTTGATTATGATTAATGTGTGTTCTCGCTATTCTATTGCAAAGACAAGTTTATAAAATAGTCTTAAATTTACTATTGCGAAAACACTGGAGGTGAGCTGGGAATGGCGAGATATCCTTTTAATGGTTTAGAGCATTGGGGGCTCGGCGATCTCGAGTTATTGGCTTGAATAATACAAGGTGATCTTGAGCCACTATACTGGGCTGGGGCTCCGGGGTCACGGCGATCTCGAGCAGATATATCTGCTTGGCGATTTTGAGCCACTATTCTGGCGTGGAGCATTGGGGGCATTGCAATCTTGAGCCATTATACTGGCTTTGAAGCACAGGATGCTTGGTGATCTGTAGCCACCTTAATGGCTTGGAAAACTGATGGCAAGGCAAGCTCGAACCATTATACTGGCTTAAAGTACAGCATGCAGGTCAATCTCGAGCCATTATACTGTATTATTCTGGCTTAGAGCACACGATGCATGGATGTCGAGCCACCTTACTGGCTTAGAACACTAAGGGCATGGAGATCTTGAGCCATTCTACTGGCTTGACATACCAAGTGCAAGCATGCTGGCATGGAGCACGGGGTCGCATAAACAAGGTTCCCACCGACAAGGAATTTAATTATGAAAAAAAAGTCAGGGAAATTCAATTTTTATTTATTTTTAAGGCTGGAACAGAAAAAAAGGGAAATATTTCTTGCGTTGTATTTATATATTTTTTCCTATTCTTTTTCTCTTTCCCTCACTGTCTTATTTGGAATATTTTGGTCCCTGTAACACAACATCTGTGAGGCTGGGAGAGTTGCATGAAGAATCTTAAAAACATGGTCTTTGCTATATTTTTGAGGTTCTTACCTAGAGATCTATTGGCTTAAGTTCCCAGCATTATCTGACGGACCTGTATTTTTATCACTTATGGTAATATTCTGTCTTGAGTGTATATAAGGGGGGAGTTGCACCGCCCCCCCCCCCAAAATATTTTTGATTTTATTGGTAAAAATGTGTCATAAAAAACTTAAAAATAAAATAAATAAGATCACCTAATTCAGAAAAAATAATTTTTGTTGAGTGTAATAGCATTTTAGTTGGCTAACTATTCTACTAAAGTTCTAGATTGTTAGTGTTCCATACCCACCAAATGTAACCAGCCCCCCAAAAATTTTTCTTATACAAGCCCATGTAGTCTGCAGTCAATAAATAAATAAAAACTCCCTTTAGTTAATGTTTATATTATTCTGATTAATATAATCATATTTGCAAATCTATTAGATTTGAAAATATTCACTTCATAAACGTGTCATTATGAATCGCAGGTTTAGTTAGCATGATCAACTCGGTCTTTTAATTTTGCATATTTTTATTTGTTTAACTCCTGTGAGCTACCTTATTAAATTAGTAATTTCATGTTCATTAACTTATGTAATTATATAAATTTATTTTATTATGTACACCCTAACAGTGAATTCCGTGCTTATTATCTATTATCACTATCTGGGAAAAATCAGGGAATTCCATTTCCAAAACTCGGTGGGAACCCCCCCCCCCCCCACCCCCCGGGGGAACTTATCCCTCGGTGGGAACCCTGTATAAGTTCTTCAACATTGAATCAATATAAGTAATTAATTAGAATTACTAAGTATAAACACATTTCCAGAATGCACTGTTGATTAGAGTTTAGGATTCTCTTTGCAATCTAACGCTGATCATAATTGTACATGATAATGATCAAATAAAAAAACAATCATTAATTTGGAGTACACTTCCTCTGGATTATCTAAAAATACTGAAGCATAGGAGATAATTTTCATCCTACAATTTCTATGTCTTCTTCCACCCAGCTC
Organism: Gonocerus acuteangulatus; assembly: GCA_946811695.1. Lineage (NCBI taxonomy): Eukaryota > Metazoa > Arthropoda > Insecta > Hemiptera > Coreidae > Gonocerus > Gonocerus acuteangulatus. Next base: position 112,636,968 of record OX328125.1, read on the forward strand.
TGAAGAAAATACATAGTAAATTTTCTTTACAGAACGAATATTTCTCTTAGTCAAGTTTATGGTTTTTTACTCTAAGCTTTGTTATGGAAATGTTATTTTCAAATAAATAGTGACGAAATCTCAACAAGTTTTCATCTGTAGGCAGGAGGTCATTGAATAAAATTCTAAATTAACATAATAGTGGATTTATTAAAATATCTCTAGATGTTTCGCATCATCTGATGCCTCTTCAGGAGCCTAAACACTAAATACATCCTAATAGAACGTAGATGAACCTTCCGCTAGAATGGCAACGTCTCAACTGAATACCATCAACATAGCAACAATCAGCTGATTACAAACACAGCTGATTGTTTCTATGTATATGATCTTCAGTTGAGACGTTGCCAGTGTAGCAGAAGGTTCGCATACGTTCTATTAGGCTGTATTTAGTGTTTAGGCTTGTGAAGAGGCATCATATGATGTGAAACATGGAGAGCTATTTCAATAAATTGTCTATTATGTTAATTTAGAATTGTATTCAATGGCCTTCTGTCAAAACATGAAAATATGTTATTTAAATCATTTTATTTTTCTGGAATTATATTAATTTTGTAAAATTTTCTGGAAGTATTGAATTGTGAACTGGTTCAGAAGTACGCTTGTGGGATTCTGTGAGTAGGCAAGTAGCCAGAGCATACATTAATAGTTTGAGGATCTAGTACACAGATAAAAATTTGATCTAAAAAAAAACACTCAGAGCGCTATGGTCCTTAAGAGGTTTTTGGGGCCACTGATTATGATGACCAGGTTGATTGACCTTCAACACATCAGATTCATGGTCATTTGAAGGGCAAATAGAAAAAAAAAACATAGGAAAAATCTGAATAAATGCATGCTTATGTTTTTGAGGTCCCCAAATCCGGAGTTTGTTCAACCTTTAAGCCTTTTCTTAGAGGTCATTTGAAGGTCAAATAGAGGAAAGAATTCATGCGTATGTTTTTGATGTCCGTGAGTCCGAACCTATAGTTTGTTTGACTCACACTGCCTCTCAGGAAATAAATTCTCGTGTTTAACGGCGTATCAACTATTGGGCTACTAACGCCACCCTTTTATAATACCAACAGCACATGGTCGGTCACCCATTCAGGGACTGGCCATCCTGACATTGCTTAACTTCGGTGATCTACAGGAACTGGTGCATTCAATGTGGCTATGGCCGAAAACCAACAATTATACTTAATCTCATAATGTTGCGGTTTAATGAATTTGCATTGGGTATTTTATGCTTATGAATCAAACGACATCACTCAACAGGCTCAACCAACAAAATGATTCTATTAGCTTCATAACTACGTCGTAAAATTGTACTCATAATCAGATATGCCATCTATTATTGTTAGAGCCACATTAATTATTTGTGTGTGACCAATTTATGTAAAGAAATCTCATAAGCTAATATATTTTTTTTTAAAAGCTTTAAGTTTGTTGAGGCGTTAAATTAGTACATTGATGATTAAAAGAAAATAATAAAAAAACTAAAAGGGACAGAGACGTTTACAGAAAAGAAACATACACTATGTTAGGGAGGAAGTTGTAGTAACACAACTTGGAATAGGCCATATTCCTATGACCCATCGCCATCTCATTAGAAAGGAACCTCCACCTCTATTTGAACCATGATCTCAAGTTTGACCATTTGACTTTTAACAGAGGAAAGCCCGGAATATGAAACAAAGTTCAGGCAACTTTTTGTGGATATACCCATGTCGCATAGTGGAAATTTTTATCTATTCACAACTTATTGTGCGTAAAGTTTCGGGGGATTGAATGTAACATCGTATCCTAATGGATTTTCTATCCCTTGAGTAAATAAATTTATATTTAACTAAAATTCTTAGTAGAACTTAATTAGATTTTTATTTCCTAATTACCATGTTGATTATGAAATATTTATATATCCTGAGAATGATTGAAGTTGTTATATAAAGATATTTTATACATTTAATCCAACATTTCTTTGACTAGCCCTCTCTCCAAGTTCCTTTGCGCGTTGAAGATGTGATGCACGTCCTGACAGCAAAGCTGCTTGACTTCTACTTGATGCTTAGATACAATCAATTTAGTTTTAGAGAGTGTATTACAAACAAACAAAATTAAAAAAAAGGTTAGTTAAAAAATCATGCTTCGTTAATTTCGCTTATTCACTTATTTTAATAACTGTGTCTTTATTTTAAAAATTTTAAACAGCAGAAAAATTGGTGAATTATGGTTGAAGAACACAGGTCAGATGAGACACTTTGACTAGAGTGGAAAGCACCACAAGCATGGAATTAATGCTCCGTTTAAGGAATGTAAAAGGTTCAAGATGCAGAAGCTGCGTAAATAAAAACATTTTAAATAAAAGACATATTTTTATGTTTAATAAAAATTATCAAAGTATTAATGCGAGGAAATTACTTATCACTTAAAATGAAATTTAGAAGTAATAAAAACATTTAATTAAAGGAAACAAATACCATAATATTAATTATTAACTACAGAAATACAATTCATGTCAGATTATCAGCAAAATAATAATGAAGTAAATAAGTTGCTACATGATATAAAATACAAACACTTCATTATATCAAAAGAGTTAGGAACATTGGCAAATAACTAATCTAAAAACTAATACAATATGATGAATACTAACCGACAATAAGGATTAATTAATTTAAATACTTTGAAAATTCCTCATAAAAAACACACAATATTGTTTTGCTGAAAACTTTATTTTCAATGCTGCCAACTGCAAGTTTCTATCTGTTTTTGTTCCAGGATTGGCCCTTCTAAAGGTTATTTAGGAAAAAAACAAAAACATGTTTTTCGTAGGAAAATCCCAATTTTCTCAATTCAAATATTACGTTTTTCAAATCAGCATTACATTTACATTAAGGCTAAAGCACTTTCAATGCTCAAAAGTGTCTTTTTCAAAGCGTACTAGATACAAGTAGATGAAATTATTAGAGCATTCGAAACTGGAGCTATTCTTGCTGACATCTCAAATTCACCGGCAAGAAGAAAAGAAATTAAAAGGTTAATGATGAAATATAAAACTTTCTTATTGGACGAAGATAAAAATAGCGTCACTTTGTCTTCGTTTTGTCTCATGTATAGACTTGTTTTTAATCAAAACCACGAAACACCTGCTTACCTAAATATGAACCTCCCATTTCCATATTATACAGTAATAGCCCAAATTAGAACAATTAATAAAAATATGATAAAACTAAACTACAAAAATACTACAATAGCCATAAACCCCAATGAAATCTGTTCCATCTGCAATAGTAATCAGTTAGGGGATATTTATCATTTACTGGTAACATGCCCAATCTATAATCCATACAGAACCTCCTACCTTCCAGACATTATAAACATCTCTCCCGAAAACCTGTTTATTTTCCTCAAAGATTTGAATGAGTATCAAGCATGAAAAGTGTACTATTATACAATAGCGTCCCTGAATCTTCGAAAATTTGCTCTAGAATATTGATAATCTAAGATATTTTAGGCTCTATGTATGGCATTTCTTATTGTTATTAATTATTGTTGATTTACTATTCATTTCTGTTATGTGTTAATTTTATTAATTTTTTAAATAGTAAGCACACACCCCTTTGTGTGGGGCCATGCCCTAAAAGCAAAGTATGTAAATAAATAAATAAAGCGTACTAACTGTTCAAAAAGTAATGTTAGGCTAACTGTAATGATATAATATCAATTTCATCAAGAACACTTTTCATTTATTTCTGATAAGATCACAAATTAAACATGATATTATGTTTTATTTATCAGTTGTCTTTATTGAAATAATTTCAATTCTGAGTAAGCCATTAGAAAGGTAATTACATTTTACAACTTTGTGAGATTCAGAAGCTTGGAGAATTTTTTTTTTTAGAGGGGTAGTACAGAACATTAAAAGTGCCTTAGCCTTAAAGTAAGTTTAATGCTGATTTAAAAAAAGTAATATATGATTGAAAAATAATGTGTACAAATAGAGAAAATTGGGGTTTACCTATGAAAAACACATTTGTTTTTTTTCTAAATAACCTTTATAATGGCATATGTCTGGAACAAAAACAGATAGAAACTTGCGGTTGGCAGCACTAAACTATATTGTTGGTCTAGGCTTCTCCATTGAGTTAGTAGATAGAGGAAGGAGTGTTATCAATCTTCCAATGCTAAAAAAGTGTAGGTCTGAAATCGGCCAGGCCAGTGTGACTAGTAATGCGCAAAAATTTGAATCTGAATATGATTGTAAACAAAAAATGAACTTAAACAAATATATATATATATATATATATATATATATATCATATTCGTATTGATTTATATTCATAAATATTATTAAATATAAATTAATACAAATACGATATGTATATATTCGTTTAATTTCATTATTTGTTTACAATCTTATTCAAAAATTCACCTTTTTGCGTGCCACTTGTTACACTGGCATGGCCGATTTCAGGCTTCAACCTATTTCGTTTAGACTGCCTACACCCCCTACTAACTCAATGAGTTTCACCACCTTGAGTACTGTCATCTACTTGTGATAAACTCTGTAAATACAAGATGGCAACAAATCAAACACGCAAATTAATAAATATGATTTATTGATCACCACTCAACTAGTTTGTTCCTTGATTGCATCATCAGGAGCTAAGCTTAAAACTATTCACAGTAAACTTAAAACTATTTATAGCAACAGTAGGCCGCTCTCGACTGCTGGAGCAGTCAATAGTAGAGACAGGGTTAATGCATATATTGTTTTTTAAAAGTGATTCTAGACTCTTTTGATCCAACTTTACAAAATATTTAATTGAAGAGTTCATTGCAAAAACCAGACAAGTCCAAAAATTGATATTTCGAGATAAATACATCTTCTTTCTCTCCAAAGTCACCTCTACATATTGATATTATTACATTAAAAACAAGACAAGTCCAACGCTTTTCCACCAAAATACAGGCTAGTCCTTGGACCTGTCTGCTATTTTCAGAATGTTTATCATTCATGATTTGAAATTTGTCAGGATTATATAATAAATAATCTTATTTGAGGATTAAATTATTTCATGTCAAGAAATATTATTTCATTATGTTCTGTTACTAAGATTTCTGCAAAAACCAGAAGGGTCGATAACTTCTTTTATATTTTCTCAACTATCCTCTTAAAAAATATTTTTATTTTATGTAAAATGCAAAGCAGTTCATGGAGCAATAGTAGGTATAAAAGCATTTTTCATTTAGCACAAAGGAAGCTAGGAATTTTTTTTTTCTGAACATTGTAGTTTTTGGACTTGTCTGGTTTTTGTAAAGAACCCTTCAATTTTTCTTGTTATTTCAATAATGTTGGGTTCTTTTGCTAAATATTTTCAATCATTGTTGCGTTAAAAGGTTTTATAAGGAAATTAGGTTTGGCTGATAAGTTTTGTTAAGCTTTTTTTATTGAGTCCTTCTTGTTATTAATCTGATATTGTTGTTGTTTTAGATTTTGGATGTGGTACATTAATGGCAAAAGCAGTTTAAAAAGTAATAAGGGAAATGCTTAATTCCTCAACCTATATAAAATTATAACAATTAATATTTGGTTTTAACTTGAAAGTAATGTGTTAGTTTCCTCAATAAATGACATACGACAGGAATACACCATGAACTGCCAATGAGCGAGAGCCTCTTACTCGTTGGTAGATTCCCGATGTCAGTGTAATGTTCCTTAAATCCAAATATTGTTTCAATTTCGTTGATCCACAAAGAGTCCTCTTCACCATCCATCATGACTGGAAGTATCCTATGCACTCCTAGGATAAGAATTGCAAAATTAAAATAAAATTATTTATTTGTCTACTAAATATTTTTGAGGTCAAAATTGTATTTAATGTTTTAAAGACTTCTGGATATGACCATGTCATTGTGATAATAACCGATGTTTCGCCAGATATTCTGCCGGCTTCCTCAGGGTTCATTCTGAGAATGATGATCGTTTGTTGTCTGAGTCCTATTTATACCTGAACGGGTTCGAAGCTAGCTTTTCCAGATATCTGATTGGTCAATTCTTTCTGCACTGTTGGGTTCCCCATAGCCCATCAAAACCTCTGCCTTCCGTGGGATGGCAGGAGTGCATAATTTACTCATTCAATAACCATCTTCTCTGTTGAAATTTTGGGGCTCTTTCACTATTTCGATTTCTTCCTGGATGCTCCTTTCCTGTGTATTCGGTTCCTTGATTTGAACTGTAATTTTATCAAATTCTACAGCGTGATTCGTGGTAAAGAAATGTTCTGCGACTGCAGGTCTTGTCGTAACTACATTTTTAATGCTTTTATATGTTCTTGGAGTCTTGTAGAAATCAGTCTTTCAGTTTACCCAATCTATTTCTTACTAGACAGATGTGGTACCCTGTTTCTTCAAAACTACATACAATCTAAATTCTCAGAAGAAACCCTGGGGAAGCTGGCAGAATGTTTAGTAAAACATTGGTTATTATCACATCGGCACAGTCATATCCAGAAGACATTAAAAAATGAAGTACCACGGACCATGGAAGTCTAAGAGAATTAAAATTTTATTCTCGCCACTTCTTTTAACCCTGGATTGACACGGCCATTGACATCTATGTTAATGACACTGTGGGGTAAATTTTAACCCAAACTTTCAAACATTTTAAAATAAATAAATTTCAATTTTTGCTTTTGCTTTTTTCGTTTTTCGTCATCCTTACTGTCAGAAAATGAACATCTCACAGGTTTTTCCAAGGTAATGAAAGATTTTGAAGGTCCATCAGGAGTTGATTCATCTCCCAAAACAACAAGCATCAGTGTCTTCAGTGGTTTTGGTATATTCTCCAGTTAGGCACTAACTGCCACCTCAGCTTTTACTGGTTGGTTATATTAAATCAAGCAGGCTTTCTGAGCAAATGCTTTGAAGAATTTCAAAAAGAATCAACTTTTTTTTTTTTTTTTGTTAAAACATGAGAATGCTCATAAAAAAAATTCCTATGATGGTTGGATGTCAAATGTTGAAAGAAATGTTTTTTTTTTTTTTTTTTTTTTTTTTGAGAACTCCTGAATAACAATGAAATTAAAAAGACTCGACATTGAGCACTGCTTAGGTTAATTATAAGTCAGATTTTAAAGAAATATGGAAGCTCTGTACTCACTGGATACATAGACATGTTTGGGCAACTACCTTCATCAGTGCCCTGGTGAGAACTCAAATGAGATACAAGCCAAAAAAACATCTAGTTACCCAGTGAGTGTATACGTACGTAGTAAGGTCCATAAGTTTCCGGCCTGGGATAGAAGGAAAGGTAAAAGAAAAAAACTGGTTTTACTGTTTTTCAATATATTCTCCTCTAAGTTCAACACACTTAATACAACGCTTTGGCAACATTTCTATACCATGAAAAAAATAATTTTCTTCTTTGTTAAAAAAATGTTCTTCCACTGCTGCTTGGAGCTCTTTGTCGGTGTTAAAACGCCTTCCACGAAGGTCATATTATAACTTTGAGAAAAGGTAGAAATCGTTAGGGGCCAAGTCTGGGCTGTAGGTTGGATGAGAGATTTCTTGGAATCCACAGTCCTTCACAGCGGCCTTGGAAATCAATGCTGTGTGGACAAAGGCATTGTCGTGAAGGAGGTGGACACCTCTGCTTAACTTCCCTTGCCTCTTCTCTTTAATGGCGTCTCGTAACCGGTGAAGTAGGGCTGCATAATACTCACCATTCATTGTGGTATTCCTTTCTGTAAAATCTATCAGTAGTATTCCTTTACAGTCCCAAAAAATTGTGGCCATTACCTTTTTTGTTGACTTTTGCGTTTAAATGAGGCGCTTCTCCTGGTCTTTTCCATTCCATGGACTCTCTTTTGCTGAGTGGGCCATAATATAGAACCATTGCCTCATCCCCAGTTACAATTGAGTCCAAAATATTTCTTGGGTCGGCATTATACTCACGTAAAAATTCATTGCAGCAGTGAACTCGTTCCTGTTTTTGAGCAGCTGAAAGAATTTTGGAACCCATCTTGCACTAACCTTGTTCATATGCAAATGTTCTTTGATGATCCTCAAAACACTTGGTTTTGAAAGCCCTAACCTCGCTGGTATTTCCTTGGTTTTTAGTCGCCGGTCAGACAGCAATTCAGATTCCACTAGTTGGATTCTTTCAGAAGTGACAGCTTCCAATGGACGACCGGGACGTGGGTCATCTTCTAGACATTCTCTCCCTAATTTAAATAATTTTGCCCATTCTTTCACTGTGGAATACGAGGGGGAGGACTGCCCGTATACACAATCCAAGTGCTCTTTAATTTGCGCAGGAGTAAGACCCTCTTTACAAAAGAATTTAATTACCGCACGGTACTCGAGTTTGAACATTGTAAAAATGGGGAGTTTCCTTCAAGGCTGGACACTGACTGACAAGACTGAGGAAGTGTGGGCGATGGGTATGGAGTGAGTAGGCAGGACAGGCCGGAAACTTATGGACCTTACCTCGTATATACAGGGTGGGCCATGAATTAATTAACATTTGAAAAAATCGTATAATAAATTATTTGACATATATATATATATATATATATATATATATATATGTCAAATAATTTTTATATATATATATGTGTGTGTGTGTCAAATGGTATATATATATATATATATATATATATATATATATACATATGCATATACATGTATATATACAAATTTGAACATCCAGTTTTTTCTATGTCCTTTGGCTTATATCAATTCAAAATTTCTCAATAGAGCTTCCAGATTTCATCATTGTATCGATGGTGTGTATCTGCCTTGTAGGGAGAGAGGAACTCAGTAAAAAGCACTGCAGCTAGCTATGATATGAACACTGTATAAATATAGATTATTGAATAAGGACTAAAATAGGGAGTCCAGAAAATGACATTTTAAATGTATATGCAATCCACACATTAAAACTACTCTACCTTGACGGAGCGAATTCGAATTAGTTGTAATAGTTCTAATGTGGTTGACGAAAGGAGTTCTATTACAGTTCCTTGTTAGGTACGTTCCAAGCCTTACGTCCGCAGGCCTCGCGCCAAAAGGTATATCTCCCATTCCTGGAATATTCCCCCAAAAAAATCTTGCTCTTTTCATTGGACAAAAAAGCTTTGCATCTAGTAGGATTGGCTCACATTCAAAAAACCTGAAACAAAATGGTACACAAGATAATAAAACTGACAAATTCAGTTATGGGCTTTAAGGGGTCATACTACCTTGTAACTTTTTTTACCATTTTTTATGGCTAAAATTCTTCCTTAACTAATAAAAAATTATATCCAAGAGTGTTTATGTGAAGGCAATATTTTTTAATGGCCAAAAATATGATTTTCCGAGTGAAGTCCCAATGCCAAGTAAATTTGACGTTGATTAGAAGATAATTTTTTGAGAGAGCTTTGATTGGTGCTTTTTTAATAGTTATGTGTTTTTTTTTATCCTCCTTCAATATATTTCAAAATTAAAACTTTTTTTTTTTTTTACCTTTATTACAAGAAAGTGCAAAAAAATATTAAATAGGAAAAATATGAACATTTCAGAACATTAAACGTTACAGCCGTTTTCTCAAAACAATGTTTTTCAATCAGGGGATACTCTAGCGTCTTCAATTTTTGCCTGATCAACTTCAAATTTTAACTGCAGCTTTCTAATGATATTTGCTAGTAACGTACGTAGGATTTTTTTCAATTCATTGAATTATATTGATTTTATGATCGATTTTCGACGGACTAAATAGAAAATGTCTCAACAATAACACTCTATGCCTAAGGTTGTGAGTTCGATTCCCACTAGGGCTAGTAGCTTTTCTTCAGAGAAAAGAAAAGGCATAACTCCTATCCTGGCTAAAAAATCCATTCTAAATTTTTGTATTATTTGTAAATAGAAGTCAAAATTTATAAAACTAAATATTCCTCTGCAGGAAGTCTGCTAGAGAGTCCTGTTTTACACTCACCTGCTGATGGTATCTCTGTAGGCTTGTGGCATTGCAGCAGTGTTTTCAAACAAATATAGTATAGTTTTCCCGGGGCTGAGCATTCTTAGCTCTTTCTATGCGGATATATTCAAAGAATAGAATACCACTCGCATTGATATCTGCAATTTATAATTTATTAGGTTAACTTAGTCATTATAATCTAATTTACTTATTTCAAATTATTTACACATTTATCAAAGCATTGTATGAAGGGATACATTCGTGCATATATCAATGTGTATGTGTTTTCAGGGTGTCTACTGCACAAGGACTGGGTGTGCCTACGGACCCCAAATCCAACCCTCGAACAAAGACACTAGAAGATAAAAATCTTTGGTGTTCGCTCGGGTTTTGAGCTCAGGTCCAACAGTTCATTAGTCTAGTGCTCTACCATTGAGCTAACCTCGCCCCATATATATATATATATATATATATATATATATATATATATATATATATATATATATATATATATGGATTGAACAGCATTTCTCTCCAGCGGTGGTACTCCTCCTCACTTCTTCCTGGAATATTTCGATGGGTTCATCTCCATCTTCTTCAGCCAGGTGTTTGTTGTTTCTTCCTCGGTGGTAGCCAAGGGAAAGAAACAACAAACACCTGGCTCATTCCCTTGGCTACCACCGAGGAAGAAACAAGTACCTGGCTGACGAAGATGGAGATGAACCCATCGAAATATTCCAGGAAGAAGTGAGGAGGTGTACCACCGCTGGAGAGAAATGCCGTTCCATCCAAAAATACTATCCCAGCGAAGAAAAATAACATCAAACATATATATATATATATATATATATATATATATATATATATATATATATATATATTGTTATAAAATGCTTTCATGAATGCAACCTCAATAGCTCCATTTCTTCAGAAAGTGCTTTGTCCCATCCCAAAGAGGCAGATACTGAATAGGTATGTGATTCCTTACAGGACACTAGAGAGAGAGAGAGAGAGAGGTCAGTATTATGCTTGGGCCACCTGATTTCCTGATTAACGGCTAAATGAGCCGAGAGTCAGTCTGAGACCATGATTTTGACGCTTATCGGCACAAGAAAATAAAATCGTTCAGTGCCCACTGAGGTACAAACTTAGGCTATCCAGAATATGTGTTGAGTACAGTACTCACTGTGCCGAACTTACCGTAATGAGTAATATTTATCAAATAAACATTTGTTTGAAATTATTGAGACAGCTAATTGAAAACAATTAAAATTGCTTGGTGCTAATGACCTCGGCAGTAGATGCACCAAAAAAAAAAAAAAACTCATTACATTTGTTTAGCTAATTTTGGTTTGATTTCAATCAGATTTGAAGAGTAAGTAAGACAGACATTTGCTGATTAGGTTAGCTTTATAGTCCTTGCTTGCAAGAGGTTGGGTGTGTCGAGTTGAAATTACATTATACACAGCCCATTATTTTCAAAAATATACGTTTAATTTGTAAATAATAAATACATACCAAAAAGACCTCGCCTCGCAGGATTCACCAAACTCAATTCAGTACAAGGCGAGCCTCCAAGGAGAATGTCTATCGGCAAGATTGATTTGAGAACTCGCCTCGTTATAGAGCAAACCTCACCCAGCTGCTTTATTTTACCACAGGAATTCGAACTTGATATCCTCATAGCTGCCTCATCTATTTCACTAGCAAAATATTCTTCAATTGTGATTCCTAATTTTTCTAGTACAACAAAACCTACAGAGGAGTAAGAGGCTTGTGAATTATAAACATGCAGCACGTTTCTATATGTATTGATAAATTTATAGAGCTACATAGAATAATTATTTTTATCTTCCTCTTTGAGCTGGTATGAGAAACTCATCTGTTGTAAGGATAAAAAATATTAAGATATCTACTCTACATTTTCTCCAGTATGTTCTTTCCCCTGTCTCTCCATGGAAGATAGCCCAGCCTAATCAAGATTGAATGAAATATTTCCAGAATAAATTCTAGGAAAGATAATATTTTAATTCTATTCCAAGTGTCTCTGACCAATCAAGTATATTCACCTTTTTGGATATATATTTTTTGACCTACGCCATATGTAGCCAAAAACGATAATATTTTAAGTTTATAAATTTAAATGGAGGCCCACTGGCCATGAGAGCTAAGGTGTATGCACTTTGTGCCTAAGGACGTGGATTTGATTCCCACTAGGTAACTTTTCTTTTGAAAAAAGAAAAGTCATCAGCTCTATCCTGGCTAGAAGAGGCTGGTAACATATGATAACCCATTCTAAAATTTGTTGTCAATAATAAATGGGCGTTAAAATTTAAATAAATAAATTTAAATATTCTTAATTAATTAATATTATCCTTACTAATTATTACTCTATACCACATAATATAATATCTGCATCTATAAAAAGATATGTATGATAGAGGGAGGGGGTAGAGAGAGTGGGGGGGGAGCGGGAGTGTGAAGGAGAAAGAGAGAGGGAGCAGGAAGGGAGGGAGGGAAAACATTAATATATAGAAATATCACAAAACAAGTATAATTGAATATAAATCAATTTCAAGAAATGCAAATAAATTAACAAAGATACCATGAAATAAGAACTATTTTCAGAGTTTATATTTATTAATCTTATATCTGCTCTGTAATATTGAAAAATCTTCTTAATATTGAAATACATTGAGAAATATTATCATGCCTCCTCAAAACCAAATCCTAGTTGTTGAATATAGAGTATATTGTGCTAAGAGTTCTTCTCCAATGCATTCCTGGAGGAAAGGGATTAAATTAAAAAATGATATTTTACCTGCTCCAATGCCATCAAATAAAGAAAGTACTCTGAGTGGTTTGCATGTTCCTGGCATTTCCATATTTTCTGTTTTTCTTTGGAACATACTAAGGACCTGGGCAATGAAAATGTGCACATACATTACACATAGGGAACATATGAACATCACCAAATTCTTTCCAAATTTGTGCACTAGATAATTTTTGTTTCATATCCCAAAACAGCAATAACTTTCTATATCACCCAGCCATATCCCTAGTAAACAAGCCACTATCCGATCGTTTGTAATGGGAATGCTATATATCGAGTTTTGTAATGAAAGAACAAAAATTGCGGACACTACTGTGTTCTGGTCAGTCGCATTGATGCTCTGAAGTGGTATGGGTGCAGCGCAGATACAACAGTCTGGAAGAAAAAGTTGCCGAAAATACTTCAAAAAAGGCCACAAAATGTGTAGGGCGATTTGAACAAAGTACATACATGAATATAAGACAAGCTACAGTTCTTTTTTACTCCTCTCAAAGCCCTTCAATTAAAAAGGGAATACACTCAGCTTGATCAAATAATATTAATAGAAAGAAGATTTTTACTTATTTTAACCCTTTCCTTACTGTAGACTGCTGTAGGAGTCGAGGCATGCCATGTCCCTGGAACGAAGGACTTGACTAGCAGTCGAAAGGCACCAGGCCGTCAGCACGAAGGACTTGTACATCAGTCTGAGCCTCCTCTCTCACTTCCCATTGGGGCTATTAAGCAAGGACTGAGGGAAGCTTTAGCTATTTCTTTCACCTCTAGTTGTCGGGGGAATTAACTCTTTGTGACGAGAAAGCTAGGGATTAGGGATACCTGGCTCAGGCTGGAAAAATTTAACACCACCAGTGTTAGATCCAAAGCTCTAAATCAAAAAGGAGGATGGGTTGATTAATGGTGGCCGATTTTAGTAATTTTTGTTTTACATGTTCTACTAACATCCCCCTAAGTGAAAATACCTCGCTTGAATTTTTTAAAAAAGCATTTTTTATTATTTCTGGTCTACTACGTGTTAATATGTCCTCACTAATAAAGAATTGGCTGGTTCATGAAAATCATACTTGACCTGTGAAATCCCCAATGAGTAATTTCAGCGATTGATTGAAATTATGGCAAAGAGCTCTTGATAAGCTTCGAGAATAACCTCATGAAGGCATTCCTGTCAATTGTAAAATATGAGTTCTGGTCCTCCAATGATTGCCGCTGAGAGGCTCGTTTTTAAATATATTTATAATTTTTTATACTTTAAAAAACCTATGGTGCTGTTGACTTTTTTCTTCCTCGTGACTCGTAGATTCGAAATATGCAGTAAAAAAATTTAACCTTGAATAACATTTCAAGGTCAATTTTGGGGGTGTCAATATGGGGGTTATTTTTCCGATCTCGCATTGGAGAATCATCTAGCCAATGGATGAGCATTATTTTCCCCAGACACCCAGTGATATGTATTGATATGCCTCATCCTTATTCCCTTCACGGCTTTAACCTCTATGTAATGTTTTATTCTCAATCTCAGTTAGCTTCCAGGCAGACCAAAGTGCTTGTATTTAAAAAAAAAACAAAAACAGTTAACCATCGTCATGGGAAAGTAGCAATAAGACAGAGTGGTGTGGGGAAGAAGAATTATCATTATACACATACATAGTGTATATATATGTAACTATGTTTGTATCTGCATCTACATTCATATATATAGACTCACGAACTTACTTGAAATGAGTCTAAAATACAAAGAGAAACTTACATTAATCTCCCAGTTTTCCTGTCTTGAGAGGTAACAATGATCTTCTGGCGGAGTACAGAGAAAGCAAAGCCATTTCTTACTGTGGAGAATTTGGGTCCAAGCGTCTGGAGGGCAAAACTCATTGATACAAGTTTTACAAAACACTCTAGAATCATTAGAAAAGGAATCAATAAAAAATTAAAGTGGATAAATTATAGATAAATAAATTTACAATTACCCCTGACATTGTTCATTATAACAGTGAACAGAATCCTTCTGCACTCCACAAACAATGCAAAACTGAAAATAAAACAGAAATAATTGACTAATTGCACAAAATGTTTATCGTAGGAAAAGTAAAGGAATTGCTGATATATGGAATATTTGCTCGACAAACCAGCCCTGTTGCCAGGCAATATAAAGAGAAGCCTTCTAGTGCCTGCCTGCTTTGCCTCTCCGGGCCCCTTGCCTTTCCCTCATCACATTGCCTATTTTAACTACAGGCTGACTTCAAAATAGAAACAGCTCAGACAATTACGTCAGACATGATTTTTAAGTTTTGGTTAAAACTGGCATTAATGACCTCAAAGGTTGACACGCCTTAAGCCCAAACAAAACAAAAAATCAGCCTCCTATATTGCAAAGTGCTAAGTCCTGGAATACTTAAAATAAAATACGAATATGCATGAGAAACATGGAGACCTAAAGCCTGTTCATAGATCGTTCCTAATTAGGAAGGATATTGAAGGTGGATTAAGAAGGGAATTGAAGGCAGTACCAGGAAGGATATAGAAGGTGGTAGTAGGAAGGGTACAGAAGTTAGTATTAGGAAGAGTATAGAAGGTAGTATAACGAAGGATGTAGGAGGTTATATATAGTATTAGGAAGGATATGGAAGGTAATATTAGAAAGGATATTGAAGGTGAAGTAAGGAAGGATATTGAAAGTGGTATTAGGAAGGATATGGAAGAGATTATTACAAAAGGTATAGAAGCTTATATTAGGAAGGGTATAGAAGGTAGTATTAGGAAGGTTATAATGGGGTGAGTAAACAAAAAAATTACCGCTTTATAGATAAAAATTAAAGTTTATTTTCCTTCTACTTACAAGGTTTTTAATAATCAAAATATATACCATTGTGTTCTATTGTTTGACGCCTTTTGGAAGCCAGCTGTAAGTTTTTGTTTCATAAGGCGAGAGGTGTGAGGTCTAGCATTATCTTGGTGGAACAAGACTTGTTTCCTCTTGACTAAACCTGGATATCGCTGAACCAAAACATCGTAAATTCTCTGCAGTTGTACTGAATAGAACCTCTTAGAATTGCTTTTCGTAGGACCGGCTTCAATAGCAGTACGCAGAGCATTCTGGTTGACTACTGAAACACTCCCAGATACAGATTTCTTTTCAAGGCTCAAATCATCTTCATTAAATTTTTGGAACCAACTTCTCATCGTCCTTTCATTCAAAGAGCCTTCATCCTCAAATTCAATCACTAAACGAATGGCTTCAGTTGCTGAAAACTTCCGTTTCCAAAAATAAAGAAAAATTATGAAAATTCCGTACCGTAGTGTCATTGTGAACAAAGGGGAGCTATAGAAGTACTGAGCTCGGATAGAGGGCATGTTGGTTACCAAATGATTCAGAAGGGATCAAACATGAACTTCTTATCACAATTCTTAGCTCCCGAATGTAAATAAGAGAGGAATTACGACGCAAAGTTCAATCACAAAGAAAACGGTAATTTTTTCTGACTCATCCCATTAGAAGGTAGTATTAGGCAGGGTATAGAAGGTAGTAATAGGAAGGATATAGGAGGTGGTATAGGGAAGGATATTTTAAAGAGAAGTAAGATTTTAGGCAGAAATTACTCCATGCTGTGTTTTAATAAAATACAAATTTTGCTGTTAAATTAAATTAAAAAAGAAACAACTAAATAAAAAGTTAGGTTAACAAAGACAAAAACCTCTTCAAAAGAATAAAACGAACAAGTTCAAAGTTTTAAGCACTTATTTCTTCAATTGACATTGCCCAATCGAAAATTACTTCAGAACCTTTTTTGTAGAGAAATTAATAAGCTTTCAAATGGTCACCTTCCACTTGTCACAATTTTTCTCGCTTGAATTTTGCTCAAAAGGCAAGTGACCTTTCGAATTAGGCAACAGACTTTTGTACCATATCCATTTTTGAGCCTGTGAGAGAGTCAAGAGACAAATTTGAATCACTGTTATTTTTGTGATCTACTGGTTCTGAGACATGAAATGTTCTAGTCGGCACTTCCGGATTGCGTCATGAGGTCAACCTCATAGTGGGTTTCCTCCCTATGGGGGGGGGGACAAAGGAACCATGCAAAAAGGTTAAGCAGAGGTATTTGCGTAGCAGAGGTATCTAAGAAAAGTTGCTTGAGTTCCAGTATTCGGACCTAGAACAGGGGGAGTACAAAAGGATAGCAGGTTCTTCAATCTTTTCGGAAAACAAAACCAGGCACAACATTTCTGGATGTCATTTTTTAAGATGGCGTTCTTATCAGCCATCATGCTCAAAATCATTTCATGTTGGGTAAGAACACATGATTACAAGGAGCCTTATTCTGAGAGAAGGTAGTTGACGACCAACTGTATTCCATGTTTTATGCACTGTTCAGCTGTGAAATTGATTCTAAAACTTTTAGTCCGCACATCCGATTTGTATCATCAGGTTGACATCATATGCAGGTTTCTGCCCTTTGGATGGAGGGAGAAAATATGCTAAAACAGGAAAAATACCAAGTAAAATAAAAATTGAATATAATCCGTTTACATATTGTAATGATATATTACATTCACGAAAATATTTTTAAATTCAAATAACCATCGATATTTTGAAAAGCCCGCGCAAATCACAAACCAGATATACAAATAACATCGTATTATATACGATCAAAATAAATAATATTTTTGGACAATACTGTTATACAATATATCCATATTAAATGTACATCCAGATAACAATAAATTAATTATTTAGTACTGCAAAAAAATAATTGTTATCTGTGTATATAATCCGGCAAACTGCGGAAGTTAAAAAGACAGAAGCCAAAGTTTCCCGCTTGCTCGAATGGCGTCAGTGCAGTCTAGTCCCAACAGCGATAGAGAGAAGGCGTCCGTCGATTCCCTGCATTCATGGAAGGAGGAGTTGGGGTCTGTCCTCATTTAATTATAGCAGCCTTGTATTGAAGAAGAAGTCTTTTGGTTCTCAGCGTTGGCCGAAGTCAGAGCTCTCCTCCAAGGAATACCGAATGTATTGAGATTTCGTTGGAAGCGGATTGATTTAGAGGTAAGAATTGTTTTTGTTGTAGTTTTCAATTATTTTATTATTGTTTGCATGTAATTTAATATTGTTTGTATCTCAGAATTGTCTGGAGATAAATGTTATATAATTTCATTCACTCGGAACTTTACCCCCTGAGGTTAAGTCAAACTCATAATAAATCTTATTAAAATAATTAAAATATGTTTATTTCTTTTTTAAAAAAATTAATCATAACAATATCTTTACAAAAATATATTCAGGAAAATGGGACTATTGATAAATCCTACTTCATAAGTAAGATAAAGAATGAGGGGAGTATTGTAGGTAAAAAATACAGTCATGCTGAAGGTCTTATTCAGAAAAAAACCATAACTTCTAAGAATAAAGAAGCAGCTCTAACAAAGCTTCCATCTGAAATGGAAAGTAAAAAACTAAAAAAAAATAAAAATAAGAAAATCTTACCATTGGTTCAACTTCATTCCCTGTTATTGCCAATTTCAAGGATTCCTACAATAGGATTATTTATTAGAAAATACAACTTGTTTTTATTTGGGTTATAATCAAATACTTGAGTATATTTATTTATTTAAATTTTAACATCCACATATATATAAGACATGTTATTTGGTCGGGTTATCTATAGGTTACCACCCTTTTCTAGTCAGGATAGGGCTGATGCCTTTTCTTGTTTCGAATGAAAAGCCATCACCCCTAGTGCAGGGGTGCTCCTACTAGAACTACCGATGATCTACCTCAATGTATTAAGAATACGATTGAGCGACTCTAAAATGCTCCAAGTACAGTAGACTCTCCCTTATCCGGCGTTCTTTAATTCGTCGCTCTCTCTAATCCTATATCTATGCCAGAATATGCCCTACCTAGGCAATATCCTGCATCACACATACAGCAGACTTTCCCTACAGTCCAGTCAACGAACAGTTATAGATGGAAATTTTTGGAACAAAATTTTTGACTTCGTAACTTTGTTTGGGCAGGATAGAAAGTGAACATATCAAAAGTCCTCGCCCATAGCCTTTGTGCCGGGGGGAGGGGGGGTTTATAAGGTCCCATTTTTCGGGTTTTCACTAATATCTCGGAAACCCTCCGTCCTAGAGACATGACCATTCTATAACAAATGAAAGCTTATTAAATTTCCTACAAGTTCTATCCCATAAAGTCTTTCGAGATATCTTTAGTTTTTGAAAGTCTGTCATTTTGGGGAAAAACACACTTTTTTCTATTCTCGACCGGATATCTCTTCAACGATGAACCCAAAAAATAAATGTCGGCTATAGGGTTGTAGGACATTCCATTTGCTTCAATAATATATATATAACATTACTATTTTATGTATTTTCCTTCTAATATGAAAACAGTTTTAGTGTTCATCGTGATATCTGGCAACAAATGTCGACCAATGAACCGTTCAATTTCTCACCATTTCCAGTTAATGTATTGTCCAAAATATACTCCATTATGTATATATAGGTAGTACTGGACGTATAAATAGCACAAAATATATAATTTTGGGCCACTGACCAGTTATTCACACTCAATTATATAAGATCTTGTCCATTATATTGACAATGGTTTTGCTAAGACCATGTGAGTGCGTATATAACGTCTGAAAGAAAATACATAAAATAGTAATGGTATATATATTATTGAAGCAAATGGAATGTCCTACAACCCTATAGCCGACATTTATTTTTTGGGTTCATCGTTGAAGAGATATCCGGTTGAGAATAGAAAAAAGTGTGCTTTTCCCCAAAATCACAGACATTCAAGAGCGGAAATTTCGAAAACTAAAGATATCTCGAAAAACTTTATTGAATAGAACTTGTAGGAAATTTAATAAGCTTTCATTTGTTATAGAATGGTCATATTGCTAGGACGCAGGGTTTCCGAGATATAAGTTAAAACCCGAAAAATGGGACCTTCTAAACCCGCCCTCCCCCCCTGCACAAAGGCTACGGGTGAGGACTCTTGATATGTTGACCTCCTAACTTGCCGAAACAAAGTTATGAAGTCGAAAATTGTGTTCCAAAAACTTCCTTCTATAGCTCTTAGTTGCCTGGACTATTAGTCGCTAAATTTCAGATTTCACGATGTACACTGAAATTGTTTTTACGTTTGAAGGAAAGTACATAAAATAGCAAAGTAATTTATATTATTGAAGGGAATGCAATACTCTCCAACCCTATAACAGTTATTTATTTTCTGGGTGCATCGTTGAAGAGTTATCCGGTCAAAACGGGGAAAACATATGCGGCAAAAGTGTTTTCCCCCAAAATGACAGACTTTCAAGAGCGGATATTTCGAAAACTAAAGATATCTCGAAAGACTTTATGGAATAGAACTTGTAGGAAATTTAATAAGCTTTCATTTGTTATAGAATGGTCATGTCTCTTGGACGGAGGGTTTCCGAGGTATTAGTGAAAACCCAAAAAATGGGACCTTCTAAACCCCCCTCCCCCCGGCACAAAGGCTACGGGCGAGGACTTTTGATATGTTTGCTTTCTATCCTGCCCAAACAAAGTTACGAAGTCAAAAATTTTGTTCCAAAAATTTCCATCTATAATTGTTCGTTGACTGGACTGTAGGGAGAGTCTACTATATGTGTGATGCAGGATATTGCCTAGGTAGGGCATATTCTGGCATAGATATTAGTTTTCCAAGCAATACGCATTTTTTTAGTCAAAGAAAGAGTAGCTTTGCTCTAAAATGTCAATGAACAACTCTTCTAGTGTCTTCGGATGTTGAAGCGTGGCACTGCATGTCCTTGGCATACTTTTCTTAAGATGGTACGTAATTATCACACAAGTAAATTGACCCAAACATTGCCATCAGCTGAAAGGCGATTCCTCTTAGATTCAGAGGTTTATTTTCAAATATAAAACACCAGAATTTTGTATCAGATGCTGTGGCTTTGAGACGTATATCTGATATATTCTGCACTAAATCATTTTAACAGAACATGAGTCCATGATAAACTGACTTGCTATTTGAGTAGCTAATTCCTCAATGTTTTTAAAACGATATAGGATAACTTCTTTAAAAACATAATTTATAATAACCTACTAAAGCAAAATCTGTGAGTAGCTCTATTTTAGAAATGTTTTCTTGAGATCAAATCAAAAAGCACTCGCGATCAACTGTTTGAGCACCCCTGCCCTAGTGGGTATCAAACCACCCGGCCTCCAATTGATTGTATCAAATTGGTCAAAATATACTATTATATTCATTTTGAAGAAATTGCAACAATGTTATGTTTAATTAGTAACAAAAATTCAAATTTGTATTAGTCCAAGAGCCAGCAACGCACTTTTCATGAAGTGTTTTATGCATCCTGAAATTTTGCTATAATATACCTCTTGGGTAGATAAGAAGGTATGTATGTGTTTCCTGGACATGCCTTGGAACACCAGGTACTGCGCATAGGGGAAAGGTAAAAAAATATATTTCCCAAAAATAGAGTTTTATTTAGAAGGCAACTATCTTTAATGTAAAATTAAGGAAATTTTACAATGAATAATAAATATGGCAGACACTTTTAAGGGGTATAACACGTAAAAACACACAAAAAAAAAAAAATAATTGTTTTTATTCTAATATTAAATGAGAGTTTTATTTTCACTGCCATTAAAACCGGAACAGCTGTACAAGATCATGTGAGCAAGAACCAATGAGAGCACAGAAAACAACCAACACTGCGCAGTCGTGTCATACACTGTTACGGTTACGCGCAGTGTATTCCAGTCTATCATAAGCAACATTTATTTTCATGTTTCCTGATAATTAAACCCCACAAAAGTGTCTGCCCTTTTGCAATTATTTTCAAATATTTTTATAGAAGACGCTGTTTAAATCGCAGCGTGAATAAAGCATTTCATTAATTATTACAAATAAAAACTAGGTACTTAGTTTTTTTTATTATTATTATCATTTTAACCCCCTTAAAAGTGCCTGCCTTATTTATTATTAATTTGAAAATTGCCTTAATTTGCCATTTATTTCATTAATAATAGTTGGCTTCTGAATAAAACTCTACTTTTAGGCAATATTGTTTTGCACCTTTCCCTTATGCACAGTACCTGGTGTTCCAAGGTACGTCCAGGAAACACATATATACCTTCTTGTCTACCCAAGAGGTATATTATAGCAAAATTTCAGGGTGCTTAAAACACGTCATGAAAAGTGTGTTGCTGGCTCTCGGTCTAATAGGGACAAATCCTAATGCAGTAAAACACATATATGAGTATGAATAATGTTCAAAATAAAATCTAATTCTATTAGTTAAATTCTCTTCCCACTTATGCTTAAAGATATTATAATTAATTCATAAAAATGTCTACAAAAATGAAACAGTATTGTAGTACAATAAAACCTTGTTTAACCGGTTCAACTGAGACCAGGGCAGATCCGAGTTAAAAATTATCCAAAATGGAGTTTAGAAATTATTATTGACACACTTTTACCTACAAACGCAGCACTGTATGTACTGTAACAGTCTATGTATTTGCAGTGTACTCAATGTAGCTACAAACTAGTCTGTAGTAAATAAGGTAGTGAGCTTCTGCCATCTCAGTTTCGTAAATCGCTTACGAGAAGCGCGATCTCGCATCCGCTTTAACATTAGAAGTTCATTTGACAATGTTTCGGCTTGGCTTTCGAAATAAAGAATCAATTTATCAATGTTTGGTACTGCTTCTGTGTGGGTCCTTTCCACCATAAACTGTCCGTAGAAAACATCTTGAAACAGAAGTCTTCAATGCATATTCTGTTTTTTTTTTTTTTTTTTGTTTGTTTTTTTTTCAATCAGATACGGTCGATGTCCCTACTCTAAACTCTACAGCAATGTTCTGACCCGATTCTCCCTTATCAATTCTTGTCAATATTCCATCCTTTTTTCCGTAGTCACAACAATGTTTTTATGTTTCGTCTAAATCGCGGACCAGAAGCAAATGAAACAGCAAAACAATACTGTACCTCGACCATGGCGCTAGGAAAATTCATGTAATACAAGTCTTCATTTACTACGCTGAACAATATAATTTCGTTTTCAAAACTGGTCCGGGTTAACGAGGTTTTACTGTACTTATTGGATTTTATTTCTAGGCATGCATTTATTCTTAAGGCTTTTTTCTTTAGGGGAAAGGGTAATCAATTGTATTAATTTTGTTTGTAATAATACATTAACTTATTTACTTTAGTATTACTTTTCTTATCATTGAATGAGTTATTATCAAAATAATTTTGTAAGCAATCTAAAAGTTTTAAGCGAAATCAAGGGATGGTTGGGTTTCGGCTAGGATAAAAAAGTTAAGAATGAGGTGGATTGTGGTAAGTTTGAGAAAAGGAGCGGGTGGGGGGAGGGGGAGTTTTGACCACCCATTAAGTTGAGTGACAGGGGCCTGGAGAGAGGTGTCGTAAAAGTGAGGTGATAATGGAAGGGAGGATGATTTGAAGGGTTTTATTTGTTTATCACAGGGGGTATGGATTTTTATCAGGATGTTTTTAAAAGAAAGGAACATCCAATATAGATTTTTGCTTGAAGATCTGACGTTTTTATCTCCTAGCCGAATTCCAACCATCCCTTGACTTTGCATCACTTCAATGGCTAGCTATCTTCATCTCATTAAAGGTTGTTTTTTTTATTTATTTATTTGTGAGCACCCTGCATCGAACAAATTAGATTAGATACGTACAGTACAAGTTGCACATATTCCTCCCTTAAAAATTGGGTGACGTTTCAAGTCGGGATCAACTTCCAAGCAGCCCAAACAAATGTCCTCAATCTTCAGTATCCTCTCGTGGATTTTCTTTTTAACTTGAAACAAAAATAATTCTTATGTAAATTGTTCAGCATGAAAATCATAATAACATTGCTTGTGTATGTATACATTTGCACAGATACAAATCAATGTATGGTAGTGGAAAGACAATAATATCACAAAGAAGAAGCTTGAACTGGTTTACAAAAACGTTTTTGATATTCCCATAGCATAAGTCTCAATAAAAAAAGTCCGACTCGCAGGACTGCAACCTTTTAGCACATTTCCTTTCTTATCTCTAGTGCCATTAGTAAAGGAATAGAAGCATTGATACATATTGATCTTTCATGAAAAATATAAAATAATATCTCAAAGATAACTAAAATTTTAGGTGCCACAACAGGAAACTGCATCCTGAGCAGAAGTTAGTTAATCCTCTTTCTCAATGTTCGCTCTTGGAAACACTATAAGACTGTTCCTCATTTTCTTTCCTTGTTATACTAAAATACTAATTTTACTGTTAAATGCAATTTTGAAAAAACAACCAATTAAAAAGTGAAGTAAACAAGGGCAAAAACCCATTCAGGAGAACAAAACTAACAATTTTAAAGTTTTAAGCACTTATTATAAAAAATTGCTTCTGAGCATTTTTTGTAGAGAATTTAGTAGGTTTTCGAATGGCCACCTTTTACTTACCACAATTTCCCAACAATAATAATTTAATAATTTTTTTTCTAATACATCCTGAACTCCAAACATAACCAAAATTTAATTATCTTAGTTTAGATGATTTGAAAATATTTCAATCCTAAGTTCCCAAACCATTCTAAGTTGAAAAACTATTTTTATCCACTTTTCTCGAAAACAGTTACAGATATCACCTTGAAAATGGTTTCATTTGTTTTCCTACGTTAGAGAACCTATAAAACGAGTACCTGCATGCATATGAATTCGAAAACTTCACCGTTCAAATTAAACTAAAGATTTGTGTGCCAAATTTCATGAAAATCAGACCAGTTTTGACCATGTGAGAAAGTGAACTGACAAATATATACATATAAAATTTCACGTTTCAGAACCAATAAAATTTGAACCACTGTTATTTTTGTGTTAAGGTTCACCTTATTGGTTCATAAGGTGAACCTAATAAGTGGGTTTTCTACTTATGGAGTGAGGGAAGAACTGACAAAGTATGTGGTTAATGTTCAAATGTCCTGAAATAGGTCAAATCGAGTCATTAAATATAATAAACATTATAATTAGAAAAGAAAATATAAAAATGTAATACATTCCCCACTGTGAAGTTTGCTTGGGCTCATCCTAAGCCGTTTAGTGTCCTTACTAAAAGTGAACACATCCATTTCAGCAAGTTCTGAAAAAAATTGAAGAACTTACAAAACATGATTTTGGAACATATCCGACATCATTGAACATTTTATAATAATCCCAATTTAATAAATAATATATAACTCTAAATTTAATACACATAGTTATATTTTATTTCATAATTCTTAATTAATTTATATGGGGGGCTAGCTCAGTGGTAGAGCACACGACTAATGAACTGGAGGATCCAGGTTCAAAACCCGAGCGAGCACTGAAGATTTGATCTTAAGATAAGTATAAGATCATATTTTCCTTAAACAAATAGATAGAAAAATATGACTATTATTGAATTGTCTAGTTTTATTCATTTTTGTATTTTCTCTAAAGGTACCAATTAATAACTTCTTTTGGATGAAAATTAATTAATTTATCAAGTTTGCTATTTTTTTAGATACAAATTAAGATCACTTTAAAGAATCTATATTAAAAAATATATAAATTATTTGTTCTTCCTATAATTAAACTTTGTCCTATATGATTTGATATTATTCAGAGTCGGGGGAATAAAACATTGTTGTATAAATGGATAAGATAAGCTCTGTCTTCTCTTGTCTTCATTATGAAGCCGAGAAATAGTTGAAGGAAATTAAAAGCCAACGTGTAGTATAAGACAAGAAATAGAATTCAAAAAGTCTGCCTACAGGAAAAATGAGGAATATATATTTGGAATCGTTATTTTATTCAGAAAGCTCGCTAGAATTTGTATCATGTAAGACTGCTTTAGTATCTTAATTCTATCCAAGAAGCCTTCATCATTATAAATACACACTCATGGAAAATAAAATGGTAAAATATTCACTCTCTCCCTAAGAATAAAACTAAATAATAAACTATATATAACTAGATAGATAGATATTTATTTATTTCTGTAAGATATATCTTGTAGAAATAATATCAAATTATACACACTGTGTTTCTTTCCATTTTGAGTCTGGTAAATGCTTTAATACTTTAACAATTTCACATTAAGTGACCATATAAATTGAAGGGCTTAGGGAAAGAAGGGGCTAAGTCACTTTTTACAAATTTTTCAGGAGAGCCTTTTTTAGATTTAAAGACTCAAAACTATATCAAGCTTCTTACTTAGATAGCATTTATTGATTTTGTCAATAAAACTAACTCATTAAGAATATAAGTGGAGCTTTTCAATTTAAAGTTTTGTTGTTTTATCCTATAAATATAAGAACTTGTAAAAAGGGCACCAAAAACTGATTAAAAGGAGGCACGTCTGCACTATATTAATATACTTGTTTAGTTTTGTATAGAAAAACAAACTTATTTACTTGTATATATTATTCAATTCAGAAGGTATTAGCAATATACATGTTTTGTATTCAGTTTTCCTGCTGGGGCAATGACGATAGATATTGTTTCGCATATTCTTCACAAAATTTTGAAAGATGTCTGAAGTCTTTAAATTTAAAAAAAAAGAACTGCTTGTAGATAAGCTGATCAGACAACCTTTTTTCTAACATCGACTTCAATCGTAGCTGACTTGCCCCGTTCTTTCCTTGTATTGCTCAGGCTTAGCCCTTTCTTTTCCTCCACAGTAAATTTTCTTTTGCTTATTTAAAAGTACAAGCCTTGTTTTTTACTTGTGCCATTTTTACGCAACACAGTATTCCTATCAAGCTACCGGATGCCGTGATTAACTCAATTTCGATTTTTTTTTTTACTTAGCCCCTTTTTTTCCTGTACCCTTCAATTGTATATAATTCTAAAGTTAACTTAATATATTATTTAATCATTCATATATTTATTATATTCATATATTATTTATATTATTCATACATTTATAGTAAACAAATTGAAAGATTATTTTTACAATATTTTTTAACAATAAAAAATACTTGTTAATATTATCTAGAGTTTATCAGTATTAAGTGTTAACTTTGGTCTTTCTCTGCCTCCCAGCACTTTCATTGGTATGAAGTACCTTATTTATTGTTAAAAATTAATTAATATTATTATTACTGTCTATTCACTTGTACATACCTCATATAACTTTTTTTTTTTTTTATGTTTCTATTGATTTTCTAGAACTAAGTTCTAGATATACAACTATTGTTCACTTACCTGTTTAGTAACAACTTAATTGTTCTCATATTTTAACAACAAATTGTTCTTTTTTTAAAAAAAAACTGGAGTTGTATGTATAGATCTATCATTTATCTTACTGGTAAACCTTTTTTCTGTTTATTAATTTTGTTGTTTTGTCATTTTATCTGACGAAGGCTACCAAAGAGTAGCCGAAACATCCTTAATACAGATTTTTTACGAAAAGCGTATTGATGTTTTCTTAGCCGAATCCCAACTAATCCCTGATTGCTTATGTTTATTAATGTGAGCTTCAAAATGAAAAAAATTACAAAAAACTAAAACTGAAAGTAAAGCATGGAAAAATTGTTCATATTGTGAATCTGAAACTATATAAAGGTAGATTGTACATAACTTAAGATTAATAGAGTTCTTTATGTAATGACTTTTAATTGCCTATTTTTCATTAATTAGTTGCTTTTTACGTTACGTTGTTATTGATTGATTGTAAGTAAAAGGAATTCTCTTATGAGAATGAAATACCTGAGAAAGATCAGCGAAGACCAAGGAATGAAGGTTGTACAGGCAGAAGGGAAGGGCTGAAGGACACCTCGATGATAAGGGATCCACCAGTGATAGGCAAGCAGTTTTTTGTACTTTTTTTACGTTTTTTCTATTTTAATTGTGGATGGATGGATGGGTTTTCTGATCCTTGTTGTTTCAATTTACTTCCAGGATATCCAACGGAAATAAATAATTTAAAGTTTTATGAATCTCAAACATCTTAAAATGTTAGCTAAGCAGAATCCATCATCTATACATGTAACAAAAATTCTAAGGGATCACTGTCTGTACATGGAAGATATACGGGAAAAAATAGTATTGGGGCCTTTATCAACGCAATAGTACCCAAAACTATGATTTTTAGAACTTTTGTCTGTATGCCTGCTGTCTGTCAGACACTCTGTACACACCAGGGTTTAACAATCCCTAAGGGGTATGCTTGATCCCCGATGGATATACGTCTAATGTCGTGTATAGAGAAGCATTACTGTAAAGTAGTTTTTTTTTTTTTAATTCTAAAAACAACCAAAAGATATGTCCAACATGCTGCCCTAGGTCACTATCCACGCGGACGTAGTCGCGGGCACAGCTAGTTTCTAATAAATAGCGGAACCTAAATTACTTAAGAACACTGGCGGCTAAAGAGGGCCCCCCGAGAATGAAAATTCACAATCTTTTTCGATTAAGTTAGAAAAATAAATTGTTTAGCCAAATAAATAGTAATAAGTTCTAATTAATATATGTACTTAGTTTATCAAATACTTCCTTAATAATTTTCAGGTTCCTGGTTATAAAAATTTGATTTTACAACCCCAGGCACGGCGGTGAGCCCATACTAAATTTGCCCCCCCCCCAGAAATGTGTGTCTAGAGTCGCCAATGCTTAAGAAAACTATTTTTTTTAAGCATAAATATGCTTTAGCAATGACTAAACTGGTAAAAACGTGTCACAAAAAAAGTGGCCGCTGGCGTTTGCGTACCGTGTACGAACATAGACACCGCGCATGCGCCTATGTAATTACATAGGTTTGTCGGGTGGACCTAAAGCATATTTATGTTCCTGAATTTGAGCAGAAGGCTCTAAACGAAACTATTTTTTCACTTTTCAAGAAACGGATTACAGAAGCCGCTTAATAAAAGTCCGACTCGCAGGAGCTGCGCCATCTTAGCGCGGTTCCGTTCTTATCCCTAGTGTCATTTGGAAAGCCTAGAATAAATATAGTTAATATTTTGGGAAAAATTAAAACACCTATTCCAATGAAAGCTTGAAGAAAAGTTCTATTTTGGACGCCACTAACTTACAATAGCAGAACTTGCTATCTCTACCTTTTCCACTTCCGCTTGGGAAGATTATGACAAACAATCAAAAAATATTTCTCGTTTTACTGGAAAATTAACATTACTGCTAAGCAGGGCCGCCACATGGGGGGGGGACAGCCGGGTACAGTTATCCCGGGCCCGGACTCCGTGGGGGCCCGGGGCGGGCCTGGCTACATGGAAAAAATGTATAGGTTATGATCTTGTAAAAAGAATGGGACTTAGAAATATAGACGGGTGTAGCCTATATTTATTGGAATGGGATCTATATTTTTTTTAAGGAAATAAACGACAAAATAAGTACAGTCCCAGAATATTATATTTCATTAGGAGTCGTAATAAACCTACAAGGACCGAAAGTGACATTTGCTGCACCGATTGTCGACTTTTATTCTTATTTCGCTCAAAATTCAAAATGAAAATAATTTTAAAATGTCAAAAGTCCCATAGCAAAGTACTACAATTTTCAGTCTGGCTCTGAGAAGTGGGGGGCCAGCTCTGAGAAGAGGGGACCCGTGATCTGGTCCCGGGCCCGGCTCTGAGATGTGGCGGCCCTGCTGCTAAGATCAATTACAAAACCAACAAGCAAAAAAAAAAACTAGGAGAAACTGATAAAAAGCACCGTTCAAAGCAACTAAACCAACACTTTCCAAGTTTTAAGCACTTATTACTTTAGAACCTAGGAAATTACTTTAAAACCTTTTCTGTAGGGAATGTAGTAAGCTTTCGAATTGTCGCCTTATACTTAACACGATTTACCATCAGTGTTTACGATATTTTAGAAAATATTTAGTCCGAGAGCCAGCAACGCACTTTTCATGAAGTGTTTTATGCATCCTGAAATGTTTCTATAATATACCTCTTAGGTAGATAAGAAGGTATATATGTGTTTCCTGGACATACCTTGGAGCACCAGGTACTGCATAGGGGAAAGGTGCAAAACAATATTGCCCGAAAATAGAGTTTTATTTAGAAGGCAACTATCTTTAATGTAAAATTAAGACAATTTTACAATGAATAATAAATATGGCAGACAGTTTTAAGGGGTATAACACGTAAAAAAAAAAAAAAAAAATTAATTGTTTTTATTCTAATATAAAAAAAGTCCGACTCGCAGGAACTGCATCATCTTAGCGCGGTTCCGTTCTTATCCGAAGTGCGATTAGTAAAGGAATAGTAGCTGCTATTCGGTAGGTTTTGATCTTTCGTTAAAAATATAAAATAAAATCTCAAAGAGAAGGAAGCTTAAAGCGCCACATATGGAAACTTACAGTTTTCTAAGCGGATGGGACTCTCCCGTCATCGCGACGCTCACTCTAGGAAAACTCTATTACCAATATGATTCTTATTTTCTCAGCTTTAATGAAATACTCATTCCACCGTTAAATAAACTTAAAAAACAAAAGTGAGGTAAACAGTGACAAAAACCCGTTTAAAATAACAAAACTAACACTTTCGTAGTTTTAAGCACTTACTTCTCCGACTGACATTGCCCCATCGAAATTTGCTTCAGAATCTTTTTTTTAGAGAATTTAGTAAGCTTTTGAATGGTTACATCGTACTTCCCACGATTTCTTAACTGTTTTGAAGATATTAAGGGGGGGAAATGGTGCTAATACCTACCGATAGCTGCTATATTCCTTCACTAATCGCACTTGAGATAAGAACGGAACCGCGCTAAGATGAAGCAGTTCCTGCGGGTCGGATTTTTTTTTGTCAGACAAATTAATGTATTATGTTTATATTATAATATAAATATTATGTTTATAAGAAGAGCAAATCACTTTAATTGCGGTGTAAAATATTGTCGCTAGCTAAATCTAAGTATTATATAAGCTCATAAGGAAAAATGGTGCTAATGACTCAGATTTCGATGCACCATAAAAGAAAAAAAAAATTAAGGACAATATACAAAGATTCCGAAGTATTTCATGTCTGTTAATAAAATATTTTATTCTAATCCCAATAACGCAACACTTATACACAAATAAACTTTTTTTAGGTATCTATTTAATACGTATAAAATAAGGTTATAATGAGCAATCCACTGTGGCATACACCAAGTACTACCACCGTGTGGAGTGCAACTAGTATAGACCGGTACGTCAGTACCACTGTGGTATGTAAACAGCGGCTGTTCTGATACTGGCAAAAATTAGAAATCCTACATTCCTACAGTTGTTTGGAGGCTTATCTTTATGACCCTAGAAAGTAACTTACAGATGACTAGGGTCCACTGGGCGATACCTGTACTGGGAATGCACTCCACCCTAAGCCTCCTAGCTCCTCACCTTTGAATTCATATGATTTCGTTCAATGAATTTAAAAAAAAAAAAAAAAATAATAAATAGATAAAAACTTCTGAAAATAGGGAATACAAAAAACAATTCTAAAGAACGAAATCAACACCAGTACAGTAATCTAGATATTCATAGGGCATCTTCGAATACCAAGATACCGTTGAAACAAAATATTGTTTCTATATATACGTATCCTGTTTTATTGACTAATACATTTGACTACTATAAGCAATCACAAAAATAACGAGCAGTGAAAACAAAACTGTAGGAAACACACAAAAAGATTCGTTCAAATGAACGAAATTACCTATGTTTTAAGCACTTATTTCTCCAAATATGACCATCCCATCGCAAATGTCTTCAAAACATTTTTTGTAGAAAATTTAGTAACCTTTCGAATGGTAATCTTTTGCTTGCCAAGATTCCAAACCGTTTTCGTGATATTAATGAAAATATACGAAGTTCCCAAAACTTTTCTTGTCTAAAAATGAAATATTTTATTTTAATCCTTCCTTTACTCCAAACGTAACAAAATTTTCAACATATTAGTTTTGATAAAATTCAAACATGCAGAAAATGTTTCAACTGAAGCCCATGATTCTAAGTACCAAAATCAAAGACAAAAAGAACAGTTCGAATAAGCGAAATCAATTACTTTAATGATTTAAGCACTTATTTCTCCGATTGACATCGCCTAATCAAAACTTTCATTAGAACCTTTTTTGTAGAGCATTTAGTAAGCATTCTAATGGTAATCTTTTGTTTACCAAGATTCTCAACCTTTTTCGAGATATTAAGGAAAGTATACAAAGTTACCAAAACTTTTCATGTCTGTTCATAAAATATTTTATTCTAACCCTTCCTTAACTCCAAACGTAACATAACTTTCAACATATTAGTTTTAATGAAAGTAGAACATGCAGATAATGTTTCAACTGAATCCCGTGATTCTAAGTACCCAAACCAAAAACGGTATTCAAAAACTATTTTTCCAATTTTCTCGAAAACGGTTAAAGCTATCGCCTTAAAAATGGTTTCATTCGTTTTCCTAGCCCAAGAAGCCTATAAAAAGAGTACTTACAAGCTTATGAACTCAAAAACGTAAGCGTTACGATTTTTTCTGCGCGAATTTCGCCCCAAACGCCATCTTCCAGTGGGCGGATTTTGCTGGTTAACGAACTTGATCTTTCAAATTGGACGACTGATTTTTGTACCAAATTTCATCAAAATCGGACCATCAGGGAAGCCATAAACGAGCGAACACACAAATATATATATATATATATATATATATATATATATATATATATATATATATATATATATATATATATATACAAATTTGAACCACCGTTATTTTGGGTCTCTAGGGGTTCTGAAACGCGAAATTTTCTTGTCGGCACTTCCGGATTGTTTCATTGTATCAACCTTATAAGCGGGGTTCCTCCCTATGGGGGGAGGGAGGAACCGCGCTAATGAGAGTTTTATTTGCGCTGCCATTAAAACCGGAACAGCTGTACAAGATCATGTGAGCAAGAACCAATGAGAGCACAGAAAACAACCAACACTGCGCAGTCGTGTCATACCCTCTTACGGTTACGCGCCGTGTATTCCAGTCTATCATAAGCAACATTTATTTTCATGTTTCCTGATAATTAAACCCCACAAAAGTGTCTGCCCTTTTTCAATTATTTTCAAATATGTTTATTGAAGACGCTGTTTAAATCGCAGCGTGAATAAAGCACTTCATTAATTATTAAAAATAAAAACTAGGTACTTAGGTTTTTTTTATTATTATCATTTTAACCCCCTTAAAAGTGCCTGCCTTATTTATTATAAATTTGAAAATTGCCTTAATTTGCCATTTATTTCATTAATAATAGTTGGCTCATGAATAAAACTCTACTTTTAGGCAATATTGTTTTGCACCTTTCCCCTGGTGCACCAAGGTATGTCCAGGAAACACATATATACCTTCTTGTCTACCCAAGAGGTATATTATAGCAAAATTTCAGGGTGCATAAAACACTTCATGAAAAGTGCGTTGCTGGCTCTCGGTCTAATACGAAAATCTCAAAAATGCTCATGTCTGTTAATACATTTTTATTTTATTTTATTTTTTCCCCCTAAAACTTCCTTAAATCCGAACTTAACCAAAATTTGAATATCTTAGTTTGTATGAATGAATGCCAAACATTTAGAAAAAGTTTGAAATGAATCAATCGTTTGTAAGTACCCAAACTGAGTTACTTTCCTTTTCTTCAGCCTATCAACAATTGGGCTATTAACACCGGGCTATATATAGATCCCCCCCCCCCCTTTTAAAATGCCAAAAGCACGTTCGCGCTCCTGACAGCTCAAACATGGTCCGATTTTCATGAAATTTGTTACAAAAATCTTTCGTCTAATTTGAAAGGTCGAGCTCGAACATGGCTTTTGGAGCGAAATTCGCGCATAAAAAATCAGAAAGTCTACGATTTTTTGAGTTCATAGGCATGCTAGTACTCGTTTTATGGGTTTCTTAACGTATTCTAAACCATTTTTAAAGCGATATCTGTAACCGTTTCGAGAAACGTTGAAACACCTCCTTTTCCAAACTAATTTTCTGTTTGGATATTCAGAAACGATTAATTGAGTTAAAACATGTTTCAGACATTCATCTAATCTAAGATAGATAAATTTTGGTTCCGTTTGGAGTTAAGGAAGTACTAAAAACAAAATATTTCATTAACAGGCTTGAAAAATTTTGGGATTTTCATATATTTTCTAAAATATCTTGAAAACGGTTGGGAAATCGTGGTAAGTGAAAGGTGAACCTTTCGAAAGCTTGCTATATTCCCTAAAAAAAAAAAAAAAAAGTCCGTCACGCAGGAGCTGCATAACTAAGCACTTTCCTCAGATTTTGTGTAGTGTAGACTACATTACTGAATAATTTGCTGTAAATAACCTATATAAATAAACTAAAAGCGTGAATAGTTCTGCTCATTTACATTTCTTATGAGAACTGTTCAATTATTAATTTTGTAAATAATTTGCTTCCAGAGTTATGTTAATACATGATACTGTACTACTTAATAAATACACAAAAACTTCATTTTCCGTCATTTGATCTGACGCAGGAACAGGATACGGTCCCCCTAGTAGGAGATAGCGCTCCTCGCAGCGGCCTTGGGAACCTACGTCCGGCCGGCTCATTCGAATGAAACAGAGTTTAAAGTAAACACTCCTTTCCAATAGACCGATTTACTTCATTTTTACAACACATCTTTCTCATGAGATACCCAAGACGTATACCGCGTTTCGTTACAATACAGCAGAAATTACGACCGGTATGAGTATATTAGTACTTTAGCTCCGGAGTAAACCCCCCCCCCCTCCAAATAATCCGATTTAGTTTATTTTTACAACCAATTTTTCTCTGTTGATTACCACCACGAATACCGAGTTTCGTTGAAATGTAACAAAAATTACGGCTGGTAGTGGCGAATTGGTAATGTGGGTCCAAAGTAAACCCCCCTCCTAATAAACCGATTTAGTTTATTTTTACAACGTATTTCTCTCTTTAGATCAAAATAACGAATACCGAGTTTCGTTGAAATATAACAAAAACTACGGCTGGCAGGGTCAAATTAGTGTTTTGGGTCCGGGGTAAACCCCCCCCCCCCTCCCGATGGGCCGATTTTGGTGGTTAACGAACTCGTTCAATCGTTTGCTAATTGAACGCTATATACCAAGATTCGTGAAGAAAAAACAAAAACTCTGGCCGCTATCGTGTTAACATACACACACACACACACACATATATATATATATATATATATATATATATATATATATATATATATATATATATTTTAACGGGGGTCATTTTCGGTATCTACTCGGTAGGATCGATAAATATTTGAAGAAATTTTTCAAAAATTCCGTCATGAGTGCAACCTCAATAGCTACTTTCCTTCGGAGGAAAGTGCTAAAAAATGCAATATCGATCGTATTTGTCAAGCCAATTATGACTCTAATGAAAAAGTTTGCTCAAGGTCACGTGATTTCCTGCGCCATGCACTACTGTCCGAACTCGTACTACCTGTCCGAACTCACCCCAAACGACGGTACTTTTCCAAACTAATTTTCTGTTTGGATATTCAGAAACGATTAATTGAGTTAAAACATGTTTCAGACATTCATCTAATCTAAGATAGATAAATTTTGGTTCCGTTTGGAGTTAAGGAAGTACTAGAAACAAAATATTTCATTAACATGCTTGAAAAATTTTGGGATTTTCATATATTTTCTAAAATATCTTGAAAACGGTTGGGAAATCGTGGAAAGTGGAAGGTGACCTTTCGAAAGCTTACTAAATTCCCTAAAAAAATTGTAGCAGTTTAACTCACTTTTAATTTTTTTAAAATTACATTTATCTGTTAGTAAAATTAGTATTATAGTAAAAGAAGAAAAGAAAATGAGAAATTTTGGTAATAGTGTTTTCCTAGAGCAAACGTTGATAAAGCCAGGGAATTATTTTTCCAGGTAAGGTAGTGGCACAGTACCCTTGTCATCTGTCACGTATCTGGGGCCATAAAAGTATTTCACGAAAGGACTAACCAAAATAATAACTGTTTTTATTACAGGATTTTCGAATGAGACTATATGGAAGGGGATATGAAAGGAACCGGGCTAAGATGACGAAGTTCCTGCGAGTCGGGCTTTTAAATTTATTTTAGCAGTCATATTAATTTTCCAGTAAAACGAGATAAATAAAATGAGAAACAGTTTTTGGTTGTTTGTCCTTGATCTTCTGGACGGAAGTCGAAGAGGCCGAGATAGCAATTTTTACTACTGTAAGTTAGTGGCACCTATAATATTAACTATATTTATTACAGGCTTTCTAAAGGGATAAAAACGGAATCACGCTAAGATGATGCAGTTCCAGTGAGACGGACATTTTTATTTGCATTTATCATGGGCGTATATAGAAAATAATTTTGGGTGGGGCTGGGAGAATTCGTGGGGGGAAAGCATTTGGGTGGTATAGAATACTAACAATTTAGAACTTGGAATAGATGACGAATTAAAACACTTTTACGCCCAAACGAAATTATTTTTTCTGATATAAGTGGTCTAATTTAATTTATTTTTAAGGTTTTGATTGCATATTTATACCGACTTCGGAGGGGGGGGGGCTGCAGCCCCCTCAGCCCTCCCCCTTATATACGCCCATGGCGTAGATTTTCTGATATTGGTAGAACCTTGTGTAAATAGTTCTCTAATTTTAAATTATTGGCAACCTCCTTAAGAGAATAGGTGACCCTTATCAAATGATAAAACCTATCGTTCATCGTCATCCCTAATAATATCCATATTATTTTAAAGTTTCATTCATTTGAAATATCTATCTACTATATATTTGTCAAATACCACTCACTGACTATCATCGCCCAGACCAAACCACTAGACACAAAAATTTGAAATTTTGCATGGACACTCCCTTTAGGATTTAAACACAAGCTAAGAAAGGTTTTTAAGATATTCAAATTTTTAAGTATTTTTAGAGGGGTTTGAAGAGAGCATGCTCGCCTAGGCAACATGCGTTGTTAGGACGATAACAGAACTGCCAGGGGAATAGAAGTGCCTATTAAGAGGGGCATAGAAGTCCCTATTAAGAGGGGCGTAGAATCCCTATTAAGAGGAGCGTAGAAGTCCCTATTAAGAGGAGCAGAGAAGTCCCTATTAAGAGGAGCAGAGAAGTCCCTATTAAGAGGGGCATAGAAGTCCCTATTAAGAGGGGAATAGAAGTGCCTATTAAGAGGGGCATAGAAGTGCCTATTAAGAGGGGCATAGAAGCCCGTATTAAGAGGGGCATAGAAGTCCCTATTAAGAGGGGCATAGAAGTCCCTATTA
Organism: Gonocerus acuteangulatus; assembly: GCA_946811695.1. Lineage (NCBI taxonomy): Eukaryota > Metazoa > Arthropoda > Insecta > Hemiptera > Coreidae > Gonocerus > Gonocerus acuteangulatus. The sequence continues at coordinate 112,674,069 of OX328125.1, forward strand.
AGAGGGGCATAGAAGTCCCTATTAAGAGGGGCATAGAAGTCCCTTTTAAGAGGGGCATAGAAGTGCCTATAAGGAGGGATGTAGATAGCCCATTTAGAAGGAATATACAACGCTTTATCAAGAGGGATGTGCAATTCCTCATTTGTGTGCGTTTGTTGGGGGGGGGGGGAAATCAGTCCCGTAACAGGCCACGAAGGCCCTGAGGGGCAGATACTATAGAGGTATCTGATTCATCACCATTTGGCACATTAGGGAGATAGTGTGGTCAGTACTATACTCCGGCTGCCTGATTTTACCCTTGCTGCTTCGACTGCTAGAGTCATTAACACCCAAGGCACCCATTGATACATTTATTAAAGGCTGGGTTGGCCAAGGGAAGGTCAGGGAGGCCGAATTAAACCCATGAATGAAGACACTAGAAGAAAAACTCTTTAGTGCTTGCTCGGGATTTGAATTCAGGTCCTCCAGCATATTACTCCAGTGCTCTACCACTGAGCTAACCTCGCCCCTAGGAAAAATAAAGGCGGCCTTATTTGAAGGGATATAGGAATCCTTATTACATGCGCATATAAAAGGTGGGGCTGAACTGAAAGTTTGAGTCGGATTCAGAAAAAATAATTTATTTTTGGTGTCTTAGAGTTTTAGTTGGCCAATTATTCCAAGTTCCAGATTGTAAGTATTCCCCCCCCCCCCCAAATGCTCCCAGCTCCCCCCTCAAAATTATTTCCTATAAACGCCTCTGCCTTTTTGAGAGACGTATAAATATACCATTTTTGAAGGTTCATACATATCCATGTTTCAACGGGTTTAGAAGAGATTTCTAGGAGTAATTTATATAGAAATTCATGGTATCAGTAATATATCCATAACCCTGTTATCGAATATATCCATAACCCTGTTATCGAATATATCCATAACCCTGTTATCGAATAACCTCTTTTGCAGCATGATGGCATCAGACCGCTAGGAGATACCAAACCCGGTCATGCTGAAGAAGATAGGGAGTAAACTTGAGCTCCAATTATAGTTTGGAAATCCCCTCTGAATAATAGGACTCAGATTGTGTTATCATCAACTCTCTATATCCAAAGCTGACGGATGGATTGCGTATCTTTCTCTGATAACTGTTTTTATAAATTGATAATGCTTTTTGTTGCTCTTTTGAATGTATGTATGTATGAATAGGGTTTAAGGACGAAGAACGTCAAAGGTTACCATCGTCCTGTAAAGTGTTTTTCAATGAAAATTATTTTTGTACTATAAAGATATTACAGGAGTCAATTGCACTACATATATTGTCGGGAATACTCTAAAATTGTAATGTTATATAATGTTCAAAAGGTTTTTAAAATTGGTTCTGAAACTGCTATGGCTAATATAATTGTTTTACATAGATAATGCTATAATAATAATTATGGTGATATGAGCTTGGTCCGTTACGGCATATTATTTAAATCTATATGTAATCAATGCATCTGAGTTCAAGCTATAGAATATATACAGAAATTATTTATTATTATTTATATATATATATATATTTCTTCTTCTTTCATTTTATTCTGTTATTTATTTATTTTATTATTTTTTTATTATTATTATTTTTTTTTTTATTTATTTTGGCTATATTTCTGTATATAATTTTGATTTTTTGAGAAAATTTAGTACTTTGTCCACCATGGAGGGGTTGTCTGCAAGTGCTTCAGATATATCTCTTGGAATTTCATTCTGCTCTCTTGAATATTTTAAGGGGGGTTTTATGTCTATCTTACACGAACTCAGAGCTTGTCACCTAAGCAATTTTAACTAAGCGTAAAAAGGATATTTTCAGTGACAAGTGGCAAGAATTAGTAAGTGCGATAAATTTAAAAGAATAGGAATGCATTCTATTTACTAAGTGGTAAGTAAGATCCCCCCCCCCCCCACCATTCTACTACGCAGTACTCCCTTGTCATATGATATATTTTTTTCCACCCCCAAATTAAGAAACTAAGAAGAGAGATCCAGGCCCGACGCACAGTGGGGCCAGACGACCTTTCGTGTTTCAAAAACGGCTACAGCCTCCAAGTCTTAACCGATTTCAATGAATAATTTTTTTAATGAAAGCTAATAAAATGTAGAACAACTTCTAGCCAGAGTTTTGTTTTTTGTTTCCCTTATTTATTAAATTATGTGTAAATAATTCACGAAGTTTTATAATTGAACATAAAATAATATTTTATTTTTCATCTAACTTAATATCAGCACTGATATCGATGAAATTAAACATTCAAATCCTGATTAGACTTGGAAAAAATGAAAATATATTATCAAATCATTCAAAACTCATATTATTTCAATTAATCTAATTTTTGAATTAAGGTAAATTTACCAAGTCCCATCGGGTTTTGAATGTTTAATTTCAACGATATCAGTGCTTATATTGAGTTAGATGAAAAATGAAATGTTATTTTATATTAAATTGCTAAACTTCCTGAATTATTTAGGCGTAATTAATTAAACCGGGGAAACAAAAAATAAAAATCTGACTAGACAATGTTGTTCTAAATATTATTAGCTTTAATTTAAAAAATAATGCATTGAAATGGGTTAAGATTTCGAGGCTGCAGCCGTTTTTGAAACAGGAAATGTAGTTTGGCCCAACTGCGCGTCGGCCTGGAGATTAAGTTTGCTCCTAATCCTCATACTTTTGAGACCAAAAACTGACTTGGCAATCTAACGAAAATGATATATTCGTTACTTTGATTTGTAGATATCACTATAGAATTAGTACAATGCATAATGCCGAATGTGTCACATTCGTTAGATTGAAAGTGTAAATATTTATACAGTTACTCGATCGGAATCAGCAAACTATCGAAAATACCACATTCGACAATTTGAAACGACGCACAGTGGGCGAAAATCACCTTTTAGGTGGTACAAAATTCATATAAAATATTATACAATCACCCACTAAATATTGTCTAGTATTAGTTGGAAGAAGGGAATATGTAAATATTTACTTTCTTGGATCGTCAAAGGGCGACGGAAGGGATTATTAACCCTTTCTGGACGGCTGGCTTCTTCAGCAGCCAGCACAAAGCCGTGACTGGCTGACGGTGGGCTTCTCTAGCAGCCAGCACAAAGCCGTGACTGGCTGACGGTGGGCTTCTCCAGCAGCCAGCACAAAGCCGTGACTGGCTGACGGTGGGCTTCTCCAGCAGCCAGCACAAAGCCGTGGCTGGCTGACGGTGGGCTTCTCTAGCAGCCAGCACAAAGCCGTGGCTGGCTGACGGTGGGCTTCTCCAGCAGCCAGCACATGGCCGTGACTGGCTGACGGTGGGCTTCTCTAGCAGCCAGCAGAAAGCCGTGACTGGCTGACGGTGGGCTTCTCCAGCAGCCAGCACAAAGCCGTGACTGGCTGACGGTGGGCTTCTCCAGCAGCCAGCACAAAGCCGTGACTGGCTGACGGTGGGCTTCTCCAGCAGCCAGCACAAAGCCGTGACTGACTGACGGTGGGCTTCTCTAGCAGCCAGCAGAAAGCCGTGACTGGCTGACGGTGGGCTTCCCCAGCAGCCAGCACAAAGCCGTGACTGGCTGACGGTGGGCTTCTCCAGCAGCCAGCACAAAGCCGTGACTGGCTGACGGTGGGCTTCTCTAGCAGCCAGCAGAAAGCCGTGACTGGCTGACGGTGGGCTTCCCCAGCAGCCAGCACAAAGCCGTGACTGGCTGACGGTGGGCTTCTGTGGAAGCCACCTTACTCTATATCGTATAAGGACGGCCGCTTCTTTTCTTTTGTTGTATTTAGTTCTATAAGTTTGTATTTTTGTATAAATCGGTATTTGTTGTATTTTAAAAAGAGCAAATTGCCGTCGTTGCGATGCTCAAAAATTAAATTAAAAATAAATAAGGACGGCGGGCTTCTCCAGTTCTTTTAGAATATTAGTCAGATTTCTTAGTAGACGTGTTTGAGACTTCTCGGAAGACGATAAATCGCAGCCAGTCCTTCCTCAGCTCCAGGAAGTAATATTGAAGAGCGTTCTAGGATTTCGACGAAGACGGTAGGCTTTTTCCGAAGCGCAAACAATGTAATTTGCTGAGGAAGCATCGCAGTTTCCAGGGATATATGATTTCTATCAGTAGTACAAAGGTGTTACGTGGAAAGGTTTCTGCACTAATTAAAGAATGTATATATATATATATATATTACTAATAGGAGAATACAAATCTAAAAAATCAAAAAACAAGACAATTGTGGAGCGGGCATGAAAGGGAGCTAGCTAGTAGCCGTCCGGAGGGACAGGCAGGTGTGGAGGGTCCCGTCACCGGGTACCCTCGCTCATACGACAGCTGCCGTCTCTATAGGGTTAATCGGACTGTAAGAAAGGGAATATTTCCCCAGTGTTTATTGCAGTACTGTTCTTGTAATTACTCTGCCATTCTTTGAACAGAAACTATAGTTGATTGATTATTTAAATTTCATATGAAATGGACTCCACAGAGACAGGTAAGTGCTAATATTTCACTATTCGGGGTGCTGTATGGATATAATTATATCATTAGACACAATATGTCCATACTTCATTGGAGAATTACTTGCAAAGGGCCAAGGAGTGCCAAGCTAATTCATTCATCATTATTTTATTTTATTTTTATTTTATTTTTATTTTTTTATTTTTATTTTTTTTTTTATTTTTTTTTGTTTTGGTTTTGAGGAATATTTACTAATTTAGGATGGATTTCAGGTTTCGTTCTTATCATTCCACGAAAATAATTTGTATCTGAATGGTAGAAATATGAAAGAAAAGATAAGAATAAATGCTTCTTAATCTGCATTTTAAAACTAGGAAATAACGATGAAGATAAAATTTTACACATGAAAATAATTAAAAGATTAATCTAAAAACATCAGAGACATGTGGGAAAAATGTCATCGGAAAGCTGATTTTTTTTTAAGGAAAGGATTTTTAAGGCTCGGAAGGAAGGTGTTTGAGTTTGAGTTTATGCCAGAGGTAGACAGGACAGTCAACAAGTCAAGGTGCAGGCTGCTCGGAAGGAAGGTGTTTGAGTTTGAGTTTATGTCAGAGGTAGACAGGACAGTCAACAAGTCAAGGTGCAGGCTGCTCGGAAGGAAGGTGTTTGAGTTTGAGTTTATGTCAGAGGTAGACAGGACAGTCAACAAGTCAAGGTGCAGGTTGCTCGGAATAGAGTTATACCGACTCTAGAGATAACAGACTCTGGCCTCTAACAAATATCCCAATCAATTTAGATTGAGAAGATATGGTCGACGGTTCAGAAGTAGGAAGCGTTGATCGTCGGGGTTTCGGTCAATGTTCTTATTTAATAAAACACATTTTATGGTTAAAATGTATATTTATTACTGCCAACGTTTCGGCTTGCTATACAAGCCATCTTCAGGGCTGTAAAAACGTATATGGTATAACAATGACAAAAAACATATTCACTCATATATGTACTCATATTTTTGTTAATTTATCTATCCTTTTTTGTCATTGTTATACCATATATGTTTTTACAACCCTGAAGATGGCTTGTATAGCAAGCCGAAACGTTGGCAGTAATAAATATACATTTTAACCATAAAATGTGTTTTATTAAATAAGAACATTGACCGAAACCCCGACAATCAACGCTTCCCAATCAATTTAGAGTGTATAATACAAGAATATGTTCTAGAGAGGCCGTAAACATATGTAGATCTTCTACTGATGCTGTTACTTTCATCGGGCCAGATTGTCGCCAGTTTTTGGAAAGGTTTGCGTAAAAAAGCAACAAACCATTGTAGATGTAATTAGGCTATTGAAGTCTAGTTTACCATATGATCAATTTCAAGAATTGTCATTAGAAAATGAGGCTGACGATACTGAATTATCAGAAGAAAATGCTGAAGGATGTAGCAGTATTGAATCAGACGATGATTGATGGATAGTTCGTTTTTAGTGCATAATATAATTCTATATATTTGTTATTATGAAAAAACAAGTCAGTACAATGACTCTTTTATTTTATTATTTTTTTATGAAATATGTATTATTTTTATGAAAATAATTGGTGCAAAAAGTAACTACTTAAATGTTCTATAAAAAAAAATCAGTCCCGTAACAGGCCACAAGGGCCCAGAGGGGCAGATACTGTAGAGGTATCTGATTCTTGACCATACGGCACACTAGGGAGATAGTGTGGTCAATACTATGCTCCGGCCGCCTGATTTTCCCCTTGGCTGCTTCGACTGCTAGAGTCATTAGCACCCAAGGTACCTATTATTAATTAAATTAATTAAAGGCTGGGTGAGCCTAGGGACGATCTGGGACCCCAAATCCAACCCTCGAACGGCAGCACTAGAAGAAAAAATCTTTAGCGCTCGCTCGGGTTTTGAACCTGGTTGGTCCTCCAGTTCATTAGTTTAGTACTCTACTACTGAGCTACTCGCCCCTTAAATGTTCTATAGATTTACGAAATTTGTTCTAAATTGTTATCCATTTTGTCCAAATTTATGTGTGTCTACAACATTAGGATACACTAAAAACTATAACCAAAGAATCTTTTAAAGATTTTTCCCTTACTCAGTGACCTCAAGAACAATTGAAAAACACAAAAAAAAATTGTGTCCATCTAAAAATGGATTTTTGCCCACTGTGCGGCGATCTAAGAAAAATCGCTTATTAGCACCAAGAGTCAAACTCACGAAAAAAATGTTTTTGGTAATTAAAAAACAATAAACAGTTCGTTCATAAGATCGACAATAAGAGATTAACAATATAGGTACATAGAAGAAATATGTCTAATTGTCCTTTTGTAAAGGCGCTGATTTTGGAATCACTATGGAAACACATACTTACTGACTGCAGATTACGCGATAACCTAACAATTCCTCACGACTTACTAGCCGGAAATAGTCCACATATTAACACCATACTAACTCACTTAAGGAAAATTAACCTATATTCAAAAATCTAGCCCTATCTCAAATTTACCTCCTAAAGTTAATTTAAAATAATGAATGAAATAGCCTTTAGAAAATTATTTACATTTTTAAGAAATTTTTTTTTTTTCTCCAAATATAATCTTACCTCTTCTAACCCCCCCCACTTTTTTTTTTCTTCGCACTCTATTTAATATCTATTATATTACCGTATTGTTATTGTGAAATATATTATATAAAAATGTTATTGTTATTATTAATTGGCTCACTAATGTACTAGCTATACTCTTAACATGTACTGACTTGTTATATACACAATGAGCAGAAAGTATTTTGTAATATCTTGATGTACTGTTAAAGAGCAAGTCGCCAAAAGTTGCGAAACTCTTAATAAATAAATATCAAATATCTATTGAAGCTTTACCTTGCTCTCTTGAAAAGTGCCGGTTTTCATATACTATATAATCTCCCGGGTAGGTATTATCTGTTAGTACCTGGAACTCTGTGAATTCCAGTCCCAGCAAGTGAGAACACAGAACTCCTGACCTTGAAGACTGTATATATATCCAGAGTTTTGCTGTTCTTGCCCAGTTCTGCAGTACAATGGCACGCCCAGTGTTAATACTTCTCCTTGTCGGGCCTCTAGCCTCTTTGGCGTTAGTCAGGTACGTTAGAGTAATCTTTGTTTCTAGTAAAGTTCTTGTAATTTCTTGTCTGCCTTCTGCCTGCTGGCTGCATCTTAAGCGGCCCCTACACGGTGAGTAATAATGACATTATCAGTAATGTCATTACTGTTCAACTCTCGTCATTCCATATCATCATTACAATGTACACCTTACACCGTCATTCCATATCATCATTACAATGTACACCTTACACCGTCATTCCACGGAGCATTTTTAATGTCATTACTATTCTTCAGTATGCATTGTCATCTCCGTGACAGAAGCGTTTTGTTAATTATGGATCCTCGCAAAGTCGCCTGTGTAGCTATAATTGTGACACTAGCCACAAAAAAATACGCGAAACGTTCGTAAAGGCCTTAATATGACACATATCCTTCCAATCTCTGGGACCGAGGTTATGTGCAAAAAAGTTTACATTTTATTTTTATTTTGAGAACCGTTTTTCGCAAGTACCTTTTGAGATAATACAATAGTCATTTATATGGTTAGAAAAAGGAGTCTTTCTTCTTTTGAAAGAGAATGACGTAAAAATCGTATTATCTCAAGGGGAGATATTGAATTTCAAAACGTCACATTACTTTTTCGCTTACAAATTTTTATTCTCTTCCAAACTGGGAAAAATCATTATTTTTTGTTTTCAATATTATTCACCATGTTAGGGTTTCTTCGGGTGCTGATTTTAAATCTGCTATTATTTTTGGTGTAAAAAAATGTATAATACTAGTTTACTTGAAAACGTAAGCATATTTTTGAATATATTTGACGAAATATAAATTATAGTTTAACGATTATATTTTCTCCTAATCTACTCTATAAGACAAATGAATTCGTAAAAGTATCACGTCAACATTATTTTCTAAAGTCGATATAAAAAATAAAGCACTTTCAAACAATTTTATATCCTCGATACAAATCCAAAGTAACGAATGTGAAAAGTTGTTGGTACCTTATAGATGACTTTATATATATTTTATTCTATGATATATTTTATCTAGACTTAATGCGGATTCGTTACTTTGATATATATATATATATATATATATATATATATATATATATATATATATATATATATATTACTTTTATAACTATTTTCTAACTATAATGTTACCAAGGTAGAGGCATACATTTCAATTCATCTTATTTTTTGCCCTTTCTACTCAATCTAGTTTAACCTTTACATCTGTTTTACCTAGTTACAGCTCGAGATAGACTGAGTAATGACGGATTAATGATGTAGCGCTCCCTCCACCATCATTACTAATGTCAGTATCCCCTCCACTTTCAGTAATGATGAAGCCGAAATCAGAAAATCCGGATTCACATCATTACTGTTCGTCATTCCAACTTTGTCCACCTTACACTATCATTATTATTGTCATTTTGATAAGGTAATGTCATTATTACTGACCGTGTAGGGGCCGCTTAAAGTTACTTCTTGTCTATATAAGCTTTTTCCAGATCAATTTTGATTTTTTTTCTATGTAGCAGAGATATCTACTGGTGAGTCAGATCTATGAAAGCCTACTGATGTCTCTCTAAAATGTTAGTCTTCTCTGTTTAGTTTCCTCTGCGAGTGCAGACAACTTCTCTCTTATGTCCCTGGTGTGGAAGTCAGTATCCTTCCTCCATTTTTTCTGCTATTAGCTCCTTTACTCTCTCCCTCTATAGTGAGGAAACCCGTTTATGAGGTTCACCCCATGATGCAATCCGGAAGTGCCGACCAGAAAATTTTACGATTCAGAACCTATAGGTCTCAAAATTAAGGGTGGTTCAAATTTGTGTGTGTATATATATATATATATATATATATATATATATATATATATATATATATATATATATCATGGGCATATATAGAAAATAATTTCGGGAGGGCTGGGAAAATTTCGGGGGGGGGGGCTGAGACCATTTCCGGGGTATGGAATACTAAAAATTTAAAGCTTGGAATAGTTTTAGCCAACTTAAACGCTGTTACACCCAAAATAGAATATGTTTTATAAACTAAATGATCTTATTTAATTTATTTTTAAGGGTTTTACGACAAATTTTTACCATCAAATCTGAATTTCGGGGGGGGGGCTGCAGCCCCCTTGAAATATATATATATATAAAGAGACGTTTTGTCGGATCAAAAAATGTCTCTCTATGGAACAAAATCTTAAAGATAATTTAATGAGCTACAAATTTTGTTTTTTCGTACAACGCTTTGTTTAAGCGATAAATCGGGATTTGTCCAAAAAACACGGGTTTTTTTGTGATTTTCTCGGAAATGAAGCAAAAACGAAAAAATCGCCAAAGGACTTTTTGACTTATTTTTCGATTCCCCATCGATATAAGAAGTCAGTCGGTTTAAGACCCAGTTTTCCTAAGTTGAAAACTAAGATGTTGTAGGTAGTTGGTAACAGCTTATTCAGTCTTCATTTATTTTATATTAAATTTTTGTTGTTGTATATATATATATATATATATATATATATATATATATATACTATATATTTCTCAAATACCACTCACTGAAGGGTCTCCCGTTGTCTAGTGGCTAGCGCCTTGGATTCATAAGCGGGAGATGGTGGGTTCGATCCCCACAGGCAACAGGAATTTTCTCATCCCACGGCTCGTTGGGGCATCGCTGTACCCTGGATGTCGACGGCGCTAACTGCCTAGTTGTCGAAGTACCGTAAAAAAAAAAAAAAAAAAAAAAAAAAAAAAAAAAAAAAAAAAAAAAACACTCACTGACCTATCATCGGCCAGTCCCAAACTACTTGACAGAACAATTTGAATTGGGGGTGGACACACCATACGGGATGTCAATACTCGCAAAGAAAGGTTTTTTGATATTCAAATTTTTAGAGGGGTTTGAAGTTCTAATTAGTTTTAAAGAGAGCAACCACGCCTTGACAGTAGGCGTTGCTAGGACGATAACAGGACAGCTGTTACCCTACTGTACCTATTTCATAATATTATTTTTATTTACGGTTCATTTCAACTATGATGGCAGACCTTGAATTACTGGAAATAAACTGTGATTTTGTCCCTCAGAGAGTTTACGCTATACCTGGTGATGGTCCATCCGAGATAATAATATCCCGAACCCTTGCACAGCCTCCTCATCCATCAGTTTACCCCATGCACAGCCTCCTCACCCATCAGCATCCCCACTCAGAACACTCCTTGGTAATGCTCTCAAATATAATGGGTGTTTCTAAACGACATCTTGGAAACATACATTTTTAAATTTTAACGTTCATTTTGTATTGACAACGAATTTTAACCTGTACTGGTTAAAGTACTGTTACCGGTAACCTATAGATAACGGGTTATCTCTAGGTTATCTGTTTGTTGACACTGTTCCGTAGCGCCCCAATGTCTAGAAACATTATACTTTGATTAATGAATAACTTATAGTATGACGGGAACCGTGCTATAATAAAGTGCACAAAATTATATAGTAGCGTTAATTTTGATGATACATTATTTAACGCAATAAAATAACCACTTATCTGCCGTGACGTAGCAAGGGTAATACATATGTAATTTCTTCACAATTTGCTAAAAGTGTACCTGTCTTCAGACCGCTGTGAACATCTATCGAAATGACCAGCGATTAAACGTCCTCATGACGAGTGGAAACGCGATTAAAAAAACTATATTCGTATATCTGAGTAACTGATGTACGAATCGGATCAGTTTTAGGAGGATGAGGCATATCCGGTAGCTTCAAGCCTCATTTGAAGACGGCGATTCTCCGCGAGTGGGCCCAATTCTTCATTACCTACTCTTTTTTTTATTTATTTTTTTGTGGCTTAATTAATTGATAGTTTCAAATGACAGCAAGTTCCCGAGTTAAACGAAGGTAAGGGCTCTCCAATAAATCATAGATTGATTTTTTTAGTTCCATTACAAAATAACAATTTGGGCAATGGTAACCTTGTAGTTTTTTGCCCTTAAACACAAACAAACAAACAACAACAATAACAATGAAAAGCATGAAATGACTATAAACTGTTAATTCAAAGTGTTTTGAGCACTAGTTTAGATTCCTTATGTGCTTTAAGGCGGACCTATTTGCGCGGTTACGCCCTCCTTCCATAGGGAGGAACCCCTTTATGATGTTGACCTCATGACGCAATCAAAAATGGATAATTGAAACAGCTGCTCATTACCAATGTTATTTATTTAAATTTTAACTTCCATTATAATTAACTCAGAATTTTAGGACGGGTTATCTATAGGTCACCACCCTTTTCTAGCCAGGATAGGGCTGATGCCTTTTCTTTTTTCCAAAGAAAAGCAACCAACCCTAGTGGGAATTGAACCCACGGCCATTGGCACGGAGTGTTAAGTGCTCACGCCTCAATATTCACGGCCGCTGTGCCTCCTCATTACAAATGTCGAGCTGAACTATTCATGTTTATATTTGATTTATTTAGGTTATGGTAAACAAATTATTCAGTAATACAGTCTAAACTACCAAAATTCTGAAGAAAGTGCTTAGTAATGCAGCTCCTGAGTGACACTTCTAGCGCGGTTCCTCCTTGATCCTTTGATGTCATAGTTTGATTGAGTTTCTTCATTAGTATTACTCTTTGGAGTTGAACGAATATTTCCCGCCAAATTTAGTTAGTTATGAAAGCAGCACATGGATAGCATATGTCATTAGTTCTTAGATTAAGTATAATAAAAATCGAATTTGTTTATTAATTTGGTGTTTTAATATAATGTTTTTTTTTAATGCAAATTAGAAAATTACCATGAAAAATCTATTTAATTTTCCCTTTCTGTTGCGATGACTGCTTAAGAACCTTTCGATTGAACTCTATGTCATGAGTTCGGTTTTTTTTTTGTTTTTTTTTTAAGTGTCCTTGGTTTTGTTTTCCATCTAAGAAATTGAGGAAAGTAACCTACTTATTAAGACTAGTTCATCCCAATCATCTTCTGCTTTGATTAGAGATTTTTATTATTCACAGTTTGTTGATTGTCCCTAACCTTCATGGTGCTTAAATAAGGTATTCAATTTACCTTCCAACACTTTGCTTTTCTAGCAAAGTTATGACGTTTGTTTCTAACTCTTCTTTGCCTCAACTATTTATACATATAATTTTTTTCATACAAAAAACTGAACTTGTTATTCTATAATTAAAACGAATTTTATTTTCAGCAAAATGGAGTATAACTGGAATCTTCTGAAAGATGGAACTGAACTGACATCAAATTTGGGAAATTATGGAATCCTAATTCTGAATATGGGCATTAAAGTGAACCCATCAGTCATGAGCACATTGTGGAAAAATGGTATGTTTCATAAAATCATCCTATTTCAGTCACTAATACTATTGTTAAAATTTAGTACAAATTATTCGTTTTGTGCAAATGTTCCCTGAATTTAATTTCTTTGGTGTGCCAAATTTAATACTAACGATTCTTAAAGAGCTTGGGGTTCCAACTAAATGTTGTATTTGGTCTATTCATTTCTTAATGCGTCAGCAGTCTCAAATTATTATCTGTCAGATAGACATTGAGGTTGAAAGATAGTGTTAACTGACTATGAGCTATGTGGTTGTGGAATATTTTTAACTAGTCGAGCATGATTTATTTTCACATTGAGTTTATATAAGATAATAGACTATTGTAGTATGCCATTCTCCAAATAATGAGTTCCTATATTATCAATCAGGAAGATTAATACAGTCTAGAACCTAGTTTTCAAGTTCGATATGAGCAGGGATTTTGTGTGACATTATTTATTTATTTATTATAGACATATGCTCCGCAACTATGCCGATTAGCAGGTAACGAAGCCTGTGACATCGACTGAGTTTGAACTAAGTTAATAAATAGTGTGAAGAAAAACAAGTTCTGCTGAATTCGTTGTTAATGGATTTAAATCTTCAGAGTATTTCTAAACAAGAAGAAATAAATAAATTATGATAAGAAAAAAAGGATGATAGTAGAAGTTTCAGTGTTAGTTTTAGGATTATTATTTATTTATTTAAATTTTAACGTCCCGTATAACTAACTCAGAATTATAAGACAGGTTATCTGTAGGTTGCCATCCTTCTCTAGCCAGGATAGGGTTGATGCCTTTTCTTTTTTCTAAAGAAAAGCCACCAACCCTAGTGGGAATGAAATGTACGACCCTTGGCACGGAGTGTCAAGTGCTCATGCCGTAACACTCACGTTCTCCAGGTTTATTATTTGATACCTAAATTTTGATAGTATTTATTTGGTTTTTGTGAAGGTTTGTATGTACGGTTAGGATAGGTGAGACAATAATCAGAAATCTTTGGTGGTAGAGTTGCACTTTTTCATCTACTTCATTTTATATATTTTATTCATAACTCTTGAAGAAATAAATAGAATAAATTAATTTTATATATTATTCTTGTATTTAAGGATTAAACCATTTCATTTCTATGTGTTTTCTGTGACATGAGCATTGAATAGATTTGTTTTTAGGTTTAACTGTCTTACTCCTAGCTGCTGGAATTATGATGCAACGTTTATTTACTTGTGAAATGTAATGTAGGTTTATTATTTCATTAAAATCCATGTTGAGTTAAATTTTCCCATTGTTGACATTCCAGTGCTTTTGAATAATTGTTATTGATACCTAATGCCTCATTTATACTTAGTATTTGCCATTATTGCTTGTCGTCTAAGCTTTTGTACTTAAATGGAAACAGGATTCTGTTTTAATGAAAACATTTGTAAAAGCCACAAATACAAGCATTATAGGAATAGATTCGATTTACTAAGAAAAAAGTAAGGCTCATCCAATACTGTTTTACTATGCAGTTGTCCCTTGCAATATCATGTATTAGATAACGACTTGTTTCACAGCCCAACAAATGTTTAGTGACTGGACTGATTGTACTGAACGCAAATTTTATACTTTCAGTGTAGTGTGTCTATGAGATTTTTATACTATTCGGTTGTAGATAGCCTGAACTTCAAAGCACTGACTACCAATTAGAATACTGCATTAACTATATCCGTATCTAGGTAGGATAAGGATAGATATAATATGTTATATATGCTTATCTAGGTATATATCCTTGCAGGAGAGTACATGGTACGGCCAAATAATTTGTGTTCAAGGGACACAAGTTCTTGTACACAAGGCGAGCAGAATAGTTTGTATCAATCAAGTTTTTGCTTTTATTGTAAAGGATTATTTTGTTATAATGCATTTTTGAGCATTTTGATTGACGAAAGAACTTTTACCGAGCTCTCACATGGAGCCAGCACATGATTATCTCCCGGTTAAGTGTTTGTGTCTCATTAATAATTTCTGCTTAAGAAGTATCTGTCAGTAAGTGCTTTAGGTGCGCTTAAAGGGGAATAAATAGTACAATGTCTCTATTGTATGTTTTGGGTACATTGTTCAGACCGATGAGGATGCCATGGAGTTTAGCTGTAAAGGATACAGCTACAGATAACTACAGATATCATTAATTTTCTTGCATAGGACGTGGTCTTCTGTTACAGCTGCAGCTCCAACACCATCTGATTTTGAGCCTTCAGTATAGATAAAGAGATTTCTACATTTTTTTTACAATGAATGCTTTTTATAATTTAGAAATTGTGTTAAAATTTCTATATTTTGCTAATGTTTTGTTGAAGAACAAATTTTTAAAAAGCCAGAGAGTTGATTGTAATGAATGTGTATTTAACTGTACCAAGAGAGAAGCTCAGTCAAGAGTTTTCCTGTACGGGATACAAGCACCCAGCCTCGGGCCCCCTGTACGGGATACTTTTTTTTTTTATTAATTATAGGTGTTCTTTTTGCCACTTTTGCTCATAACGCCCTGACTTTGAGCAATCTCACCAAATTAAAACACACCTTTTATAATTTTGATTATTTTTTTTTTTTTTTTTTTTTTTATTATCATTATTAATTTTTATTTTATATTTTTAAGTTGAATTTGGTATTTAAAAAAACGTGTATCGTATGCATGTAAAAAAAGAAAAGAAAAATGTTTTTCTATATACAATTTGTCCAATATGTTATGAATTATAAACAAGTGAAATATATACTCAATAACTATAGGAAATAAGTTGCCCATCCTCCTTTTTGATCCATGGCTTTGGACACAATACCGGCGGAGTTAAAAACTTCTTTGTTTTATGTACATCTAAATAGCTCACAAGGCCAAAAACTTCATTCAAATCACGCTAAATAGCTCTAAAGTCGAGAAATAAAAAGAGAAAGAATGTGAGAGATACAGAGAGATCTCAACTGCTGGGCAAGTCAATAGTACGTGAGGTACGTCTTTCCTCTGACTTGTAGGCAAGTCAGCGGTATGTGGGACCCACTTTCCTCGAACACTAGTCAACGACAAGTCCCAGCTGCTCTCGACTGCTAGGCAAGTCAACGGTATGTGGGACCCATCTTTTCTCCGACATAAGTCAACAACAAGGCCCAGCCACTTTCGACTGCTAGGCAAGTCAACGGTACATGGGGCCTGTCTTTTCTCTGACTTGTAAACAAGTCAACAGTACAAACCGCTCTCGACTGTTGGAGCAGTCAACGGTAGGGAAAGGGTTAAATAATTTTAAACATACTTTATTTCTCTGTAGCAAATACTGAATGGTCTTTGGGTCAGAAGTTATTAAGGAAAGTGGATTGACAATAAGTTCTCTTCTTGTAATATAAACTAGAACTTGAAAAAATGATTTGTTGGAATTTTGATCTTACTTAAATTGTTTTCAGCTGCTTGGCGAATGACTGTTGACGGTGGTACTGATCATTGGCTTGACTTCACAAAAAGGCATAATCTCTCGCTCCCATTACCTGATCAGGTCACAGGAGACTTTGATTCTATAAAGCCTGAGACGCTGGACTATTTTAAAAGTCTGCAGAATGTATCAGTCGTCGAAACACCTGACCAAGATTATACTGACTTTGAGAAAGCATTGAATTGTTTATTTGAATCGAGTAAGAAAAAGGTCAGATAAATTCCAACCAAAAAATAATTCTTAAATACATTTTTAGCGCGGTTCCTCCCTCCCTTCATAGGGAGGAACCCCGCTTATAAGGTTGATCTCATGAAACAATCCGGAAGTGCCGACTAGAAAATTTCGCGTTTCAGAACCCCTAGAGACCGAAAATAACGGTGGTTAAAATTTGTGTATATATATATATATATATATATATATATATATATATATATATATATATATGTGTATGTCTGTTCGCGGATTTCTGGCGTCCCTAATGGTCCGATTTTGATGAAATTTGGTACAAAAATCTGTCGTCCAATTTGAAAGGCAAGTTCGTTAACCAGCAAAATCCGCCCACTGGAAGATGGCGTTGGGGGCGAAATTCGCGCAAAAAAAATCGTAACGCTTACGTTTTTGAGTTCATATGCTTGTAAGTACTCGTTTTATAGGCTTCTTGGGCTAATTAAATGAATGAAACCATTTTTAAGGCAATAGCTTTAAAAGTTTCCGAGAAAATCGGAAAACAAAGTTGTTAAATCAAGTTTTTGGTTTGGTTACTTAGAATCATGGGATTCAGTTGAAACATTTTTTGCATGTTTGAATTTCATCAAAACTAACATGTTAAACTTTTGGTTACGTTTGGAGTTAAGGAAGGGTTAGAATAAAATATTTTATGAACAGACATGGAAAGTTTTGAGAACTTCGTATAATTTCATTAATATCTCGAACCAGGTTGGGAAATCGTGATAAGTGGATAGACATTTTTTGAAAGCTTTCATGTGATGTCAATCGGATAAATAAGTGCTTAAACTTTGAAGTAATTGATTTCGTTTATTCGAACGGTTCTTTTTGTCTGTTTTTATTCCTTGTTATTTTTTAATTGCTTATAGTTGGATAATGTATTTGACAATAAAACAGATTAGGTAAAATTAGAAAAACAATTCATTCTTAGAAATATAGCTTGCTAAGAGAAAGAGATTCGATGACGTCATTTGAATATTTTCAATTGCCTTCATGCTGTTGGTTTTTTTATTTTATTTTTTAATTGATTTTATTTGTAGAATTATTACTATAGCAAAAGAACACAGGAATATCTGAAAAATTTTGATATTTTCCAATGCATTGAAACGTATGAAATGAAGTATCGGTAGAAGAGGATTCTAGGGTCTTGCGGACCCGACCAGGTAAAGCCCTTTGAACAAAGGCCGAGGAAAATATTATCTGTTACTATTCTAAGCTTTTCAAATGACAATAGGTATATGATCAGGAACCGCACTAAGATGATGCAGTTCCTGCGAGTCGGACTTTTTATAATTTAATGCCTACTGAGATCAACAATACTCTGTCTACTAAAAATTACATTCCTTTTAAAAAAAAAACAACAATTAATATATATTATAAGTAATCTTAAAAAATCACAACATATAGATGAAATATTAACGGACATTTTTAGAAATAAATTTAATTACCTTCCAAACTTCTTATTCAAATTTTGAAGGTAGACTTTGTCAGGGTTCGGTCGTGGTATCTTAATAAAACTACATTTTTTATTTGCCAACATTCGGCTTGAAATTCAAGCCTTCATCAGGGCTGTAAATACAAGGAGGACAGAGTTAATATTAATATATATACAAAAGAAATACATTAAAAGTAAAACTTTATACATGGAAGAGAGTAAACGATTGGTGAGTGTGTGTTAAAGCTAGAGCTTACCAAATGTACCATTCACATTCTTTCTAGTATAATGTTTTTATTTTATTTTATTTTTTTTTGTTTTTTTTTTTTTTTTTTTTTGCTTTTGTTATTTCTTTCTATATAACCAAAGCAGATTGTACTGCTTGTTTTACAGACCTCATGAAGGCTTGAATTTCAAGCCGTAATATTCACAAATAATAAAACTCATTTTCTTATAAAAAATGTAGTTTTATGAAGATACCACGACCAGATCCTAAAAATTCTACCTTCGCATTACCAACGGTGAGCGATCTCCTCTCAAAGTTATTCAAATCATTTAGGTAATGAGATGGGTAAAATTAAAAGGATGGATAAAACTTTCACATTTTATATCCAATTTTATTGCGTTTTGAACTTCATTGTCCTTCATCAGGCATAATTCTTTAATTTCACATATTTTGTGTAATAAGTTATGAATTTTAAACAAACTATGTTATGCTGAAATATACTGACATTGTGAAATTATAATTTAGTGAACATAATCAAAAGTTGTATTCAAACATTAGTTAATTTTAATTACTAGTCATAAATTCGAGCGATTATAAGTAAATTTAGGAGTCTGACATTTATAATTACTGTTGAAATCATCCACTGATTTTACTGAAGTTTCAAGGATTGCTTCCTTTGTATTCTAAAAATTTGCCAATTTTATCATTGTATTGTGTAATATATAATTTATTTTTAGATTGATTCCTACGTAGTTATCCTGGAGGTCTCTGGAAGGCTCGACCAAATGTTCTCCAATCTGAACACTCTTTCTAAAAGGCAAGTTGGAGGCTACTGGCTCAGCTCGACATCACTCACATGGATATTGCATCCGGGGACACATCGGATCGATATTCCACTTTACCTCAGGGAAAAATCAGAATGGTGTGCAATCCTTCCATTTCACTCATCAAAAATAATGTCCACTGGTCTCAAGTGGAATTTAGGTAATTTTTTGGGGGGATTATAATTTATATTTTCTTTTTTTAAACATTTTTACAATATTTTCATCATTATATTCTTAGTTCTATTTGCATAGATAGTTTGTTGTTTGGTTTATTAGCATTTTTGTTTTATATATTTAGCTATTTTCCTATACCCACTGGTTAGTCCAAGAGCCAGCAACACACTTTTCATGAAGTGTTTTATGCATCCTGAAATTTTGCTATAATATACCTCTTAGGTAGATAAGAAGGTATATATGTGTTTCCTGGACATACCTTGGTGCACCAGGTACTACGCATAGGGGAAAGGTGCAAAACAATATAGCCCGAAAATAGAGTTTTATTTAGAAGGCAACTATCTTTAATGTAAAATTAAGACAATTTTACAATGAATAATAAATATGGCTGACAGTTTTAAGGGGTATAACATGTAAAAAAAAAAAAAAAAAAAAAATTAATTGTTTTTATTCTAATATAAAATGAGAGTTTTATTTTCGCTGCCATTAAAACCGGAACAGCTGTACAAGATCATGTGAGCAAGAACCAATGAGAGCACAGAAAACAACCAACACTGCGCAGTCGTGTCATACACTCTTACGGTTACGCGCAGTGTATTCCAGTCTATCATAAGCAACATTTATTTTCATGTTTTCTGATAATTAAACCCCACAAAAGTGTCTGCCCTTTTTCAATTATTTTCAAATATGTTTATTGAAGACGCTGCTTAAATCGCAGCATGAATAAAGCACTTCATTAATTATTAAAAATAAAAACTAGGTACTTAGTTTTTTTTTTATTATTATCATTTTAACGCCCTTAAAAGTGCCTGCCTTATTTATTGTAAATTTGAAAATTGCCTTAATTTGCCATTTATTTCATTAATAATAGTTGGCTTCTGAATAAAACTCTACTTTTAGGAAATATTGTTTTGCACCTTTTCCCTATGCGCTGTACCTGGTGCACCAAGGTATGTCCAGGAAACACTTATATACCTTCTTGTCTACCCAAGAGGTATATTATAGCAAAATTTCAGGGTGCATAAAACACTTCATGAAAAGTGCGTTGCTGGCTCTCGGTTTAGGTTGATCAGTATGTTACGTGAAAAGAAACCCAATTTAGTTCGGCAACTAAACTTTTTTTTTTTAAATAAAGTTTTTCTCTCTCTAACTTATAATATTTACCTATTTACAATGTTAAATTAAACAAACTTTAATTTAAGTAACAAACTAATAAAAAAGGAGGAACATACTTCGTATTTACAACTTAGACAAGTTACGTATTTACAATGATGTTAAAAATTTAACTGACAATCTAATAAAAAAAAAAAAAAAATGAAAGAAAAGTGGTCTACCTACAGTTTTCCAATCAGTCCATTAAAATTATAAGTTATTTTGGGGATTCGATTGTATTTAGATATTGTCATATGGTCTGGTTCGTTTCAAAAATTAGATTATTATTATTATTTATTATAGAGCTCGCAAATGTTTAACGATTCGCTCTCATCCAGATGTTCACAGTAGAAACCTCTAATAGTTCAAAAATCCTAATGTGTTTTGCATATATCGGCTGTCGTCTCTGTATATTCAAACTGTACAATTTAATTTTATAATTTGTTTTCATTACTCCGTAAATTCAAAATTATTCCTGAGAGGCATGTGTCCTGGAAGAATAATAAAAAAATTTCATCTCATTTCATTTATTCATTTTTGTTATGCTCCTTATGAGATATATTTAGGTCAAGAAACATGCAGAGCAATAAAATGAATTCAGATGTTTTATTGGCATTCTCTTTCTTGCCCATTTAATTGATAAATTGCTGTTGATGATGTAATTTAGCATACAATATTAACAATTGATTTATAAGAGAAAATTTCTTTCATTCATAATTCTAGCTATCTTATTGTTTTACTGAAGTTTTTGTATTGTTTGTACAGATAACAGGACAGTGGAATTTGGAGGGCTGATAAGCTCTTCGAACACGTACGATGGAAGTCCTTTAGTCACTATTACCAACGACAAGACTGTAATTTGGTCCATGAGCTTAGGGGAGAGATATATCTAGTTCCTACATAGTCTCTCGGCAGAATACTTAAATTTTTTAGTGTCTTTTTAGCTGTAAAATTTTATTTAGTTCTATTTTATATATGTATAAATATATATATATATATATATATATATATATATATATTTTTGTGCAAGTGTACAATATTTTTTTTATTCTTTCTTTTTATTATTATTGTCTTTATTTTTTACATTAATTGTTTTAAACGCACATATAATATCATATGTGATATATATTAAAGGAAATATTGTTATTAAGATGAATAGTTTTTTCCCCCCATAATCCGTAAAATGAAAGTCATGCATGGAGGTTTGGTTGTGCGAGAGAATGCTGTTCTTTAGATTTGTGAGGTTTTGTAGTTTACTTTTTTAAATAAAATCAATTGGTTTAAATCAATGTTTTTTTAATGATATCAATGATTTTTTAACAAAAAAATCTAATGATTTTCTTTTTAAATCAAATGATTTAAATCAATTGATTTAAATCGTTGACACCCTGATGCACAGAATACTGGCGTTATGTTACCCTAAGCAAACATTACTCACTTTACTTTCTCAACTTCCACTCATGCTGAAGGTAACCTCTATTACAATCAAAAAGTAATACAAACAAGTTTCTCATTTAATTGTCGTATTTTACTGAAAAAATACTGCTAGTTGCAATTAAAAAATAAAAACATCCGCCTCACTGGAACGGCCTCATCTTAGCCTCTTTCCGTTCATATCCCGAGTGCTATTAGTAAAGCAATAGAAGAACTTATTGGTAGGTTTTGATCTTTTGTCAAAAATAAAATCTCAAAGAGGGAATATTTTAGGTGCTAAAACAGGAAGCTGATAGTATCCTAAGCGGAAATTACTCCACCCTCTTTCTCATCCTTCGATTTAGGAAACACTATCGACAATATGTCTCTCATTTTCTTGTTTGTGTCTCCGATTGACATGGTCTTATTGAAAATTACGTTAGAACCCTTTTTGTGAAGATTTTATAAGCTTTCGAATGACCAATTTCCCAACCAGCCACAATCTTAAGTAATATGGAGTATTTAATTAACACAAGGCAGGAAAATGAGAAACTTATTAAAGTCAAGGGATGGTTGGGATTCGGCTAGGAGAGAAAAAAATGCCAAAAGGCTGCCAAAGTGCAGCCGAAACGTCCAATATAGTTGTTTTTTTTTATGACTAAATGAAAGGTATTAATTAATAATACCAACAGGTGAAGAATAGCCCTTCAAAACTTCAAACTTTACATTTATTTCTCCATCACAACGTTTCGGACACACTGGTCCATCTTCAGGCGATCATGACCTGTTAATTACTATAGTTACACTTAATCAGTCATGAAATAAATAAAAATGATTCCTGTAAGGAACCAGATGAAGTGGTGAAGATGGACCAGTGTGTCCGAAACGTTGTGATGGAGAAATAAATGTAAAGTTTGAAGTTTTGAAGGGTTATTCTTCACCTGTTGGTATTATGTCCAATATAGATTTCTGCCTGAAAATCTGACGTTTTTTTTCTCCTAGCCGAGTCCCAACCATCCATTGACTTCATTATCACTGCAACGGCTAACTATCTCCATCTCGTTGAGAAACTTATTGGTTACGGGGTTTCCAAGTGGGAAAATGAAGAAAGAGGATGGGGTAATTTCCTGAATAATTTACACACGGAATAATACATTTTGTTTATAATTTATTTATGAGCATCTGCAACTAAAGCGATTCACTGGAATAATACTCATATTGTGACAGGCTGAGAATCAGAACTGTCTTACAATAACGCTTCTAGGCTTCATAATATGAGGGCGTTATTGCAAAACGCCTAGAGACTGCTTACTTATTATTTATGTGGGTAGTATGAGGTATAATTAAAACTTATTTGCATCATAATTGTTGATATTAACATCTCATCTACCTTTACCAGTTTTTTATGTTTTACCACCATCATCCTGAAGAACTCTTGGGTGTAATTTTCCAGTTGACAAACTTGGACTAATATTTCTTGTTCGAATATATACATATATAATTTTATAGTTACTCCTGTGATATTACTTTAGAGTTAGTATAGAGCACATATATATATATATATATATATATATATATATATATATATATATATATATATATATTGTAATGATCTAAAAGGGGGTGCTCTAGAAAGAGTCAGTTTCTGGCATAGCAAAGAGTAGCATTCCTATTCAAAATAAAGGCTAAGTTATATTCCATAAGTCCATCACAAATATTCTCCTTTGTCAATCAATTAAATAAATAAAAGAGTAATAAAAGGGATAGCAATTGGCAGTGCTTAGTTTGGCAGTATTTATTTTTTTTAAAAAAAGGCAGTGTGAAATAAAAGAGTCCAAATATCTCGGCTAGGAGCGATAAGGTATACAAGTTCCCAGGAAGATAAGAATAGAGGTGCTTCCAAAAGATGCCCTTTGAACATCGAGGTGGCGATCGCTGAAGACAAACACCCTTTGTGTGGTGGGAGTAACACCTCTATAAAAAGGGCCTTCCCCCACCACTCGCGCATTCGAGCACCAGAGGCAGAGGACACACGGTCTCGCTGCATAACCAGCTGGTCAGCCGACACCAAGATCTCACTTCATCTTCACATGATGGCCAGGCACCACTCTACGATCTAGCAGCCGACCATCATTCTCCTCAACATAACTACAACCAGTCTGCCTCTTCACTTCCAGAACATCATCCGTAAAATAAGCTGAGTATAACTCACTAACTGCCAATCTTCAATTCAATTTAAAAGCTATCTAAAATTTTCATAATGGCCAATATTTATATTTTAATATATAAATTAATATTTTAATTATGTTCTAACTTTTCTTAAATAACCAACATTGATACAATTATGTGAGTCAAGCAATTTTTCTTTCTTATATTTTATTTTATATCACAGCCATACCAAATCATAAATTATATATTTTATTCAATATAAGTCATTTGTTTCAACTCTATTTTTATTTATAATGAACCTTTCTCCTGGTATTTAATATGGTCTCAACACATAAAAGGACAGATGGTAAGAAGTGGTACTAATAATATATTTCTCATGCTTTTCTTTCAGGAAATTTATTAAATCAACATTAATTGTTCAAATGGTTTTATTTATAAATCCGTATGTGGTGAGTTTGGTAATTTTAAATGAACCCTGAGATATAATGAAAATATAATAAAAACATTCTAAATCAACTTTTTCTACAATAATTTTTAAATATAATTCAATTTTCTTTTTCTTCCCAATCCACTAAACACCACAATATATATATATATATATATATATATATATATATATATATATATATATTGTAGTGATATCCCAGCTATCATTAAGAATTATCTTATTGCTTCTTAGTAATATAAAATGATAACTTGACAAAAATTTCCTTAATCTAAATCAAGAAGGCATCTTCACCCGGGAGATCGTCAGTTATTTTTTCTGAGACAGCAGGTTGAAGTTTTGGTGTTTTGAAGGATTTTAAAAGAAAATAAATCAAGAAGAGTTTATTTGGTTATCAGGTAATTTATGTTACACAGTATACCTTTTATATTATTTTGAGGTAATAAGATTAATATAGCTAGACGTGTTTTATATTTCAAGCTAACTAATTTGTATAGAACCCAACACGACCCTTTTTAATAATAAAATTTAAATTTCTTTATATTTCCATACAAAATCTTTTTAAATAATAAAATTAAATTTCAATTCATTATACGTCGATATATAAATAAAATAAAATTATTAAAATTAATTTAATTTTTATTTTATAACTATATATATATATATATATATATATATATATATATATATATATATATATTGTCTGTTCCTTCTTCTACTTCTCCTTTTAGCTTGTGGCATATTATCGACGTAAAGTTGAGTGTTAAATATATAATTTCGTCCACACGTCTTTTGCTAGTTTAGTAATAATAAATGTATAGACATCTATAGGGTGGCCCAGATAAGTGGGCCACAAGAGAAATAACTACTAATCGGTTTGGAATATCATTTTTCAGAGGGGCAAAGTTGTAGTTCTTGTCGAGATCTATAAAGGGTCATTCCATGTCAAATCAACACACTTTTTGGACTTGATGTCTCAGATTTTTCATGATTTTTGGTATACAGTAACATATCATAGACATATGAAAAAATACCAAATTTCAGCTATGTAGCACAATTATTTTTTACGTTATTAATTTTTAAAGATTTAAATTTTTATGAAAAAGTGTCATATTTTGGTACCTTTAGATGCCTATAGGCTCGCAACCAGTGATGATATAAACCTGGAAGTGGTTTCATTTTAAAGCTATTGAATGGGGCTTTAATATGATATGCCACAAAGTAGTGGTTGCATTAAAAAAAAATTGGAAATTTTAAATTCAAATCTTAAAATTTAAATTTCTCAAAAAGTGGCAATTTTAAAAATTTAAAAAAATTACCAAAAATGGTTTGTAATGTCTAAATACATATGGCAAAATTTTATCATGGGATCAGGAGATACAGGGTTTCATAAATACACGTTTTGTCAAAAATACCAGAATTATTAGCGTTTCAGAAAATTTTGAATAGTTCATTGAATGAAATAAGCATTGGATATTAGCTGTACATTTTTCTAATAGAGAAAGGTCACATAAACAGTGCCTCAAAAATACACATGTGTTGTAAGTAATGTACCAAATTAGTAAAATTATATTTTTTAATTACTAATTTCCTAAGCAGTGTGTAGGACACTAGAAAATTAATAAAACCCAATGATTACTTTATTGTACCATGATTGGAAACCTCTCTTTAAATCACTTCGCCATCACTTCATAGCAAAATAACAAAGTTACTTTTTGAGACATACCAAGGAAAATCTCCTGGAATGTGAAGTGGCTGTCATTTGTGTCTTTTCTGAGAATTATTCCATCATTTTGCAAGATGAGGCACAATCATACCATTAGTCAAATAGTCAGGCAAGCATTCACCCTTTTGTAGTGTATTTCAAGGTGAAAGAAATCAAACATTTAAATTTTGTAGTAATATCAGACTGCCTCAACCACAACACTACATACGGCCTTCTACCTGTTTCAAAAAAAGTTGATGGAATATCTGAAATGTAAGTTTCAAAGACCTCTCAAAAAAATTTTCTATTTTTCTGATGGCTCTGAGGCCCCATACAAAAATTAAAAAAAACTTGTGTAATCACAAGCAAGATTTCGGAGCTGAGGCTGAATGGCATTTTTCAGCAACAGCACATGGCAAAGGACCATGGGCTGGGGGCCACAGTAAAAAGTTTAGCAGCCAGAGCAAGCCTATAAAGACCATATCAGGACCAAATTATGGATGCAAGGCAACTGTTTGAATGGTCACATCAAAACATATCAAACATAGACTTTGTATTTGTGACCCTTGAAGAATACATTAAAACTGAAGAACTGTCCAACCAGTACAATACAGCTATACCTATTCCAGGCACCCAGAAATTTCATGCCTTCATACCTCTCAAATGTGGAACCAAAGTAAATGTAAACTTATTTTCTTCCGCAGTTGTTTCAAGCATATTTCCTGTTGTAAAGGACAAACAGCAGATATTATTTGCAGATATTAGTGGGTATGTAATATCAATCTATGGTGACACTTGGTGGTTGAGTTATGTTCTGGATAAAGATGAAGATTGCAGTAAAGTGGAAGTTACTTTCCTCCATCCTTCAGGTCCATCGCCCTCATTTATATATCCCACGCCATCTGATATACGGTGGATCCCTTTTGCAGATGTGATATGTAAAGTGAATCCTGAGACACAGACTAGCCGAACATATAGTTTACGAGACTGTGAAGTGAACAAATGTGTGGGTCTCTTCTAACGATTAAAGTCTTGATGAACTAATTTGTTAACTTTACTAATAATATTGGACTTTTAATGTTATGTGCCTATGTGACCTTTCTCTATTAGAAAAATGTACAGCTAATATCCAATGCTTATTTCATTCAATGAACTATTCAAAATTTTCTGAAACGCTAATAATTCTGGTATTTTTGACAAAACCTGTATTTATGAAACCCTGTATCTCCTGATCCCATTGAGATCCCATGATAAAATTTTGCCATATGTATTTAGACATGACAAACCATTTTTGGTAATTTTTTTAAATTTTTAAAATTGCCACTTTTTGAGAAATTTAAATTTTAAGATTTGAATTTAAAATTTCCAATTTTTTTTTTAATGCAACCACTACTTTGTGGCATATCATATTAAAGCCCCATTCAATTGCTTTAAAATGAAACCACTCCCAGGTTTATATCATCACTGGTTGCAAGCCTATAGGCATCTAAAGGTACCAAAATATGACACTTTTTCATAAAAATTTAAATCTTTAAAAATGAATAACGTAAAAAATAATTGTGCTACATAGCTGAAATTTGGTATTTTTTCATAAGTCTATGATATGTTACTGTTTACCAAAAATCATGAAAATCTGAGACATCAAGTCCGAAAAGTGTGTTGATTTGACATGGAATGACCCTAAAATGGTGCCCTTGGAAATGAGAAAATAACACTTCTAAGGGCTCAAATAGATCTTTGAAGGGAAGGGTTTCCTTTTTACCCGTATTTTGCATTATATTTTTAAAATGAACTAACATAACAAGGAAGGACCGTGCAAACAGGGTTTCGATGCGTCAAGTCGTTCTCTGTAAAAATATATTTTCATTTGCATGTATTCCTTATCTTAAATTCCAAAAAATATATAAAAAGGCCTATTTGAGCCTTTAGAAGTGTTATTTTCTCATTTCTGAGGGCCCCATTTTATAGATCTCGACGAGAACTAAAACTTTGCCCCTTTGAAAAATTTTGATATTTCAAACCGTTTAGTAGTTATTTCTCTTGCGGCCTGCTTATCTGGGCTACCCTGTATATATTAGTAAATTATTTGATCATGGATTTGATCGAGAAAAGGGAGACAGGTTTATGGAAAAAGAATATTCGTCTATAGACTTTTTATCACAGCATAAGATCATCAGAAATCTGGCACAACGACAACAAAAATAAAACAAACAATACTGAGTTAAACAATAAGTCAAAATAAACTATTACTAATAAATAAAACTATAACTCATATGAAGTAAGATAACATTATTCTTAAACATATCTGTTACTATATTAATACAAAACCTGGTACTTGTAATATAATAACTAAATACATTCTTCTTGGTTGAGTAATTGAAATATTTTTGATTAAAACATAAATAAAAATAAAACAAGCTTGGAGATTCAATTTCTTTTATACAGTTCAGTCTTCGTCTTGTGAGGAGCTGATCTTTTCTCTGAAACAAAACAATCATCAATATATTAAGGAGCATGAATTCATTTAATATTTCATTTTTAATAGGAACAAGTATGAGAAGTGAATTCTTATTAAATAATTAATAATTGAATAATTATTAAATCGAATAGATAATTGTAAACAAGTTACACATTCACAGGTGTGCAGCAATAAGGAGGTAGCGGCTTCTTTCACATTTTTTGGCAAATTAAAGAAAAAGTTTTTAAGGTAGGGATTGTCGGGGTTCGGTCACTGCTACTTAATAAAACTACATTTTATCATAAAAATGGTTTTATTGTGCCGACGTTTCGGCTTGAACTTCAAGCCTTCATCAGGGCTGTAAAAAACAAGTAGGACGGATGTAATACTGAAATATACACACACACACATATATATATATATATATATATATATATATATATATATATATATATATATATATATATATATACCTACATACACAAATACACATACATATATGGAAAAAGACAAAAACATAAAATACTAGAACATAATATATAGAAGAACAATGTGCTCTAGAAGTGTCATCTCCTCTACCTACTCCAACATCTTCCATTTATTAAAAACTCCATCCTAATCCCCTATACCGCCTGCAATATAGCCCTTCATACCTGCCTCCCTTTCCATTAACACAACATTTTATGACACCTTACTGTACTACGCCGCTTCCGCCACTCTTTCTTTCATCTTCTATGTTCTCTTTCCATTGGGTGGTCCAGAACCCCCCCCCCCCCTCTCACCAACTCCTTTCTTCCTATGTTTACCTGTATAACTGTCAGAAATGATCCCGCATTTGTGAGGAATAGTTCTCTATCTTCCCATCGGTAAGCCCATATTGTTATTTTTATATCTAATCTAATATGTAATCTGTTATTCTTATATCTGTTCTCCTAATAATCCAAACACTTCTAGAGCACATTGTTCTTCTATATATTATGTTCTAGTATTTTATGTTTTTGTCTTTTTCCATATATGTATGTATGTGTATTTGTGTATGTAGGCATATATATATATATATATATATATATATATATATATATAGATATATATTTTTAGATGAAACGGCATTTTTCTCCAGCGGTGGTACTCCTCCTCACTTCTTCCCGGAATATTTCGATGGATTCATCTCCATCTTCTTCAGCCAGGTACTTGTTTCTTCCTCGGTGGTAGCCAAGGGAATGCTTCAGCCAGGTACTTGTTTCTTCCTCGGTGGTAGCCAAGGGAATGACATTTTTCTCGATCTGGGCTCCTTTTCTCCCCTCTAGCCACAGTATCGGCGGACGAATGGTGTTGAAGCTCCCTGGTGTAGTTGGGATTCTGTCCGTTGGCAGCGCTGATGGTATTGCGTCTTTTTTTTTCCTCTCCTCCTGCTTCTATTTTCCTCGCCGTAAGGTTTTA
Organism: Gonocerus acuteangulatus; assembly: GCA_946811695.1. Lineage (NCBI taxonomy): Eukaryota > Metazoa > Arthropoda > Insecta > Hemiptera > Coreidae > Gonocerus > Gonocerus acuteangulatus. Next base: position 112,704,085 of record OX328125.1, read on the forward strand.
TATGTTTGATGTTATTTTTCGTCGCTGGGATAGTATTTTTAGATGAAACAGCATTTTTCTCCAGCGGTGGTACTCCTCCTCACTTCTTCCCGGAATATTTCGATGGATTCATCTCCATCTTCTTCAGCCAGGTACTTGTTTCTTCCTCGGTGGTAGCCAAGGGAATGACATTTTTCTCGATCTGGGCTCCTTTTCTCCCCTCTAGCCACAGTATCGGCGGACGAATGGTGTTGAAGCTCCCTGGTGTAGTTGGGATTCTGTCCGTTGGCAGCGCTGATGGTATTGCGTCTTTTTTTCCTCTCCTCCTGCTTCTATTTTCCTCGCCGTAAGGTTTTATATGTTTGATGTTATTTTTCGTCGCTGGGATAGTATTTTTAGATGAAACGGCATTTTTCTCCAGCGGTGGTACTCCTCCTCACTTCTTCCCGGAGTACCACCGCTGGAGAAAAATGCCGTTTCATCTAAAAATACTATCCCAGCGACGAAAAATAACATCAAATAGATATATAAATATATATATATATATATATATATATATATATATATATATAAATATATATATATATATATATGTGTATATTTCAGTATTACATCCGTCCTACTTGTTTTTTACAGCCCTGATGAAGGCTTGAAGTTCAAGCCGAAACGTCGGCACAATAAAACCATTTTTATTAAGTAGCAGTGACCGAACCCCGACAATCCCTACCTTGCATCATCTACGGTCAACGATCCCCTCTCAAAAAAGTTTTTAAATTTATTTTCTCAATATTTTTTCCATTTTCTTTGTCTTATCATAACATGTCCAACAACTTATAAAAGTAAGTCCATCAGGACCCTGTCCTACCTTTCATAGAGTGGTAGTGTCAGGTTTAATGGTTTGGAGCTGCCTCTTTATTCTACCACGTTCTATAAATAACCCAAAATTTGGGGATTTTTCAACTAAAATGAAAAGTTTCAACCATTAGGTTAGGGTGCTTGTACGTACTCGATTTAACGGTCCCTTAACATGGGAAAACACATGAAACCATTTTTAAGGTGGCATTTGTAACCATTTTTGAGAAAAGTGGAACAAATGTTTTTGTAACTTTTTTTTTTTTTTGTGGGTACTTAGAATTGTGGGATTCAATTGAAATATTTTCTAAATGTTTGAAATTCATCTAAATCAAGATGTTTAAATTTTGGTTACATTTGGAGTTAAAGAAGTATTAGAAAAAAAAAGTATTAATAGACAAGTTTTCGGATCTTAGTATATTATCGGAAATAAATTGAAACCAGTTGGGAAATCTTGGTAAGTTGAAGGTGACCATTCAAAAGCTTACTAAATTCTCTACAAAAAAAGTTCTGAAGCAATTATCGATGGGGCAATGTCAATCAGAGAAATAAGTGCTTAAAACTTTAAAAGTGTTGAGTACAGATGGAATGGTTGGGATTCGGCTAAATAAACCTCAATATGATTTTGTTTTAAAAAAATCTATATTTCGGACGTTTCGGCTACTCATTGGTAGCCTTCGTCAGCTAAAATGACAAAAAAAGGAAAAAATTAATACAAAAACAAAAAAATTATGATTGTGATAGGTAACAGAGCTATAGATAAAATTAACTTATGAAAGAACATATCGTCTTAAATTCTTAGAATGAAAAAGTGAATAGGTACAATAATTGATTTTAATAGTAATTAGTAACGTTAATTGATTTTACAAAGAAATAAGCAGCTACATACCAATGACAAATATAGTAGCTAATAGTAACATTAATTGATTTTACAAAGGAATAAGATACTACATACCAATAGAAATGCCGAGCGGCAGAGGAAGACCAAGGTTGGCAATTAAGTAACCATTGTAGATTGTCTAAGGAGAAAAAGAAATCTGCTGGGGTATAAGTAAGTGGGAACAGCAGGTAGTGGGGGAAATGTCACACAAATGTCGGTAAGGATCAAAAGCAAGTTTATGACATGTCGGTAAGGATCAAAAGGCATGTTTATGACATTTTATGACAGGAAAGGCGAAAAAGGTGTTAATGGAAGGATACCCAAGGGGCATGGTAAAAATCTAGGTGGGAGGTCGGGATAGTATTTGGAAAATATTAGCGTACATAGGAGAAATGCCTTGTTGGTCAGTTTTGTAGTTTATATTGTTTTTGTTTAAGTTTATGTGTACACATTCCGAGATCTGTAGTCTTTTTTTGTTTCGTTGTGTAGCAAGAATTTTCGTGTCGTCGAAGTTAAAAGTGTGTTTTTGTGTAATGGCGTGTTTTGCAAGTGCAGATTTATCTATTTCTTTATTAGTGATGGTTCGTTTATGTTGTGTAAGGCGTGAGTGAATGTCATTTATGGTTTCTCCTATGTATACACCATTACAGGAAGGGGTTTGACAAGGGACTTCGTAAACACATCGGGTGGTTTGTTCAAAAGGGATGGGATCTTTGAGTTTGGTATAGAGGGTTTTGAGTTTGTTGGTAGTTTTCAAACCAAAATTTAGGGAAGGGTAGGATTTTTTTATTGTCTTTGTAAGTTTATCAGTCAGTCCAGGTGTAAATGGTAGAGATCGGAACATTTGGTAACTGGGAGTTAGGGAAGAATTGGGAGAGACAGTGTTGGGAGATTGGGATTTTGCTTTTTTTACAAGGGATTTTATGAGGTTGGGGGGAAATTGGTTGCGTGCCAATATATCTGAGGCGATATTAATATTTTTATTGTGGAAGGAAGCATGGGATAGGGAGAGGACTCGGCGGAGGAGATTTCTGGCTACATTAATCTTGAGGTGGTAGGGATGGGATGAATGAAAATTAAGTAACCCTCCCGAGTACGTGGGTTTGGTGTACCAGTCAGTAATAATAGTACCGTCAGTCTGTCTAATTAGTAAGATGTCCAAGTATGGGAGCTGTCTGTCCTGTTCTATTTCGACTGTAAATTGAAGCCTAGGGTAAAAGGAATTGAAACAGGTAAGTATGTCTGTTAGTCTGTTTGGGTTAATCATCAGCAAAAGATCGTCTACGTATTTGCAGATGAATGAGATTCCAATCAATTAACGTTACTAATTACTATTAAAATCAATTATTGTACCTATTCACTTTTTCATTCTAAGAATTTAAGACGATATGTTCTTTCATAAGTTAATTTTATCTATAGCTCTGTTACCTATCACAATCATAATTTTTTTGTTTTTGTATTAATTTTTTCCTTTTTTTGTCATTTTAGCTGACGAAGGCTACCAATGAGTAGCCGAAACGTCCGAAATATAGATTTTTTTAAAACAAAATCATATTGAGGTTTATTTAGCCGAATCCCAACCATTCCATCTGTACTTATCACCTCGACGGCTAACTATCTAATCATCATGATTTTAAAAGTGTTGGTTTTATTCTTTGTTTAACTGACTTTTTAATTGGTTGTTTTAGCGCGGTTCCTCCCTCCCTTCATAGGGAGGAACCCCACTTATAAGGTTGATCTCATGAAACAATCCAGAAGTGCCGACTAGAAAATTTTGCGTTTCAGAACCCCTAGAGACCGAAAATAACGGTGATTCAAATTTATATATATATATATATATATATATATATATATATATATATATATATATATATTGTTTTAAATTGCATTCATCATTTTAAAAGAAAGTAAGGAAATGAGAAAAGTATTGCTAATAGTGTTTAGAGTGAACATTGAGAAGACTGGGGGGGGGGGAGTCATTTCCGCCAGTTTTCAGTTGTGGCACCTTGAAGTTCCTTCTCTTTGAGATTTTACTTTATATTTTCCACGAAAGATCTAACTCCACCAATAACTGCTTCTATTCCTCTACTAATGGACCTAAGGATAAGAACGGAACCTCGCTAAGATGACGCTGTTCCTGCGAGTCGGACCTTTTTAGCTCGATATATAGATAGAAAGGTAGAGATACCTTCAGATAGCTCTCTCTCCAGGCTCCTCCCCCTGCTTTTCACTCAATGCGTTGTAATAGAGAAGGACTTGATTTTCTGGGAAGCTACGCAGCATGTCATGTACAACGGATTCTGGCATTTTCGTACTCACAGAAACACAATAATTCTCTATGTAATTAAGTAGTAAAGCATCAAGATTTTCTTCATCCTTCTCGAACCTATGGATCCCATCTATAAAATAATATCAATAAATTATTTATTTAAATTTTAACGTCCATTTATTTTAACAACAAATTTTACGACAGGTTATCTATAGGTTACCACCCTTTTCTAGCCAGGATAGGGCTGATGCCTTTTCTTTTTTCCAAAGAAAAGCCACCACCTAGTGGGAATCGAACCCACAATCCTTGGCACGGAGTGTTAAGGGTTCACGTCTTAACACTCATGGCCACCGGGCCTCCATCAATAAATTAAAATGAATTCATAAAACATTAATATTTTATCAAAATTAAATAATAAATATTATAAAACCTTTAATTTGTAAGAACTCAAGTATATTTAATTTAACATCTTAATGCATTCGATGAGGTAATAAAACATTGTTTTCACAACCACTTCTGTATTTTTAAGTTGTAACTTCCTTTAGTGTGAAGGACTTGGTTTTTTATCAAATCCGAGTTGAAGCACACTCCAATTTGGTCAATTTCAAGATGACAAGATGGTTATGCATGTGAAGGAATAAATACAGTATTCTTCTTCACTCAATATTGAAAGCTATTTAACTTCACAGTCTTTTAATATATATATATATAATTCTTTTTTTTTTTTTTTTTTTTTTTTCAAGAAGAGACTAGAGACAATAGAAAAGGGGGGATTCAAAATATATAAAATAAAATATGGACATTCGAACTAAAGATAAAATAATAAATAAAAAGGCTGTCACACAGGAGCTGCATAACTGCACATTCCACAGAAGGTGGGAAGTGTACATTGTATTCCTGAATAATTTGTTTAAAATAATCTAAATAAATACAAAAAATTAATACTTTAGACCTTTTATATTTCTATTGAGCAGGTGATTCAAGTATTAATTTTGTTTTAAAGTATCTTGAATGCGACACATTTTTCTCTTTAGATGACCACAACGAATACTTAAGTAAAGATGGAATAGTTGGGATTCGGCTAAAGAAACCTCTATACGATTTTTGTTAAAAACAAATGTAACAAAAATCGTATTGAGGTTTCTTTAGCCGAATCCCAGCTATTCCATCTTTACTTATCATCTCGACGGCTAACTATCTAATCTTCATAACGAATACTTAGTTTTGTTGCAATACAACAAAAATTACCGCCTGTATTGGCAAATTAGTAATTCGGGTGCAGAGTAACCCCCCCCCCCTCCAGATGGACCGAGCTACTTAATGAAATCATTCAATCGTTTGCTAGGAGAATGCTTTATACCAAATTAAAAATTAAATTAGTTTTTTTTTCTTCTATATAATGCCACTGCAAATGCCGCTATGAGTAAAAGTAGGTAAATACTATTATTGCCTGTGGAGTTCTTACCAATGTTTTGATTAAGAATATTCATTAAATGTAAGAGCTTCTTGAAAGTGCTTTCATTGAAGTACACATCGATTATAGTATCAAGAACCGAGACAGCAGATATTAGAATGTCATCAATACAATCATCGGGCCTTCCTATGATGTTCTTGAGGATAACTCCAAGTGCTGAACCGTAGTGATCTGCAAACAATTAATATTTATAATTAGATATTATTATTTAATTCATTGTTTCCAATACAAAAAAAAAATAACAAGGTCTTACTCAACCGAACTGCATGCTGTACAACTCATACAGGACAACATACCTAACACTCATCAGAAAAAAACAATACAATATGTACTGGCAGTAGGAACACCTATAATTAAAAAAAAAAAAAAAATGTACTGAGGGTCTCCCGTGGTCTAGTGGCTGTCGCCTTGGATTCTCATGGAGGAGATGATGGGTTCGAGTTCCATGCTGCAGCAAGGATTTTTCTCAATCACGGCTCATTGAGAAGATTCCCTGTTCCACCATGGATGTTTAAGAAAGATGAAAAGATGGTACCCAGTAAATAGCCCGGCAAACTAATTGAGAACATTACGGGACATTTATAATTGTAGTACTTAAATTAAATTTCTTTACTGAACAAGATCTATATCGGGGGCCATGCCACAAAGACAATGGACCTTGTACATGTTGATTTAACAAGCAAAACTTGGCATATAACGACTTGCAGGCTGAAGCTAAAGAAAGAATAATACCAATGTGCCAAAAAAAAATGAATTTCGTTTAGAGCATTCTGCTCAAATTCAGGAACATAAATATGCTTTAGGTCCACCGGACAAATCTATGTAATGTACCGTTTAACATAGTCTTCTTTTCAGTACATGGTCACCGCGCATGTGTGAACCCCAGTAGACAATATTTTGTAGCGTTTTTTTTTTTTTTTTTCAGTTTAGTCATCGCTAAAGCATATTTACAGTAAAACCTGGTTTAGCACAAGAGAAAATAAGTTAAGGGAGATTGAGGATAGAGTTGGAGAATGGCCTTGAAGCAGCAGGTATAACAGACAAAAATAAGTTGTCATCTGCCACCTGAGGGCAGACCATTCTTGATTGACTCACTCACATCTTATTATAGGACAAGACAGACCACTTTTCCAGCATTTAAATAAGATACTAATTATTAACGCTTCTTGAGACTGTAAGCCACTTTAGTCCAGCAGCCCGACGAGCCCCATAGACTGATAGCCACCGCTGCGACAGCTTTTTGCGATATATAACTAGAATTCATAAAAAATCATTTGAGCCTATTGAATGCGGGGTTCCCTCTGCTACTCAGTCCAATGCATGGTTCGAGGCCCTCTGAAGGATCTTATATGTGTTTTACCAGTTTAAGTGTACATCGAGATCACATTGAGTAAAAATTATACCAATATCAAAATATTTGTAAAAAAAAGAAGTTTTTAAGACTGCCATTGTCTGGTCTAAAAGCCCGAGATGAGAAAATGGTGACGGAAAACATTTGAAAGAAAGAAGTAACAAGAGCGTAAAGGCTCAAATGGTTTGGACACGTCGAGAGAATGACCCCCTGAGAGATTTCCAAGAAAGCTCCTTCATGGAATGCTGGGTGGCAGAAGGAGGCAGGGAAAACCTCGATTGCACTGGCTGGACGACCTGGAGAAAGATCTGAAGGAAGTGGGAATCCGTCGTTGGAGAGGTTTTGCGAGATAGAGCTGCCTGAAGTGTGCTCTTGGCTGAGACCTTGGTCCTTCATGGTCTGTCGTGTCCGCCTGTAAGTAAGTAACAAGAGTGGTATTAGGAGAAATGCGAAGAGGTGGGAGGAGGAGGGATTGCTGTTTAATCCTATCCTGTGGTACTGGTGGGGGGTTGGACACAGCCTGGTCGAGGCACCTCTAACCTCATGCGGCTCGATGTCTCATAAAGTTAAACACATACTGGCAGAATTCATACTCAGACAAACGACTAACTTATCACAAAACATGTGCGGAATACTTTCAGAAGACTGCAAATATTACAAAGATATATTCCAACTCCTTACAAACACAAAAGCTATTGATAAAATCTAAGACACCTTTTTACTTTTATCAAAATAAAATATTATCGAATGAGCCACTGAAATCCTGTTAGCTTAGTGAGAAATAGAATTTGGATATAACTAAGTTCAATATACTTAGTAGTTTTTGTCTGAAATCGCCTGCCATGGAACGAATTAACAATGTAAGGTGTGGTATATATACAAAATTTCTATAAATCAAAATTAAATGGGATTTGTTTCAAACAATGCAGAACTAAATCTAGCATTTTTTGTGAAAAAAAAAATCAAAAATAATATATATTTTTTTTATCGAATTCAATATGCAGTGGATTAAATGAAAATAATAGCTTACTTACTTAGTATCGTTCTTCCAGCCTCATAAGAAGTAAAGGAATTGAGGACATTTGTCCAGTAAGAAGCAATTTTGCACAGCTGTTTGCTGGGGAAGTCCTCTTCAGGACTCCAACTACCAAACAGTTCTTTCCAACATTCGATCATACCATCCATCATAACTGCAAATAGTCACAAATATTACATAACCAACAATAATGGTGTATAATTCTTCATCTGTAGTATTAATGACCTCTGATTCCCCTACTAATAATATCATAAAATAGATGATCGCAAAGGAGATAGTGTATAATGTTTATCACTACTTATCCAAAGCTAAGACTGGAACGATTAAAACAGGACATAAAATGGAGTAAACTCTTTCCAAGGATAAGGTTCTAAAGGTCCAACTTGCAGAAACTATGTCATCTTAGCACATTTCCGTTTTTTTTTTTTTTTTTTTTTTTTTTTTTTTTTTGTTTGTTTAACAGTGTATCAACATTTGGGCTAGTAATGCTCGGCTATCTACAGGTTGCCACCCTTACCCTTGGTTCAGATACTAGCATGTCTGATGTTGCTTAACTTCGGGAACCAGTGCATTCCACGTTTCTATGACGGCATTTCTGTTCATATCCCTAGTTTCATAAAATAGTAATGGAATAGAAACAGTTATTCGCAAGTTTTCATCTTTGATAACACATATAAAATGATTTTAGGCGCCACAACAGGAAACTGACAGTACCCTAAGTAGTAATGACTGCATTCTCTTCCTCAACGTTCAAAAGAAACGTTATTACCAATATGTTTCTAATTTTCTTACCTTTACTAAAATACTCAATTTAATGTTAAATGAACATTAAAAATAGGAAAAAAGAGGCAAATGCCTGTTCAAACAAACGAAATTAACACTTTCGAGGTTTAAAGCAATTATTTCTCAGACGGACATAGCCGCATCGAAAATTGCTTCAGAATCTGTTTGTAGAGAATTATTAAGCTTTCGAATGGTCACCTTCCACTTACCAATCTCCCACATGTTTTAGAGATATTAGGGAAAATATAAGAAGAACCCAAAACTTTTATGTCTGTAAATAACATATTTTTTTTTCTGACACTTCCTTAACTCCAAACATAACCAAAATTCAAAAATCTTATAGTCCGTCGGCCCGTGTACATTTTATGCAACGATTTTTAAGATTCTTCATTTTTTCACTATTGATTGTACAAGTCTTAACTAGAACAGTGCCGCATGTCAGCTGGCTAGGTAGCGGTGGGTTTGGCTGCGGGGGCGTTGCAAACATAGGAAAAATATGGAAATGTGAAACGATTTTAAGATTCATGAAATTTCTTGGAGAGACACCTTATATTATACAATAATCATTGGCACTTGTCAGCTGGCCGGCCAGCGGTGGACTGCTTGTCAGCTGGGGGTCTAAACTTGGCAAAAATACGAAATTCTGAAACGATTTTAAGATTGCTGAAATTTTGGTGGTTACTAGTATTTGTAGTGAGATTAACGAAAGACATTGTCAGCTGCTCATATCTTGGTGGAAAACTTGTCAGCTGGGGGGGTATAAGCGCTGAGCACATGGCGCGCGCTCCGCTTTATACCGCCAGCTGACAACTTTTCCACCCACATATAAGCAGCTAACAATTTGTTTCGTCAATCTTATTACGAATACTACCTACTAACAAAATTTCAGGAATCTTAATATAGTTTTTGACTATTTAATAGCGAAAGCATGCTTATATTGATTACAACCTCTGAATATATGGATTGTAAATGAATATTTTTACTATCAACGTTAAAATATATTATGTATTTGCATTAAGGTAAGATGAAAAAATATGTCAATTATTTGTATAAAATACTGTATTGGTATTAAAAAAGTATTATACAATTAATCATAATAATAATAATAGTATACTAAAGACACTTAATAATATAATAATAAAAAGAAAGTCAATCGTTTTCTGATTCTGACTCTGCACCTTCAGAATCATCAACCCCCCCCCCCCCCGCAGTAATTGTGCGGTCATCCTCTTCTTGGTGTCTTTCAGCTGAAAATACTAATTATTGTTATTGATAAAATGATTAAACGTTAATAAAGCATAGAAAATAAATAGTTTTAATATCTTCAGTGAATTGCTGACCTCGAATAATCATATCAACTACTCGACGGAATTGTTCGCCGTCAAACCATTTACAGGTTTATATATTATCTTCAATATCCCATCCGTAATCCAGAGGAGTTAAACTTGAAGGTTCTTGTTTGTTTATTTTAGATTTTAAACATCGTCGTATAGGTATTTTTTTTTTTTCAATCTACTTTACAGTAGATTTATACCTACTCGATATTAGAGGTATAGCCATCGGGGATGAACCATACAGGCTGCTAGGATTGCTAAAAGAAGCTCTAGACCTCTTAAGGATTGTTTAACTGTAGTGTGTATAGAGTGTGTGACACAGCAAACATACAGACAAACAGACAACAATAAATCATTGTTTTGGGTACAATTGCGTTGATAAAGGCCCCCAATAGTATTTTTACTCATATATCTTGCATGTACAAACAGCGATCCGTTAGAATTTTATTATATGTGAAGATAGGTTACGGCTAGTAGTGGTAAGTTGGTAAATCGGGTCCAGAATAAACCCCCCTCCTAATAAACCGATTTACTTTATTTTTACAACATATTTTTCTATTAATATTTCCACAAACGAATATCGAGTTTCGTCCGAGCGACTTTGGGTCCGGAGTAAACCCCTCCTCCAGATGAACCAATTTTTCTGGTTAAGGAACTCGTTAAATCACTTGCTAAGAGAATACTATATACAAAGTTTCGTTAAAAAAAAATCCTCTGGTGTGTATCGAATTAACGATAGTTCATGAAATGTTGCACGTGATTCTTTATATTGGCATAACTTTTTTATTTATGTACCGATTCGCATGAAACAAACACTAAATATTAAGTGAAACGTACCACAATATATTAGTGAATACTGCAACTAAATCGGATAAGCCGTTTCTGAGATTAGCGCGCACAGATAAACAGACAAGCAGGCAAAAATTTTAAAAATCATTGTTTTGGGTACTATTACATTGATAAAGGTCCCCAATAGTATTTTTCCCCATCTTCCAGAAACAGACAGCGATCCGTTAGAATTGTATTATTTGTATAGATTTGTATTAAGGTATGATGAAAAAATATATTATTTATTTGTATAAAATACTGTAAAAATTATTATATAATTTATTTATAATAATAATAGTTACCTAATAAAACTTTTTAATAAAAAGAAAGTCTGACTCTTCACCTTCAGAATCATTACTTTCGATATTTGTAGTGTTTGTGAGGTCATCCTGCTGTCTCTCATGTGAAAATACTAATTATTGGTATTGAAAAAATGATGAAACATTAATAAAGCAAAGAAAATGAATAATTTTAATATCTTCAGTGAATTACTGATCTCGAACAATCATTTCAACTACTGGAGGTCATTGTTTGCCATTAGATGTTAAAATTTGGATGAATATGGGAACGTGAACAAACCAAACTATTTAGATAATAATAACTTATTTTTAACATTAGGCGAAACACTGTGCCAAGCGTTGCCTGATTTTCACGCATTCACAGGCAAAAAGTTTTTATGTGCTATGTATTTTTATACAAATAAATGATATATTTTTTCATCTTACCTTAATGCAAATACATAATATATTTTAACGTTGATAGTGAAAATATTCATTTACAATCAATATATTCAGAAGTTGTAATCAATATAAGCATGCTTTCGCTATTAAATAGTCAAAAACTATATTAAGATTCCTGAAATTTTGTTAGTAGGTAGTATTCGTAATAAGATTGACAAAACAAATTGTCAGCTGCTTATATGTGGGTGGAAAAGTTGTCAGCTGGCGGTATAAAGCGGAGCGCGCGCCATGTGCTCAGCGCTTATACCCCCCCAGCTGACAGGTTTTCCACCAAGATATGAGCAGCTGACAATGTTTTTTTTGTTAATCTCACTACAAATACTAATAACCACCAAAATTTCAGCAGGCGCTAATGACCTAGAAGTAGATGCGCCGTAAAAAAAAAAAAAAAAAAAAAAAAAAAAAAAAAAAATTTCAGCAATCTTAAAATCGTTTCAGAATTTCGTATTTTTGCCAAGTTTCGACCCCCAGCTGACAAGCAGTCCACCGCTGGCCGGCCAGCTGACAAGTGCCAATGATTATTGTATAATATAAGGTGTCTCTCCAAGAAATTTCATGAATCTTAAAATCGTTTCACATTTTAATATTTTTCCGAAGTTTGCAACGCCCCCGCAGCCAAACCCACCGCTACCTAGCCAGCTGACAAGTGGCACTGTTCTAGTTAAGACTTGTACAATCAATAGTGAAAAAATGAAGAATCTTAAAAATCGTTGCATAAAATGTCACGGGCCGACGGACTATTAGTTTGGATGAATTGTAAACATGAAAAACAGAAAATATTTCAAATGAATCCCACAATTCTAAGTACCCAACCCGAAAATTAATTCCAAAAACTATATATATACAAATTTGAACTTCTCTTCTTATCATGATTTATGGGTTCTGAAATATGAAATTTTCTAGTCAGTACTTCAGGATTGTTAGATATATAAATCATATTTATGTTTTTATGTATAATTATACTTTCGTTATGTAATTATTTAATATATAATAGATTTAGATGTATTTGATATAGATGGCATGCAGAAGTCGGCCTATGTGTTGTATGTTCAAGATGGCCGATGTATATCTCTCCCAGCTAAATGCGTTGTTATAATATAGACTTATTCTCAAGATTGATTGTGTTAATTTAACCCATTTACTTCACAACATGGAGTGCATCATGAGTTCAATCTCATAATCCACTAAAATAGGGTATTTTTCCCACACTTTTCTGTTTGAACTGTACCTTTAATCTGAACAGGCTATATTTCACATTTTTTCAAATCAATCAATACTTCAAAATTAATAAATTACCTGGGCTACAGAAATATTGGCTGAAGTCTTTGTCACATATTTCAAGACCACATAACGTGTTCAATAATTCCATAACACAACTTAATAGTTCTTCTGAAATTTAAAACTCACGTTAATCTTTTATTATCAAAAGCAATAAATGGTACCTACCTATTAGCTTCACCAGATTAGAGTAGTAGATCTCAGTCAGTGATCTGAATCATAAAATGAGAACTCAACTGAAGTTGTGGTGACCGAAAGACCATTTATTATTATTATCAACGAGTCAACGGGATTGACTAGAGCTTTGATACAACCTTGAGCGAGCAGAACCACATAGCAATTATGCCATTAACATAAGTGCTATTGGTTTCCGAGGTTATATAACATTAGCACATATGTTAATAGCATAATTGCTAGCGTTTCTGCTCGCTCAAGGTTATATCGAAACTCTAGTCAATCCAACTTGTTCATAATGTAAATAAATGGTCTTTCTGTCGCCATATTGCCACAACTTCAATTGAGTTGATTTCATGATCCTGATCACTGAACGGGACCCACTTCTCTAACCCGGTGAAGCTAAAACCTAAATACCAAATAAAATATTCTCTATAAAAATGACATACCATTTGTTGAGCTGTTAAGGATGAAGAAGAGCTGATTAGTAAGTCGTGCATTAGACAATTCGCTTTCAAGCCAAGTTGCTGACTGGCCAGTCTCTTTCACAAGATCCCAAGCAATGCAATGTAGAAGGCGCACTAGCTGGATGAGTATATGCGGCTCAGGCCGATCGAACAAGCTAAGGAGTAAGGAGACGATTTCATTACATCGAAGAAGCTCTGTTCGGACTCTTTCCACGCAGCACATATTACCCAGCATACCCACAAGAATCTCCTGTGACATTCAATTTTAAACAATGCAATTCCAAAAAATCTGTTTGTGTTTAATTACTTTCATTTACTTACAATAAATCTGCTATTATCAGATATTTTCACAGCGTCATTTATAATCACAAAGATATTCTGTTCTATTAAAAAATCTACAACATCCTTCTCCAATGTCATATCCCATAATGAACATAATTCTTTTTCAAATTCGTCATTCCACTGGTCATCTGTGAACTGGGGGAAAATAGAAACACAAGTTTTATACTGTACAAAAATACAAGGCCAAGCTCACCTACATTAAATCACTCTGTCCCACCTGTGTCACTTTTATGAGTGTTTTTAATACCCATCGCTCACTATACAGGGTATCTCCAATGGCATCACCTTTCATTTTATCATATTCCCCATTCAAATTATCAGGTAACGAAGGGTTACAAATCGGCATTTCTTTACTGAAAAAAAAACCCAACTAACTACTAATGAAAATATTCAATAAAGAACACTTTTCTATGTTTTTAATAAGTACCTTTCTTTATCCTCCATAGCCACTCATAAGAAGAAAAATATCTAATGAAGAAAAAGACTTGATAAAAATATGGATGTTAAGAAATAAATATTCAACTCCTGACAAAATAATCGAAGTTTGCAATCAAATTATCTGAACAAACAACTTCAAAAAACCACATTGTCCTGTCAACTGACAGCTCTTGTAAGTCAACTTCGATTTGTTTACAAATCATACAAAGAGGTGCAATACCGGCAGTCACCCAAGAGATACAAGAAGATGAATGAATTTATGAAACTGTTAAAAAACCTTACAACTACAGCTGCATGTTTTATGTATGTATGTGTGTGTGTGTGTGTGTGTGTATGTATATATATATATATATATATATATATATATATATATATATATATATATATTAGAGGTATTTCATAAGACATCAGAAAAATTATTAAGTTGCTTGTAAACCTTTTAGCATTTTCTGCTCTGTGGCGTCATACCGTCGGGAATTCATTAATATCTTCTATATGTTTAAAATGAATCATTTTTGTTAAAATATTTAAATATTATTGAAATCATTTCTAATGTCATTTGGAAAGGTTAAAATAGAAACAGTTATAATTTTAGGTAGACCTTTCATGAAATGACTTATGACCTCAAATAGGTCCGCCCAGACCCTCAATTCTACCTGTCAGGCAGCACCCTTTATCCATTCCTGGAGATACTAATCTTACTGTTCAATGATTCGAAAAATATCATATCAGGAGACCGAAGTTCTTCGGTACTGTTCGACCGTGTAATTTATTTTTCCTGAGATCTTTTCTTATTGTACTGCTACTCATGTCCCGTAGGCTGATTCTCGAGATTTCGCAGTCGCAAGTTTTAGCGCATTCAGCCGTGGTTTTGAGTGTGCTTTTCTTAAAATTGATCTTTCATCACATACATTGTGACTCTTCGGTCTCCTGATATGATGTTTTGCTGCCTTAGGGTTGGTTGTACTATACCAATTTAATATATTTGATAAGGAAACATGGCTGAGGTTTACAATTTTTCAAGTTCCTTTTTCAAGTGCGCAAGCATTTGCGCACATTATAAAGCGTAATTATAATTTTTGCATTCCATCAGAGATTTGTCTTCCTTTCAGGCCAATGCCAAAAAATTGAACTAAAACAAAGTGATTCAAACATATAAGATACCAAGTCACCCTACAAGGACAAAGTTCACCGATAATATTGAGTTAATCCCGTCCAAAGTCCAGCTGTAATAGTAAAGAAATCGGGTGTTCCAATACTTTTTACGCATAGAAAATTGCATTTTATTGTTAAAAGGTTAATAACTAACAGATATACCGTTTTTTTATGTTGATTTTCAGGGAATTTTTCAAATATACCTTATCACCGTGTTATTGATGCCTTCTATTTACCTAAAGCGCCATTATTTTAGTCGCAAATGTTAAAAAAGTAAAATATTCATGAATGTTCCAATCCTTTTTACACTAGCTATATAGTAATATGCTCGGATTCCTTGTCTGCGTTGCTAAGAATTCAAAATCCGAAAAAGTCAATCATGTTAATAAACAAAACCTTAACAAATTGTTAATGTACAATTACCTTAACAAGCTATCCGAGCTAAAAAAATATTATTTATATTTATACAGACACACACACATATATATACATATATATATATATATATATATATATATAAAATAATACAAATACGATATATTTATTCGTTTAATTTCATTGATTTGTTACAATAATATTCAACAATTCACCTTTTCGCGCGCTCTTAGTCACACTGACATGGCCGATTTTAGGCTTCACTTTTTTTTCTTTAAAATTTTTTTGTTTCATTGGATAGATGAAATGAACAGAAATTAAATATAACAATCAGCAAAATTACAGAAAAGATTATGGTAAAACATTACTCAGAGCCTATGGGTTAAATTTGAAACATGGAGTGTTTTTAATGTGTATATTTAAGTTACAGGTGAATGTAATCGAATATACAAATTTGCGATTATTAATTTTTTTATTTAACCAATTCATTTAAATCTTACAATTTAAATTAAACAATATAATTCCCCACTACCTCCACTCCTCACTAAGCGAATCTCCATAACATTTTTTTTTTTTTTTTTTTTTTTTTTTGGGTGAAATCAACCACATGGGTCATGGTCACAGTCCGTAACATTGTGAGCGTCTATTTATAGAGTTGGTCGGGTTCAAGATATTAGGATCACTGAAGCATCCGAGCTTGTTTCTAGAGATTTCCAGTTGCTGTAAAGTTTTAGTCTTGGCTAGTTGCGTCTTAGGATTTAATCCTTTGTCCAATATAATTTAATTTAATTTCCTTTTAGTTTAATTAAATTGCCTATTATATAAGATGTCTACGCCACCATCTGTTGCTATATGTTCTCCGTTAAAAATTTATTCCCCTATTAATGGTGAGTTAATTTTTTTGTTTCATTGGATAGATGAAATGAACAGAAATTAAATATAACAATCAGCAAAATTACAGAAAAGATAATGGTGAAACATTACTCAGAGCCTATGGGTTAAATTTGAAACATGGAATGTTTTTAATGTGTATATTTAAGTTACAGGTGAATGTAATCGAATGTACAAATTTGCGATTATTAATTTTTTTATTTAACCAATTCATTTAAATTGTTTGTAGTTAATAATAATGGACATTTAAATAAATAAATTGTTATAAGTAAAACAGGTCATGCATATCTGGTCACCACATACCATCGTAACAAATTGTATTGACACATTGTTAGTCAACCCCAGTAATGAAATTCGGTTCAATTCTAAATATAATAAAACTATAATGAGCTGTTTATCAGTGAAGTTAAGCATGGTTGGGTGTGGCTAGTAGCTATATGAGTGACCTTCAACATGCTGTTGGCATTATAAAAAATGGATACCCTGGCTCTGATAGATCACTTGTGGATATGCCATACTAAAAAAAAAAGACAAAAACAAACAAAAAAATAGTTTAAATGGATATACCTAATGTATACATATTTGGTCAAGGAAAGTACTTTTCTAATACATCTCCAGCTCCCACAACTTATTTTGATTTCGAGCCATATGCCAACATGTGCTGTAAAAAATACAGTTGAGTTTACTTGGGGAACAAAATTAAATAAAAATTCATTATTGAGCCAGCCATTCTTTGCAAATATTGAAATGTCTTATCACCTAAGTTGTGCAAACATTAATAAATAAATTAAAAGGTGTAATACCTCAATTTGGATACCAATTGTCTTTTAGTGGCTTCCCTTCTCAACCTATTATCTACCAGCACACCAAGATACTTATAATGTTCCACACTTGTTAGGATTTTATCTGCAAAAAAAAAAAACAGTGTTTTAATTACTGTCCTTTCACCTGTCGTCAGTTTTAATCAGGGGTTGAAAAAGTTGCTTCTCAAATTTAATCTAAAACCTGGGGGAAATTTTCAGCTATTAGTGCCCCAACTCTGATTTTTGTAAAACCACATTTTGATTCATTTCAACATAAATAAGAATAAAATTGTCCTAAATCATTTTAATAGTATTTTTCCCATTTTTTATTTTTATTATTCAACTTGTATAAAAGAAAGTTAAATCAATTTCTATTAAAAAATATTTCAATTAGAGCCTCCGCTCAAATTCAGGAACATAAATATGCTTAGGTACACCCTATGTAATGTACTGTATAACACATAGTGTTCCTATTCGTACTTTGCCACTGTGCATTGGCAAACGCCACTGCGAATGCTACCGGACACTTTTTTGTGGCACATACAGTCTTCTTTTTCGTTCATGGCCACGCCACTGCACATGCGCAAATGCCAGCGGACACTTTTTTTGGGACATATACAGTCTTCTTTTTCGTTCATGGCCACGTCACTGCGCATGCGCAAATGCCAGCGGACACTTTTTTGTGACACATAAAGTCTTTTTTTCGTACATGGCCACTGCACATGCGCGAACTCTACTGTGCAAGCTCGAACTCCACTACACATGTGCGAACACCAGTGGACACTTTTTTGTAACGTTTTTCCCAGTTTAGTCACCGCTAAAGCATATTTATGCTATGACTTGTTCTGATATATGACACCGTCTCATTAAGGTGGTGTTTTCTATTTCTATATCGAGGAATATTGAGCCTCAGGCTTTCTACATCCTGTTGATTTTGTTGATCTCGATACTGGTGCACAAAATCAGCTTATAGAACGCCTGTGGCGCGAAGTTTGGGGGAATGTTCCGTGATATGGGAATAGAAAAAAACACCTTATTGGCCTCATTGCAGAATGTATGTTTAAGAGGAAGCATCCTGATTATCCATATGTATTTGGAGCGATTGCAAAATTGTACCCTGGGTACCATTAAAAAATCGTCGAAAACAATATTCACGATTCAGATAGTGATGGAGGACTTTTTTTTTTGTTACGAGTAATAATCCTTTTCTTTAATAAATTCTCAATTTTTCATTAATCAGTGCAAGTTTTAGTGTATTTTTTAAAATTAAAATTGCAGTTAATACGAGCTGTATCATAACAATGAAACATGGACAAAAATACTGTTAAAATGCCTAGGAACATTTTTTTTATTTATTTTTTTCACATTTCTATTCTTATTTAGGTTGAAATGAATCAGTATGTGTAGTTTCACAAAAATCAGAGTTGGGGGCACAAATTGTTCAGAATTACCAACCCGGGTTTTAGATAGTGCTATCAGGTGAGGTGAAAATGAGTTCTTTCTACCCTGGTTTAAATTGCTTTCAATAAAGGTGTTTTGAAATGCTAAATTTAAAATATAACTGCCTACTTTTTCTGATTAGAAAACAATGATATACGTTTTAGTTGCCGAGAGCCCCCTGTCGTCTCAGCAAGGACAGCTGACTGGTCTCCCGAGGAGAGTGAGAGATAGCGTAGCAGATTTATTCAACTACATTCAGGAATGGAATAAGCTGCACATTGAAGGGATGTCTGAAATACATTCGATAAAAAACAGAAAACTCGATGACATGTGTGTAACTGTCTTAATTCTTTTCATAAGCTGTGTACTATAATATAAGTTAAATAGATCACTCAAACAGGCTTGCTCGATTCCATTAAATATAAGTAATTATTGGCAATTAGTTTGACTTGACTAACTGGCAAAAAATTACGTAGCATCAATAATAAAAAGACGAGTACACATCCAGCTAGAGAGACAAGAAGCAATAGAACTTGCTCGATTCAGAGTTTGCCACACGAGACTAATACACAAATCTCCCATGACAGGAGATGACAAACCTTCTTGTGTTTAGTGACTAATGGGTTACTGGATGGACGGTACTCAACACACTTGTCTACTACGTTTGTACGAATCTTGTCACTTGTCACTAAGCCAGCTAAATGAGGGTGACAAGAACGGACGGACCATAGTGAACGCCCTTCTATGTGTGAATGAGTAGTGAGAACGACAAGTCCTAAGGTCATGGAAACTAGACATTATACTATAGAGACTTTCTTACAGAATGTAGAATTTAGATTTTAAAAATTTCAATTTTTTTTTTAAATTGTAACCCCTATTTTGTGGCGTATCATGTTATAGCCCCATTCAACAGCTTTAAAATGAGACCACTCCCAGGTTTATATCATCACTGGTGACCAGCCTATAGGCATCCAAATGTGCCAAAATGAAATTGTTTCATAAAAAATTAAAATGTTAAAAATTAATAACATAAAAATTAATTGTGCTACATAACTGAAATTTGGTATTTTTCATAAGTCTATGATATATTACTGCATACCAAAAATCTTGAAAATCTTAGTCATCAAGTCCCAAAAGTGTGTTGATTTGACATGGAATGACCCTTTTCTACTATTACAGCTTTCAGCAATACTTTTCGAGAAATTTTAATTGGCTCATAGTGAATAATAATATTTCTTGTGTTGATTGTGTTTTTGGTGTTGAGTATGACATAGTTGAATGAAAATATTTATTAGATTATTAATTAAGTTTATTATTCTTTTCAGGGAGAAAACCAAAGATATATATAATTTATATCCAGAAGGGCTTCAAGGGCATTGCGATAAATTGGAAGATATTTGCACTGAATTGGTAAGTTTTTCCTTCATAAGTTCAAAAATAGATAAAAGGTGGTCGTATTTATCCATCGAATTGATGTACTTGTAGTTGTGTGAATAGACATAATTTGAGCAAACAGAAAATTTGTACACTCAGTACTCTGTCCGACTTTTTGGTTGAACATGTCAATAGTTAGCCCTTTCTCTACCACTGACTGCTCCAGCATACAAGAGCTCCTCATATCTCTCGCATTCTTTATCTTCTCATTTCTCGACTTTAGAGCTATCAAGTGTTATCGTAGCGTAATAATATATTATTAATAGTACTAATATTACTGCCTGTCTCCACACAGGGGGGGGGCAAATTGCTGTGTCCAATGTTACGGATCAAAAAGGAGGATGGGAAACTTATTGGTCTTAGGTATTGAGTAAACATTTCTCTTGACCATTCTTCACAACATAAAGGGCAACAGGACAACAAAACCTTCATGCGCTCGCACTAGACTGAGTCACAGGCCCGCTCACATGGGCGGTCGTCCGAGATTTTTTATCGATCTCTTGACTTTTTTTTATTTTAAAGTCCAAATTTCCATAATATATTGAAAATGGATCTCTCACACAATATTGTGAACTCATCAAAATTATTTATTTATCCCTGAAATATGCAAAGGAACATAAAAACGAAAGCAAATGCCCTAACGACACTGCATTTCTTTTTATTGTCTCGAATTCGGGAGGAATTTCTTTCTCCCCTCTTGGGGTGGGGGGGGGGCATTGTTTCTATTCTAAACATATGTAATACTCAGGTTAATTCTCTACTATATCAGGTTCTCTACATTGTAGTGTATTCCTAGGAATTTTATTTATATTCAATAAGCCTTATAAGAGTACAATATCTTTTCTCGAGCGCTTCCCGACCCATTATGGTTAGTTGTGTATTTTATTACCTTCAAAGGTTCACAAAGTTGCGAAGTATTGTAATAATGAAATTGTGGGATTTACCGACAACAGAGGAAGCGCATTTGCTATTGTATGACTATAGCGTTTTACCCAAAACTCATTTCTCGAAATTGTATTTGCGGTAACAGCGATCAAGCGATTATTGGGCCAAATAAAGGACTTCAGTC
The DNA here is from genome assembly GCA_946811695.1 of Gonocerus acuteangulatus. NCBI lineage: Eukaryota > Metazoa > Arthropoda > Insecta > Hemiptera > Coreidae > Gonocerus > Gonocerus acuteangulatus. The sequence goes on from OX328125.1 coordinate 112,725,477, forward strand.
CTCCAGAAAAAAACTTACAATGTGAGTATGTTATTACTTGTGTGTGGTTATAAGTACTTTTATGTTATTGTTTGAAAAATATTCGAAATGAAGTGGCCACCCGTTAATGAACAAGTACCGGCTTTTCTTAGTTATAATTAGTTCTATCCCACCTAGAAAAGGATGGTTACCTATAGATAACCTGTCCTAAAAAACTGTGATATGCATAAGTGGATGTTACAATTTAAATAAATAAAGTTACAATTAGAAATATTATAACTTTAATAAATTCTGCCCTTGTACATAATTTTGTGGTAATTCACAATTAATAACTTAACATCCTTCCATTGACTCATTGCTTTAGATAATATAACAAGTCATTTTTTCCCTAGAACTCCGTTGTTTCAAAGATGAGGAGCATCCTGAAGAATTTTGAAGCAATTAAGCAACTGGAAGGGATGAAGAAGGTTTTGAAGCCAATATTTCTTACATGGACTGCAGAGAAATATGGTAAGTATTTATTTTATGTTTATTCCTACAAGTGCTCCTTTCTGTTTTAGTTTTAGAATAGATATTGCCAAGTTCAGTCGTGTGGTATCTTAATAAAACTATATTTTCTATTAGAAAGTGTTTTTTTTTTGTTTTGTTTTTACGGCGCTTCGACAAATTGGGGCCATGAGGACTGGCATCCAGGGTGCAGCGAGGAATTTTCCCAACGATCCATGGGATGAGAAAATTCCTCCCGCCGGTGGGGATCGAACCCACCATCTCCCGCTTATGAATCTAAGGCCACTAGACCACGGGAGACCCCAGTTAATAATAATATATTTATAAAAGGAAACATAATGCATAAATGCAGATGAATACATACACATGGTAAATATGTGTTACTGTTGGAGATTAAATTAGATAGAGAGGAAAGGTGGGGGAACACATTTTCTCAGTGGATCGTAATAAATATACATAATATAAATCTTGATCCTTATAAACGGAACAGTAAATTAGTTAAATTTATGAAAGTATAAATTATTCGCTACTATTCAAAAAGCACAAATGATCTTATCATTAGAGCTTCAATGGTGAAGCGGATGAGCCTGAACATTGAGTCCTTATTCGGAGGTGAAAGAATCAATGTGTGATTGTCTTCATCAACTTCTGGATGCATATTTTGAAAATATGTAGTGCGGGCAGATCTGTAGATTGGGCATTCTATGAGAAAATGGGCGAGTGTCTCGGGTTTCCGGAGGTTGCATATAGTGCAATCTAGTCCTGTGTCAATCCTGTACGAGGTGCCTTTAAGATAAAGCCTCAACTCCGAGTACCTTGAGAGTCTGAGCTGCATGAGGCTCTCTTCCATTCTGTTATTGGAGATTAAATTAAAGGATGGTAGATACAAATTTTAAACTTAAAATATTGATAACAAAAATAGGTACTAAATGAATAACTGCAGGAGGATAAGTGGGTTATCGTTGAGAAGTAGGAGAACGATGCCTCAAGAATGTGCAATCATTTCTGAATCTAGGGGATCAAGATAAGTTGAAGGATGAGAGATGTGAGGGGGGGGGGTATTTAGACCCCACATTAAGGTATGTGTGGTAGGATATTATTTGGTGTCGGGAGAGGTCATAAAAGTGAAGTGATAATGGAAGGCCCGCAGATATGGAAGGTTTTATTTTAGTGAGGAGGTATGGATTTCAAGGAGGATATTTTTAGAATATGGAAAATGTTGAATTATATCTTTGTCACTAATTGGATTTTTTTGTATATGGATAAATATTGATTCAGAAAGGAGGCTCTTTTGAGTTTAGATTCAATGGAGTGGATGGAGAATTGATCAAAATGAAAGTTATGTCCGACTGTAATGGTATGTCTGGATAGGAATGTTTTAGTACGTTTACTTCCTCTCCAAAGGGAGGAAACCCGCTTTTGACATTGTACTTATGACGTAATCCGGAGATGCCAATAAAAAAATTCCACGATTAAATTCTTATAGGTCAACATTGCTTTTTAACGTATTCAGCCTGATTTTATGGTGTTTTTGTTGTCTGTCTAATGTAGGTGCTGTTGCAGTTTGGTGTGGTAAACGGATACAAGGTCCAACATAGTCTATCGGGGTTTTAGTCTGTTTAATGTAGCTGCTATTGCAGTTTAGTGTGGTAAACAGATACGAGGTCCAACATAGTCTATTGGGGTTTTTGTCTATCTAATGTAGGTGCTATTGCAGTTTGGGGGTGTAAACAAATACAAGGTCCAACATAGTCTATTGGGGTTTTTGTCTATCTAATGTAGGTGCTATTGCAGTTTGGGGGTGTAAACGGATACAAGGTCCAACATAGTCTATTGGGGTTTTTGTCTATCTAATGTAGGTGCTATTGCAGTTTGGGGGTGTAAACAAATACAAGGTCCAACATAGTCTATTGGGGTTTGAGTCTGTCCAATGTAAGTGCTATTGCAGTTTGGTGTGTTAAACGGATACAAGGTCCATCATAGTCTATTGGGGTTTGAGTCTGTCCAATGTAAGTGCTATTGCAGTTTGGTGTGTTAAACAGATACAAGGTCCATCATAGTCTATTGGGGTTTGAGTCTGTCCAATGTAAGTGCTATTGCAGTTTGGTGTGTTAAACGGATACAAGGTCCATCATAGTCTATTGGGGTTTGAGTCTGTCCAATGTAAGTGCTATTGCAGTTTGGTGTGTTAAACAGATACAAGGTCCATCATAGTCTATTGGGGTTTGAGTCTGTCCAATGTAAGTGCTATTGCAGTTTGGTGTGTTAAACGGATACAAGGTCCATCATAGTCTATTGGGGTTTGAGTCTGTCCAATGTAAGTGCTATTGCAGTTTGGTGTGTTAAACAGATACAAGGTCCATCATAGTCTATTGGGGTTTGAGTCTGTCCAATGTAAGTGCTATTGCAGTTTGGTGTGTTAAACGGATACAAGGTCCATCATAGTCTATTGGGGTTTGAGTCTGTCCAATGTAAGTGCTATTGCAGTTTGGTGTGTTAAACAGATACAAGGTCCATCATAGTCTATTGGGGTTTTTGTTTGTCTAATGTAGGTGCTATTGCAGTTTGGTGTGTTAAACGGATACAAGGTCCATCATAGTCTATTGGGGTTTGAGTCTGTCCAATGTAAGTGCTATTGCAGTTTGGTGTGTTAAACAGATACAAGGTCCATCATAGTCTATTGGGGTTTGAGTCTGTCCAATGTAAGTGCTATTGCAGTTTGGTGTGTTAAACAGATACAAGGTCCATCATAGTCTATTGGGGTTTTTGTTTGTCTAATGTAAGTGCTATTGCAGTTTGGTGTGGTAAACGGATACAAGGTCCATCATAGTCTATTGGGGTTTGAGTCTGTCCAATGTAAGTGCTATTGCAGTTTGGTGTGTTAAACGGATACAAGGTCCATCATAGTCTATTGGGGTTTGAGTCTGTCCAATGTAAGTGCTATTACAGTTTGGTGTGGTAAACGGATACAAGGTCCATCATAGTCTATTGGGGTTTGAGTCTGTCCAATGTAAGAGCTATTACAGTTTGGTGTGGTAAACGGATACATTATCTATCGAGAATCTAACCTCAAAAAAGCCTCCATTCTGAATCAATATTTATGGATGTGATGGATAGAGATAGAAACAACTGTACATTCATCGTGTGATTGCACCTCACTTGCAAGAAGGTGCTTTATGCACTTGGCTGTATGGAAATAATGGACGCGAGGAGAAATACTGAGGTTACACCTCAGAAGATCAGAAGGTTCCTCAAGGATGCAGGGCTACTATAGGTGTTTCAGCAGGTTATCAGGGGCACAATAGATCTTTTAGGTCAAGTTGCTTTCCTCTTAGGGGGCCCTGATTCTATCCATCTAAATCTGTTCATCCTTGTTTGGAGTCGTGATGAAGGCTGCAAAACGCCAATACTTCTGCAAACATAACATATTTTTGTATAAAAAAAACGTTGTTTTATTAAGATATCACATGTTTGAACCCTGACAATATCTACCTTCATAATTTCTACAATCAACAATATCCTCTCAATGTTTATCTTTAAGTCAGTCCACCAAAAATATGGTACGAAACTTGAACGTACCGTATGACATGTATGAACTTTTCACGGATGGTTGTCTATGCTTAGACACTCTCCTACACTTTCTACCCCTTATGAATTTATACAAAAATGTATACACAGCATTCATAAAACATATACAGTTTTTTTACAATTGCTCACTTTTTTTATTTTTGTTCTATTTTTTAGACTTCATGCAATTTTTTTTTCGATTTACTTTTTTAGTTGTTCATTTACATTTTAGGATTTTTACTTTTTATGGACTTCAATTTTGCCTGCACCCTAATTGTTTAATAAAGCAAATCGCCAAAGTAATGGACTCAATAAAAATCAAATAAATTTCACTTTGAAAGTGTTCTAAGGATACGAACTTATTTTACTCATATAACTCGATAGTAAACTTCGCTACACCATAAAATTAGTTTTCATAAGAACTCAACGAGCAGTTCTGAAAAAATGAAAACTGGAACCTAGTTGTCACTTTTCTTTTAGGAAACAATTGATTGTATTAAAATAAGGCTTAAAATCGATGAAGATATAATCGCAAGTCATCAACACATTTCAGAAGTTTTAAACGCTTGCCACAAACCTTTCAATCGTCATAATTTAATCCTTGAATAAGAGAGTGATAAGAAGATCACAGTTCCAAGATATCTTCACTAGTTTTTCTATCGAACAATGACTGCACTAGTTAGCTGTAGCTCCAGAAGATCCACAGCCATGCATAATCTGATTAAACCTAAGGAATCCTAACATTGGAAAATTTAACAAATTAGCTTATTTAACACAAAATTAATAACCATATATATATGTGTGTGTGTGTGTGTGTGTGTGTGTGTGTGTGTGAACTTCAGGACTCACAAAATGTGATTACACTAACCGACTGAAATTAATAACCAAAAGGCACCATTTGAAGATTACATGAAATAAATATCTGTTAAGGACAACAAATCTTTTATTATTAGGTTTGTCAACAAATAGAAATAATTATTAAATATAAAATTACTAAGGAAAGTAAAAAATATGTATGTACAAATATAACATTTTTTTTATTAATACATAATAGTAAATAGGATGCAAAACAGACCAAACACCTCCACTTTTTTAGTCCACAGAACGTTTTCGAGGTCACAACCTCATCCTCAGTGTCCTCCTATAGCTCAACGAGGTTCACTCGGGCCTTCTCCGACTGTACTGTTGGCAGTTTTTGAGAAAATTGGATAAAAATAGTTTTTCAAACTAATTTTCGTTTTTGATACTTACAATCTTTAGATTTGATTGAAATATTTTCTACATGTTTGAAATTCATCTAACCTAAGATATTAAAATTTTTGGTGACATTTAGAGTCAAGGGGGGTCTCCCGTAGAGTCAACAAAGTTTTTGAAAAAAAATTGTATTAAGAGACATGAAAGGGTTTTGGATCTTCGTATATTTTCTTAAATATCTAAAAACGACTTGGAAATTGTTAAGTGAAAAGAGACCATTCGAAAGCTACTAAATTCTCTACAAAACAGGTTCTGAAATTTTTTTTCAATGGGACTATGTCAATCGGACTTTGAAAGTGTTAGTTATGTAGCTTTGAACGGTTCTTCATGTTTGATTTCCTCAGTATTTTGTTGTTTTAACACTAGATTTACCAGACCAGTCATTTTGACTGTTCGTGCAAGTTCAATTCAAAATTTTTACTACATTTAACATTTGCTTTCCTAAATGATGTTATGACTTTTGTAGCGGTAAGTAGAGAATACATTATGAACTTTATATATATTAGTAAGAAATATATTTTTTGTTGTTGACATTTATACCAGTATGAGGTCTGGTAAATCTAGTGTTAAATTGCATTTAACAGTAAAATGAGCATAAAAGAAGGCAAGAAAATGATTGGGAATAGTGGTTTTCTAGACCGAGTCTTGAGAAGGCTGGGGGAATAATTTTCGCTTAGAATACTATCAGTTTCCTGTTGTGGTTCTTACATCTTCCTTGTCTTTGAGATGTTATTATATGTTTTTTTTTTTTATGAAAAATGAAAACCTACCAATAACTGCTTCTAATCCTTTACTAATGACACTGACGTTAAGAACAAAAACTCCCGAGAGATTGAACAGTTATATTGTTCATGTGCGAAATCGGGGGAGCAAAATTTACTCTTACACTCTCTTCTGTAATGATGAAAACTTTACGCTAAACTCTATAAAAACTCTAATTTAGGACCAGGGAACGCTTTGGGTCAGCAGGCAATGGAGATATTGTTTTCTGTTTATCAATACAGAATCAAAGCTAAGACTGAAAACGATTGAAACGATAAACCTTTTCAGGTAGATTGTTTAGTTCAATTGGATGTGTCAACTCCTTAGTGGGAAATATTCCCCGGCAGTTCCACGGGGTATCTGAAGGTGGCAATTTTTATTCTAGAACAAAAAACGTCCATGGGCTCAAATAGGCCTTTGAAGGAAAGGGTTTCCTCTTTACCTATATTTTTAAAATGTACTAACAAAACAAGGAAAAACCATGCAAATGGGGTTTAGATGCGTCAAGTAGTTCTCTGCAAAGATACGTTTTCATTTGCATGTATTCTACATCCGAAATTAAAAAAAAAAAAAAGGCACTTGAATTTATTTAAATAGTGTTTTTGTTCAGAAAGGGGCAATTCAGTATAGGAGAATGTGTTCAGCACTCAACAAAACGATTCCAATTAATGTAAAAAAAAAAAAAAAAAAAAAAAAGTCATAAAAATTGCTCTAGCTTTTTAAAAAATACAACTAATTTTATATATATATATATATATATAAATGAAATTTTGAATTTCTCCGGCTTTTTTTTCATAATTAAATTCCCTGACATTTCCCTGTCGGTGGGAACCCTGATAAACACACTTGGAGGTCTTTCATTAGTGAAGGGGTAATGCTACCTTGCAACTTCTTTTTTTTATGGGCTAAAATTCTTCCTTAACTACTTTAAAATTATATCCAAGAGTTTTTATGTGAACAAAAAATGGTTTATTGAGCAAAAAATATGATTTTCCGAGTGAAATCCTGATGCCGAGTGAGCACGGTGCTGATTTGCAGATAATTTTTTGAGCGAGCTTCGTTTGGTCACTTTTTAATTGTTAAGTTTTTTTTTGGTCCTCCTTAAATACATTTTATAATTAAAACCCTTTTTTTTATCTTTATTTCAAGAAAGTATGAAAATAAATTAAATAGGAAAGATATGGACATTGCAGAACATTAAACTTTAAAGTCATTTTCTCAAAACTTTGTGGTGCACCAAGTGCTCGCTGTGTTCCAACAGTGGGCACGACTGCTGGAAGATTAAGGAAGTATTTAAGCTTATAAAAAAAAAAAAAAGTTACAAGGTGGTATTACCCATTAAGATTGAAAAGTCTCTGGGACTGGAGTTTATTTCTGTACTTATCTACGTATTGCTTTTTCTTTTTTTTTTTTATTTATTTGAAGAGCCAGGGAACAGCCTATAGGAAGAAATGAGTGGATGAATCTCTGAGTAAGTGGGTTTTGATGCTTCTACATATAAACTAGCTATAGAGCTACTCGTGAAAGCTCCTCGTCACAGGACCTTCTTGTTGGAATAGATGCAACAACGGTCTCCTACAAGTCCAATCTATATTCTTGCTAAATACTAGGCTTCAACCCTGTACTATAGTTAATAATTATGATAATTTTTTCATTATTCAGTCTAGAAATTTAACCCGATTTTCATCCGAGGCCAACAAAACTCCCAGCTGCCTCTTACTTGTGACTTTTCTTAATTTTGCTAACGCCCCTTCCCTTTTTGAGAGTGTTTTCCATCCTCCTTTTTGATAAGGGCTTTGGACCTTCACTGGCGGAGTTAAAAACAGGTTTAGTTGCTTTTTAAATGATTAACAAAAGCACCAAATGAATATTTCAGGAAATTAAGTAAAAATGTCCTGCTAATAATTGAAAAGAATAATATGAAAAAGAGAGTATAAAACCCAGTATTCCCTTTATTATTTTTTGTTGAATTTTCATGTTTATTCTAATACTTTTTTAATGTATGGTACATTTCAAAGCACGGTTTGATACATAATGCTACTTTGCATTTTTTGCAAATGTACCTAGTTTCTCTTCTCCTTTTATGACTGGAACATACTACACACCTTTTTGTATGACTCGACTTTCTCTCAGTGCTTTCAATAACATCTATGTAATGTCCTTCGCTCCCGTGCTCTAATCGGAAAGGTGTGTCCTCTTCTTTGAGTGATCTCCTACCTCCATAACATTTTGCAAGTCCACTGTGATTTTTCGAAAGCATCTGTCGAATTAATTCCAAATGGTACTCCGCTAAAGAAACTTTTTTTTTGTGGGCAATTTCATAAAGAACACGGGAATTCAATACTGCTAAGTCTACAAAGTGGAAAAATAATTGCCTATACCACTTAGTTGTCTTCTTGGCGCATTGTATTGACGATAAAAGCATATCGGTCCTTTGTACGACCCCCTTATGCCGATTATAGTCTAAGACGACGTCTGGTACTATTTTGGGTAGTCCAGTTTCTCTGTCTACTTTGCCGGTTTGTTTCATATCCGGCTGGTGGTGGGTCGACAACATCCACACTTCTTTCCTATCACACCACCGTAGTGCAAGCAGGCTTCCATTCGACTTAAAAGTCATCATTCCTTTTTTCAGCTTACCTTCCATATTAGGCATATTTCTTCTAGTTTTTCTCACAGTTCCGACTGCATTTGTACATTTGTCGTACAACCACACAAATAAATCTGGGCTCGTATACCAATTGTCCAAATATATCGTGTGGCCTTTATTCAAATACGGTTCCAACATAAATGCTACAATATCTCCCGTTCTGCCAAGCTTCCCTTTACACGAAATCGGGATTTCTGTGGTTTCCTCGGTGTAAACAACAAAGTCTAAAATAAACCCTGTTTTACAATCGCATAAAAGTAGTGTTTTTATTCCATTCTGACTTATTTTCGAAGGAATATATTGTTTGAAGTAGAGCCTACCTTTGAAGAGGAGAAGGCTCTCATCAATGCATAATTTCTCGCCCGGATAAAATGCCGATTTGAATTGATTCTTCATGTGATTTAACACTAGCCGAATTTTGTAGAGTGCATCGTTGCTCGAAAGTTCATTATCGCTAAAATGCAACATTCTAAGCATATTCTGATATTTATTTCTCGACATTATTTGGCTGAATATCTTCGTTTCAATTAGCGGATCTTTCGACCAATATTCATGAATAGCCAATTTCTCCACCCTCCGCATCAATAATGTGACTGCCAAGAACCGATAAAATGTTGTTGGTGTAACATCCGTCCATTTGCGAAGTCTTGCTGGTATATGTTTCATTCTTCCAGTTGTGAATGCATAAAATTTGTTCATCTCGTCACATATTGCACTTACTAATTCTGAATTAAAGAAAAAAACAAAGAAGTCGTAAATTTCATTACTTGAGGATAGCGGGATTTTCAGCCCTCCGTCGCTTTCCGCGGTAAATTTCTTCTTCTTACTATTGGGCCTCGAATTGGACCAGGAGAACTTCCTTTTCTCTCCTGCTGTTTCTTCGTCTTCCGAAGACGAGCTAGTAGTGACCGAATCAGGAACAGCAAAAATTCCCCTAACGCGAGAAGGAGATATTCTTCGCGACGACATGACGCTGGAAGGTCCGGCTTGTGAGGACTCATCAGAAGATAAATTGTATCGGGATGTATAGATATCTTCATCCTCTGTATAATCCTCTTCATCGCCACTAGACAATGGAACTTGTGAAGAAATAAACTCACGGATGAATTCCGCGTTTATTTCCTCGTCGTTCAAAAGCCGACGCTCCTTTTGAGACATGTGTTAGAGAAGAGTTGTTGAGATGCTTAGGGGAACACTGCTAAAGCTGTACTGCAGGCTGTTCGAAGGGGAAAGAGGGCGTGGCCTATATTCCCAACTACCCGCTCCGAGGGAGAAATTCCCTCTTTTAGAACCTTCACACCTGGACTTTAAGTAGAGATTGATTAGTTTTCAGTCTCAGCTTTGGCTAAATATTTATAAGAAATAAACTCCATCGCCCTCGCTTCACCTCTCGAAGCTTCTCCTTGTCTTGAGTCAGGACATTGTATTTAATGTTAGAGCGTTATTCATCAAAATGGCGGAACCATTGGGAATAGTTCTCTATGAGAAGCTGGCGCATGCGTACTTCAGCACAGGGGGCTATAGACCCACCGAGTATGAACTAATAATACTCCTTTCCGTGCTATGCACGAATATATTCGTTCTATAAAAAAATGCTCTGAGTGCCAAGCACGAATGTATTCGTGCAGCTGGGACATTCCTCAGAGTGCGACGCACGAATTTATTAGTTTTCACATTCTTTGTATAATCTCTGCTTCCAGAAAGCCCAGAGATCTCTTGTATCACGCTGTACAGCAAGTCTAGTTACTTAGCAATCCGTTAGATAGGAGAAGAAGGTCTTTACGTGTGTTTTTCCTGGTTTTATTGTGAGTGGAAGCTAACTTTACCTCGAGCAGAGTGTCCTATACCACCTGAAGGTTCCATTATCACCAATTCAGACTGTACCAAGGCGGCTACCTGCAGGGGTTGGGTTGTTATTTCTATTGTTTGCAGACACTTTACGGTCCAGGCAACGAATGCTTGAAAACAGCTATTGGTGGACATTTTTGGAACACAATTTTTGACTTCGTAACTTTGTTTGGGCTGGATAGGAGGTGAACCTATCAAAAGTCCTAGCCTTTAAGCCGGGAGGGAGGGGGGGTTTAGAAAGTCCCATTTTTCGGGTTTTCACTTATATCTCGGAAACCCTGCGTCCTAGCGACATGACTACTCTATAACAAATAAAAGCTTATTAAATTTCCTACAAGTTCTTTTCCATAAAGTCTTTCGAGATATCTTTAGTTTTCGAGATATCCGCTCTTGAAAGTCTGTCATTTTGGGAAAAAACACATTTTCCATTCGCACGCATTCCATTCGCTTCAATAATATATATAACTTTACTATTTTATGTATTTTCCTTCAACTGTGAAAATAGTTTTAGTGTTCATCGTGATATCTTGCAACAACTGTCGACCAATGAACCGTTCAATTTCTCACCATTTCCAGTCATTGTATTGTCCAAAATATATTCCATTATGTAAATATAGGTAGTACTGGACGTATAAATAGTAAGAAATATATAATTTTGGGCCTCTGACCAGTTATTCACACTCAATTATCTAACATCTTGACCATTATATTGGCAATGGTTTTGTTAAGACCAAGTGAGTGCGTATATAACGTTTGAAAGAAAATACATAAAATAGTATTGTAATATATATTATTGGAGCGAATGGAATGTTCTACAACCCTATAGCCAACATTTATTTTTTGGGTGCATCGTTGAAGAGATATCCGGTCGAGAATGGAAAAAAGTGTGTTTTTTCCCAAAATGACAGACTTTCAAGAGCGGATATTTTGAAAACTAAAGATATCTCGAAAGACTTTATGGGATAGAACTTGTAGGAAATTTAATAAGCTTTCATTTGTTATAGAATGGTCATGTCTCTAGGACGGAGGGTTTTCGAGATATAAGTGAAAACCCGAAAAATGGGACCTTCTAAACCCCCCCCCCCCGGCAAAAAGGCTAGGGGCGAGGAATTTTGATATATTCACCTCTTATCCAGCCCAAACAAAGTTACAAAGTCAAAAATTGTGTTCCAAAAATTTCCATCTATAACTGTTGGTTGGCTGGACTGTTACTAAAACTTGCCTTTAGGCTAAATTAGGGGGGGGGGGAAATATGACCCTAACAAATATTTCTCAGTACTAGTTTTGGTTTATTATTTATTTTTGTATTTATAAGTTTATTATTATTATTTTTGCTATATACCTACTATTTATTTCTAATTCATTACTTTATTATTATATTACTATTTACTAATATGCTACTTATTATAAATAAATTTGTTTTAAAATAAATACAAAACACAAATTTTAAAAAAGTGTTGTTTTTTTCCAGCAAGTAATTATTGGACGTAACCAGTTTTATGAGTTGCATATAAAAATAAAATGATTAGTTTTAAGTAAAACAAAGACCCAGTTATTTACTAAATAATTACTCATTGTACATAACTGTACAGATTGTAAATTATCAATAAAGATCAATCAATATTTTAAAAAAAATTACTAAATAAATTGAAGTATCATAACAATGAAATAAATCATAAAATGAAGAGAAGAGAAAATGTTTTCATGAATATTTTGATAAAAGGGTGCATTCATACTAACAGGGCTAATGGTGCTAAATTTAAAACTAAAATACTTCGGTAACTATTGAAATATTGTTTTAGGAACTGTTTATTTATTAATTTTCTTCGCAACTTGCAGGATAAGAATAATAAAAAACTTGTTATAATAATTGAAAAGGTCACACTAAAGTACACACTATTAATGAAATTAGCATCTTAAATTATAACAAAACAAGCAATTTTGCATGCCCCCTGTTATATATCTACCTAATAAGAGCGACCCAAGGCGGGAGCTCTGTCTGAGTATAGTCTTGTTCCAAACCAAAGCCGCATGCGGAGGGTGGAAAATAGGCTAGCACTGGGGGTAGGATCGGCTCTCAGAGCTCATTGCACCCGGCGCGCAGTGGTCCAAATCCAGCCATCATGGTGCAAAAAATACTTTGAGTGGACGGATTGCCTTCAAACTCGGGATGATGTTTATTGAATGGTTGAGAAGGTGTTTTATGAGGATTATGACAAAATAGGTAAGGGTGGGGGTGGGGGTAAGAGGGAGAGTGGGAGGTATTTCATAGCTTTTCAATTGCTTTTCGTTGAAGGATTTTGTTCAAATCTTGTATGACGTTCTTTGAAGGGCTGAGAAGGTGTTTTATGAGGAATCTGACTCAATAGGAGAAGGTTGTAGAGGGGTTGAGAGGCCAACCCCTTTTCCCCGAGCTTGTTGAAGGTATGGCATCCACTTCGCCAGTAAGAAAAATAATTTCTACTTCCAACCACTATGAAAACTTAGATTCAAATTCACATTTATCCCTGTTAGAATTCCTCGATCTCGCCATATAATTTGAATACAACATTTTGAGTCTTTTTATAACATGGTCATCTTCTGTAAGACCAAATGCTTGGACCACCCCTTCTATATAAAATTACAAACGATTTCGAAGTAATTATGAGCTCTCCAAAATCTCTTCTACTTAGAATCTCTCTTAAAAAAAAAAAAAATTTAAAAAAGGTGTCTTTTAAATTATTTTTTCGGTAATGGCACTTCTATATTTGAAGATCAATAATCTATTATGGATTAAGTGACAAAAAAACAGTTAACAATTTTTATAACGTTCAAAGTGCCAGTTTATACGTATAGAACTCCAGTGCCCAGACTTTCATACTTTTATACAAAAATAAAAATGTCACTCTATAATAATTTTAAGTAATTATTTTGACTTTTTCTTGGAAATATTTCAAAAGATGTAGCACATTAAAGATGATTTGTATTTATTTAAAAACGGTGCAAATCAGAGTTTCATTTATTACAGCATAATAAATGACTAAGTTCTATTTATGTACACTATGTTAAATCTATGTGCACTAGACCTTCACTCAAGAACAACACAAGGAATACTGACCCAAATTACTGCCAGCATATGACCTATGGGTAGAGGTCATCTGCTGGGATATGAGGTCAGGGCTACATGCTACCGCAGCAGGCAGCGCACCGACCCTAGGTTTTCCCCTTAAAATTCCCTCCCAATACCAAAGGGGCAGATAAACCTTACATATTCTGTTAGAGGAATGTAAAGGCTACAAGCTTACACAAATAATTCCGTGATTCCTCGTGATGCTGATGTTTAAAACCTTTCTAAATTTCACATATCCGTGTTAAAAATACTTAACTTTAAAAATCTGTTACCCAACTTCATATCAAGATAATTCGATCGTTTTGCCATATTTATGTAGTCCATCTATGGTACCTTTAGTACAGAAAAAAATTATAAAAATAAAAAAATATTATGGCATATTAATAGATTAGTATTCTAGGGTTGCAAATAATGTTTGAGCACACGTGTATAGAACCGCCATCTTTGAACCGTCTCAGAGGCTAAATGGACGGACACAAAATTAAAATTTCTTTATTAATATAATATATGGTTACAATAGAACCTTTTAGACATGTTTTGGTGTTTCTTAAAAAATGTTGGGGTTTTCGAGTTTTTGCACCATGATGGCTGGATTTGGACCACTATGCGGCGGTCAATCCCTCTCAGATTGGCTAGCATTCTAAGGGTTACTAAACTGCCTTTTCTAAACCATAGTCCGACCGACTCGTAGGAAATGCGTCTTCTTGGCGCGCTTCCTTAACCCTTGGTTACTAACCTTTACTTTATACCACTCACACTAACCTCGGGTCATATTGACCCGTAACTTGGAAAATAAGAAATAATTATAAGAATACTATAAAAAATAAAAATCTTATTTTTTTTACATGGTAAATATTATACATTTTACTTACAAAAATAAATTTCAAAAATAACAATTGAAGAAAACTATTGTTGTCCAGATAAGTAATACCACCAAAATTTTGGAAAAATTTAGTAATTGAATTTTGCCACTCTAATTTATGCATTTTGATAATTAATAAACTGCATTTAATTAAAGAAACAACTGTGGCATTCATATTTAAAATGTTTTTTACAAAAAAAATTGCCACATTTTGCACAAATTGTTGTGACTTAGATGTCGTTTGAACTGGAGCAGAGAACACATGGCTTCCTTTTCCCTCTCCTGATGGGATTGGTAGCCATTGTCTTGAGCAGTTTCTTCAGCATTAATTATTAATACCCCTTTTTCCTCCAGATATATATTTAACCTCATTTATAAACTTCTGTTAACACGAACGTTTTGAGACCTTTTAATGATATGACTTGAAGTTAGACTGTGGCCGCCGAGGTATTTGATGTAGTCCCTCCTTCTATATTTGTTTTCAAGTACATATGCATTATTGTATTTGAAAATAATGTATGTATTTATCCCAGTGACTTTTAGTAAGTGAAAAAATAGAGCCATTGGCCACCTACATGTCTTCCTTCCTATGTTATAATTGCTGCGCATTTGGTCACCTGAATCAACCCCACCCTTAGTTGAGACCAGAATAATCTCTGATTTGTTTTTATTTTCAGAAACTAATGTCAGTTTATGCTGAAGTGAGGATAACAAAAATACAGCCTTTATTTTCTTGATAACATATAAACTAAGAGTGAGGTCTTTAGTGAACCTAAATAAACTGGATCTCACTTCCCGATCTTTGTTGGGTAGGAACTCTATGGGGACCTCTGGCTTATTTTCCCCAACTAGTGTCAATTTTTTTCTAATAATGAGTTGGCTAGTGCAACACTTGTATAGTGGACAGCATCCTCTTGGCGGTTAGAATTATAATATGGTCCCTTAGGCTGCAAACATGCATATACTTCGAAGTTGCTGAGCAAAAAAGAACTGGAATCTACCATAGCATACATTTTTATACCGTATCTCTTTAGTTTGTTTTTATACCGTATCTCTTTGGTTTGTTTTTATACCGTATCTCTTTGGTTTGTTTTTATACCGTATCTCTTTGGTTTGTTTTCATACCGTATCTCTTTGGTTTGTTTTTATACCGTATCTCTTTGGTTTGTTTTTAAACCGTATCTCTTTGGTTTGTTTTTATACCGTATCTCTTTGGTTTGTTTTTATACCGTATCTCTTTGGTTTGTTTGGTATATATTGTTTGAATCCACAGCGACCACGAAATCCAATTAATAGAGAAGTACTTAGATGACTGTTGAGCTCAGCATTCACTGAGGGAGATGCTTTAGTGAAAAAGAAGACAGGGACAGTCCGTATTCTAGCAGGAAAATGAGCTGCAGACTTGTGTCACTCCCACTAACCACGGGTCACTCTTTCCTCAGCCAACGTTACACTCGTACTAACCACGGGTCACTCTTTCCTCAGCCAACGTTACACTCGTACTAACCACGGGTCACTTACAGATTTATTGTCTTACACTCGTACTAACCTCGGGTCACTTACAGATTTATTGTCTTACACTCGCACTAACCTCGGGTCACTTACAGATTTATTGTCTTACACTCGTACTAACCTCGGGTCACTTACAGATTTATTGTCTTACACTCGTACTAACCTCGGGTCACTTCAGATTTATTGTCTTACACTCGTACTAACCTCGGGTCACTTACAGATTTATTGTCTTACACTCGTACTAACCTCGGGTCACTTACAGATTTATTGTCTTACACTCGTACTAACCTCGGGTCACTTACAGATTTATTGTCTTACACTCGCACTAACCTCGGGTCACTTCAGATTTATTGTCTTACACTCGTACTAACCTCGGGTCACTTCAGATTTATTGTCTTACACTCGTACTAACCTCGGGTCACTTACAGATTTATTGTCTTACACTCGCACTAACCTCGAATAGTTATTTATTGCTATAATAATATTTAAAATAAATAAATATTTGGACAGCAAAAGGAAACTAAAAAAATAGATTACATAAGTCTTAGAATAATCAAGTTTTTGATATAAATATAATATATAGTCTTAAAAGAAGCCTCGGGTCAATTTGGTTAAAGCTTCTTATACCTATTGTCATTTGGAAAGCTCTGAATAGATATATCTAATATTGTTTGATGTTATTTTTCGTCGCTGGGATAGTATTTTTGGATGGAACGGCATTTTTCTCCAGCGGTGGTACTCCTCCTCACCTCTTCCTGGAATATTTCGATGGATTCATCTCCATCTTCTTCAGCCAGGTACTTGTTTATTCCCTTGGCTACCACCGAGGAAGAAACAAGTACCTGGCTGAAGAAGCTGGAGATGAATCCATCGAAATATTCCAGGAAGAAGTGAGGAGGAGTTACCACCGCTGGAGAAAAATGCCGTTCCATCCAAAAATCTAATATTGTGTGCAACATTTAAATCCAATAGAACATGGGCGTATATAACGGGGGGGGGGCTGCAGCCCCTCCCGAAATTTTCATTTGATGGTAAAAATGGGTCATAAAAACTTTAAAAATAAATAAGATTGCTTAGTTTTTTTGTTTGTTTTTTTTTGGTGCATCTACTGCTGAGGTCATTAGCACCCAAAGATCGCTTAGTTAATAAAAAATTGTTCATTTTAGGTGAAATAGCGTTTTAGTTGCCTAAAACTATTTTAAATTCTAAATTTTTCGTATTCCATGTGCCGGAACTGGTCTCAGCCCCCCCCCCGAAATTATTTCCTATATACGCCCATGCAAGGAAATCTTCTATAAATCAATATTTTATGGAATTACACACTCGGCCTTGAACGACTTTCGCTCGGGGGCTGGGAGTATTTTGGGGGTATGGTATACTAACAATCTAGAAATTGGAATAGTTAGACAATTAAAACTCTATTAAACCAAAAATAAAAATATTATTTTCTGAACCAAGTAATCTTATTTAATTTATTTTTAAGGTTTTTATGACACATTTTTACCGATTTTAGTTAGGGAGGGGGGCGCGAGCCCCCGCTTGTGTACGGCCATCTATCTTGTGTCTACTAGACCCGTACAGTTCAAACCTTGTGGCCAAACTTTGGAGTCCGAGCCTTGAGATTTGAACTGAAGGTAGCCACCTTAACACTGTGGATCTAGGGAGGATGCTCGCTAAAATGATTAGAGTGTTTTTAATAGAATATAAGTAGAAATAATAACAAATTAGTAGCATTAAATTATTGGAAGCAGAAGGTGAAATACGCGGGGTTTCTCCATATTGAGGTAGAGAACGCGTTAAAATGACGAGAAGAGGGGGCACCAACATTGGTCCCGATCCGATCCGATAACACCCGACCCCATGTACGAACATAGCCACCGCGCATGCGCCTATGTGATTACATAGTGGTGGACCTAAAGCATATTTATTTTCCTGAATTTGAGCAGCCGGCACTAAACGATTTTTTTTAATTTTTTCTCCCCTTTCCATTGTATCCATATCGCAAGTGAGTTTCTTTTTGGCACATCTTGTGCGTATAAAATATTTTACATTTTCAGTAGACCCTCCCTCGTCCTGCGGTCTCCGAGAGGAATGAGTGACAGATCTCGGAACTCGCTGGAGCTAGACCGGCTGGAGGGTTTCTAGAAAACCTTCCTTTCCTAGACTGATAAACATTTGTTTCGTGGTATTTCATTGAATGGAACTCAATGAAGTCATATATTTTTCGTTTTAGAGGCAGGAACTTATGTTTCTATTAAATAAATTTTTCTCCTGAAGCAGCTGCGGTTAGATGGCCTGCCTGATCATAGCCAGTCTAGTTCGAACATGCATCTCGAGTGGAGTCATGGCTGCAGCCTCCTCCCCGAAATTTCGAATCAGTCGGTAAAAATATGCCATTAAAACCTTAAAAATAGATTAAATAATTTTGTTGGGGGTTGGGGTGAAATAGCAGTTTTAGTTGGCTAACCATTCCACGTTTTAGATTGTTAGTATTCCAAACCCCCGAAATGGCGGATGCGAGCAACCGCGCATTGTTGATACTTAGATTCTTTTTTCGGGACTGATATACTTCCAGAAGATTGATTGGTCTCTCAACTCCTCCTTCATACCTCCAACAAGGTAATCGAAGGATTCTATGCTTATTGAGTGGTACTTATTAAATTAGTCACTCGTTTTCACTTCACTAAGAGTTCATTACTGATGAGCTGTGTCTAGATCGGATAGTGTCGGACCAATGTAGGTACTCACGTCGGCCGTTGTCGGTCAAACGAAATAGGATCGGGAGAAATACTCTTTCAATGTAGGTACAGCCAAAGCCTCTCGAGAAAGAGTCTATACGGGCGTGGCCCGAAGGGAAGTGAGTCAGGCCCATATTGCGGGCGAGTGTTGCTTGTATTGATGCGGGCGCACAGTGTGGCCAGCGATAGGCCAGGCCGGACATTCATTAATACACTGGAGTCTCACTTATACGAATGTGAGGGGGGGGGACGGAAAATGTTTCACATAAGTGAATGTTTCGTATAACTGAATAGGGCTGTTTCGTGGCTATTTATTTTGTTGCTAAATAAACATCATCACAAACTTCTCGATTTCTTGCCTCCTACTGTTAATAGTTTTGAAAAAGGTTGAAAAAGTTAATTTTAACCGTTTAGCTATGTCTATTTTTGTTTCGTTGGGGTTGTCATAAACTTTTTTAACGTGTTTTTATTTTGTCTTCAAGCGAAAGTTGTGTTCTTGTTTTTGTTCTAATTACAAAAGATGAAAGAACTCTAGAACACGGCTACTAGAGCAACTACTGTATAGAGAAGTGAAAAACGATGAAGAGAAGTGTTGAAGGGATGAATCACTGGCAGTGTCCTGTTATTAGATCGGAAACGAAGGAAATCAAACAAAGGAGAGATTTCTGAGTGAGAGTCTGTTGGTAAGTCTGTAATCATTTCCTGGAAAATTTGTTGGGGTCTTTTTGCGAAGACCACATCCAGTTACTTTTGAAGTAGCAGTAGTGATTGTATCAGTGATTCAGCGCATGCGCATAACTCCTTTGCCTTCCTATTGGAGGATTCCGATGACCAATTGCTTTGGTTCTTGCTGGGAGTAAAGTAACCTTCAACAGTGAATTAGCTTTCGTTTATGATAAAGCTCTGCTTATGTCAGTGAGAAAAATGAGTCTTTTACAATTAGTTCGCGATGTTCCTGACAAAGAAAAAGGGATTGCTTTCTTACGAAAAATTAATGGAATTCTATTAATTTTAGCGAGTTGGATAGATTAGAGTCCCTTAAATTAATGTAATTCTATTAATTGTGAGTTGGATTGACTAGGGTTTTGATATCTTCTTGAGCGAGCGGAAACGCATAGCAAGTAATGCCAAATAAATGTAAAATATCCGAAAAAGAGAGAGAGAAGGAATAAAATATGTTTTTTAACAAATAACGTTGTTTGTTATCCTTCATAACCTGCAAAACAGTCAACTTTAATGCTTAATAACTTATTTCATAGTTGAGAGAATTGTTTTGGATCATAATAACCTTTTTATTAATAAATATTGCTTGCCATTATCTAATATGAATTATATCCGTAGATAACGAGTCAAGATCTACATACATCTATATCTACAACATCTAGTAGTAGATAACCAGCAATGAACCTATTAGCTAATCAGTAAGCTTATCAAATAGTAGGAGTAACTGTTATAAATCACTACAGCTACTTCAAAAGTAACTGGATGCGGTCTTCGCAAAAAGACCCATTTGTTCTCTTCCTATAACTGAATAGTATTTACACCAGGGGAACAAATTAGCTTTGTATAACTGGATATTGCGTATAACTGAATATCGCATAAGTGAATAATTCCTTGCATAGGATTGAATAGAGTTCTGCCAGGGAACTAAAAACCTTCCTATAACTGAATGTTTCGTGTTAGTGAATTTTGTATAAGTGGGACTCCTTTTACTACTATCTCTTTCTACTGGTCCTAGAGTAATGCTTCTGGTGTCATTTTAAACCGAATCCAATGCTCTATACAACTACATCATCAGCAATTTTTAAGCAATTTTGCCTGTTGCGATATAATGGGTAGGATGACTTCTAAATGTTTATACGCATATTATGTATCTCTTTATTTTTTTTACAAGTTCAGAAACACAAAACTAAAACTATAAACAAAAATTGATCTAGTCGTTAAAATTAAAATAAATCTATTTATTTACTATAATAATGAGAATTTTAAGATTTCTAAAATTTCGAAGGTTTTTTTTTTTTTTTTCTTTTTTTTTTTTTTTTTTTTTTTTTTTTTAATTTTCAATATTTATATAAGGAGCATTTTCAGATTTGAGTGTTTTTTTTTTGTTTTGTTTTTTTTTTAATGAAATCCGTTTTTGTCTTTCTGACCAATGCTCGAAAGATTTTGATCTTGTAGGAATGCCTGGAGTGGATGAGAATGGTACTATTTGAGAAAAAATACCTCTAGAAAAATTAAGTCCCTGCTAGCCATTCGTGATGAGCCATTTGGTGACCCACCAAAAAGGGTTCCAAAGATCTATTTGCAGCATTCCATTTAGGTTAAAAATGAAGCACAATTTGATTTTGTCTGTTTTGATTTTTTAGATCTAACAAAATTAATTTTAAGGATTTTGATATAGCTTTGGAAAAGTAGACTGACTCATATGTGTGTGTGCACGCATGGTCAAGAATTGGATACCTCTACAGTATCTGCCCCTCTGGACCCATGTGGCCTGTTACAGGAGTTTAAAAGGTCTCATTTTTCACTTATATCTCGGAAACTCTGCGTCCTAGCGACATGACTATTCGATAACAAATTAAAGCTGATTAAATATGCTACAAGTTCTACTCAAAAAAGTTTTATGAGATATCCTTAGTTTTAGAAATATCCGCTCTTGAAAGTCTGTCATTTCACGGTTATAGGGTTGTAGAGTATTGCATTCCCTTCAATAATATATATATATATATATATATATATATATATATATATATATATATATATATATATATAAATATATTAATTCTTGTGAAAATACACACGCAAAAAGCATAGACACAAACGAAAACAGGACAACATTGACAGAACACGCACTAACTTTAAAACATAACTTTAACTTTAAGGACGTTCACATTTTAAATAAAGAGAGGATCACTTTAAAAAGAAAAATCAAAGAAAATATTTACATAATTAAAAATTCCAACACTGCCATAAATAAAAAAACAGATTTAAAGAATGTGCACCAAATGTTCCATAGTATAATAAATTAAACCTCACAAAACAAATTTCACCAATAATCGATACCATGAAAATAGCTAAAGAATCGATACAAACAGCCATATTAATTACCACAGATGACTTTTCAGTACTACGCATGACTCAAGCTTGACAACATGACGAGAGGACTTCTTGATAAGGTAGGATTAAGATTAAGTTTAAAAATTATATGTTGAAATGTAAATTATTTAGGGACAGGATATGTATATTAGTTTAAACAATTTAAAGTTTAGGATTTACAAAAAAATATTGTTACATAGGAAAGCCCCTGAAGAAGTGCGAAAAGGCACGAAACATGTCGGGCGAAACATAACAAATAAAGCGGTTAATGTGAACAAAGAGTGTACTGCTTTATCGACCCCCTGCCAGAAAAATAAACAAGAAAAAGTGGAAAATATAAATATAAATATATATATATATATATATATATATATATATATATATATATATATATATATTACTTTACTATTTTATGTATTTTACATTCAACAATTTCAGTGTTTGCCATGAAATCTGAAATTTGGGTGCATCGTTAAAGAGTTATCAGGCCAAAAAGGGGAAAAAATGTGCGGCAAAAGTGTTTTTCCCAAAAATGACAGAATTTCAAGAGCGGATATATCAAAAACTAAAGTTATCTCAAAAAACTTTTTTGAGTACAACATGTAGCAAATTTAATCAGTTTTTATTTGTTATAGAATGGTCATGTCGCTAGGACGCAGGGTTTCAGAGGTGTAAGTGAAAACCCGAAAAATGGGACCAAAGACCCTTCAACTCCTTGTAACCTCCCTATTATTCCCCCGTTTGACTATGGTTGTTTGGTGTACGGTGGACTTTCTGGCGATCTCGAGGCAAAACTCAAACGCCTCATGAACTGTTTCTTTCGTTTTACTTTCGAGATCCCCAGAGACTCCCACGTATCACATTTCTACCAGGAGCTAAATTGGCTATACCCTCTTTATCGTCGACAGTACTTCCTCGGTTCTGTCCTTTACCAAGTAATTCAATCCTGAAGACCTTCTTATATTTTTCTACTCCTTAAATTTAAATTGTCTGTTCACTCCCTTAAAACCCGCTCTAATCCTTCCAATCTTTATATTCCTTTACACCGGAGTGCATTATTTGAAAAATCATTTGTTCTTTGTGCCTTGCTATGGAATTCCTTACCTTTGTTTGTCCACCATTCTACCAACCTAGCAACCTTTAAATCCCAACGACTCCACCACTTCTTATCCCAGCAAATATTTATTTATCCCTAGTTTATATACAAGCTGTACTATTTATAATTTTATATATTAAATTGTTCACTATTACGTAAATCAAAATTATTCCTATGGGACATGTGTCCCAAAATGAGAGTAACAAATTTTCATTTCATTTTAACGTCTCGGTTGTTGGTTTTGGGTATATTATCCAGACCAATGAGGATGGCATAGAGTTCACCTGTAGAATACTACAAAGACTATTTATTTTCATGCTTATGATTTGTCCTATTAGATGTGGCTCCCCCAATTTCATCTGATTTATAACCATCAGCATTGATATCGAGATTTTCAATCATTCTTTCTGATTAGTAAATTGTTATATCCCGAAAAAAAATTCTTATTTCTTAGTATTAACTTGTTAATCATTAAAATTTTACATGATGGATTTGAGATTTTTATTTTTTATTTCAGTTACAACTGTTCAGGCTGTTGTTGAGTCATACGAAAAGGAAGTTTTACTTAAAGAACACGTAAAAGAAAATGTAGCCCACGTTATTACAAAGGAGGACATGATGCTGCATTGTGCGCTTTGGGCTCATCAGCCATACGTAGCGAAGGATTTGGATTTTATGGTCGAAGCAATGTTGAAAGAAACTGGACATAGATAGCATTATTTATTTATTTATTTGAGGAGCTTCGTAACGCAGACGACTATCTCCTTGAAATGTTTTACAAACAAACTTTACTTCAAAACATAGATATTAAAAACAAAACAAAAGAAGAAAAAGACTAATACAATAAAACTAATTTTAGAACAGTGTTGTAAAGAACAGCTGTTTTAATTAAATAGCATTAAAAATTATCCAGATAGTAAGGTGTACATTGGAGAGATGTGGTCTCTTGCTTGAGGCATAAGATGCAGGAGGATGTTGCTCATGATGTGTCCACTCTCGACGCAGATCCTGCAACTGGATAGGACTAGGATGTAGTGCAGTGACGCACCCCTCATATAGTGAAGTAGCTTGAGACATGAGATGCAGGAGGATGTTGCTCATGATGCGTCCACCCTTGACGCAGATCCTGAAACTGGATAGGACTAGGATGTAGTGCAGTGACGCACCCCTCATATAGTGAAGTAGCTTGAGACATGAGATGCAGGTGGATGTTGCTCATGATGCGTCCACCCTCGACACAGATCCTGAAACTGGATAGTACTAGGATGTAGTGCAGTGACGCACCCCTCATATAGTGAAGTAGCTTGCGACATGAGATGCAGGAGGATGTTGCTCATGATGCGTCCACTCTCGACGCAGATCCTGAAACTGGATAGGACTAGGATGTAGTGCAGTGACGCACCCCT